>QEOT01000434.1:24849-60773 GCA_003123785.1 Pterocarya stenoptera
TGGCTTCTGATCTCTATGTCCTAGCAGTGGAATGTAGTACCTATGGCTATGTTTAAATTAATAAATTCAGTATGAAATATTGCAATACAGTACTGTCCTGAACACCAATTGGTGTACCGCAATTTTGTGTTCCAGATTCATCAAAAGCTGTATATATATATATATATAAATATATATATATTTATTCTCTTAAGGCGGTACTGTATTTGTCAGTACTCTTATTCGAAATGCATTACACAACATCTCTAACGTCGAAAAATGTCTTCCTAAGAAGGCGGCCAATGTCGCCTCATCAGCTAGATGATGCCAAAAAGGCCGGGAGACAAAAGGCTAAAATTAGGGCTGTTAATCAATGAGAGGTCCTCGTGGAGGCTTCTTCTGGTTATCGTATACTCCTTGTAACATGAATTAAATTAAGGAAAATGCTTGAGTGACCGATGCATGAAACATTTAAATACATGCTACGTAGCAGCATCGCTCTTTGAATTAAACTAGAACTACCACTATCTATCAGGTTTAGGGAAAAGAAATAAATCTAGAATTTCAGATCGAGTTTTCCCACTTACACCTTCTTTTCTGATTTTTAACATGTTAGACTTCGACCCTTAGATGCATGCCTAATTACGCACTCCACCGGGAGTCTCTTGGCATCTTTCTCACCGAGTGGGCCGCGTGTTGCCGTCAGCGTTCGTGGCTCTCACACGCCACTAAGTTATGTGGGATGTCCGTCGTACGTAGTTGCATAATATTAATTTGTCTTTTGAAGACAAATCTCCCATTGCAAATTAGCTAACAGTCATAGTATTTTACAGTAGAGCTGGGGCCTTGGTTCGACACACGTGACCACCAGGTCGATCCTTGACGTCGGAAAAAACCAAAACCAAAATCTTGCTTCCACTTTAACATTGATCTTAACGTAAAGGTCGGGGAAAAAAAAGTGGGGTTTAAAACTTTTACCTCGTTCAAAAGCAGCTTTAACTTGAAATGAATTTTCAAATGGAGTTCTAAGATGCCTGCAATCCCTGCCATCATTGGACATGGGAAACAACTTTGGTCCAAAAACACAACAGTTTGAACCAAAAAATGGGAACATTCATATCACTTCAACGTGTCTGATCTGAATCACTTTCGAACCCAATAGTAAACATTCATTCATCCCTACCTGTTTGGGTCACGTCGGCAGGTTATAAGAGTCAGGGTTTCATTGGATAACTCTCGTGACTCGTGAGGATCGGATAAGAGAGAGAACAAAAGTTGCTTGAGTTGATGGGAGTGCATGGGCTGTAAAGTGTAAAGGCCTAAATTGGAACCGGGCCTACCAAGTTTTCAACAAAGGTGAATCGTGTGAAGGCCCATGTTCATGACCCTGATTTTCAACTGTATAAGCTACCATGGCGGGAGAACTTTTTCCTCCCATTGCTAATCCTCTTTTTCAAGTATGTCAATGTTACTCTTCATCTTATACTTTGTCATTTTTAAGTCATATATATATATATTCATGTAACATAGAAAAACTGCTTAAAATGTGTTATATCAGGGGACAATTCTCTGTATTAGTGGCATTTTCTTTTTCTCCTTATTGTCATCTAAATGGTAGAATGTTCCTCATGTGATTCAACTATTATGATTATATTATTGTCATATGATCTATCATGTGATAAGTGTTACGTGCATGGATGGTATCCAGCTAACATTAACCCAAAATTTTAGTGAGTAATGTTGGGTACAAGTTTTAAATAAATAAGTTCTATATATGCCTTTTGTAAAAAAATGGATCCACTAATAAAAAATAATTTTTTACACTATTTTAAGTGGAGTTCACTTTTTTACAAAGACTTATATATGATATTTATCTATTTTTTGAAATTTGTAAAATCATTTATCAATTTTGAAACGCTATTTTAGAAGCAATTTGAAGGGTTGGGAGTTGGTGAGCGTGAATGATCTGGTTTAAGCAGGTGTGGGTGAATGATCTGGTTTAGAGGATCATAATGATCCATGCAATCATCCTCGGGCATGCGATCAATGTGCAGTGTAGTATATATATATATATATATATATATATATATAAAGGGTGGGGTCCCATATGTTTGCTGTACGCCATAATTGTGGCCACCAGCTTCGCGCACACTGCACTAATGATTCCAGGCCCCTTCACTCGATCAGCTTGGTGTTAAAAGATAGACAGAAAGACTTCCCGTGGCCTTGGCTGTTCTTTTGTTCTGTTCCAATTTTATTGGCTCAATGCCCCAAAAACAAAAACAAAAACAAAAAAAGATATGAAGCTTTATGAAATGGAAATCACAAAAAATCTGAACCGCTAGCTGTATATAATATTTATATATATATATATATAAGTTGAAAAACAGAAAATACAGACCTCTTTAACCATACAAGTTTGTCTACTTCAATACCAGATATATAACCATGCAGCCAAAAGGTAAGATAGACTATAGCGAATCAGTGATGATGAGCCAGAAGTAAACACTCAAAAGAATATATACTCTAAACATTATACAATTAGAGGCAAGTGCTCGCTCTTATAATAAACATTTTTATAATTTAATATTATTTGAGAAATTGAAATAAACATTAGTAAGTAAGTATTGTAGGATTCATTTTATCATTAGCAAATATAATTAAATAAAAAATCAATAATTTTATAATAAAAAATTCATTATTGATATGATTATGCTCAACTAGGTAGTTATAATGGAAAGGCTTGTTTAAGACACGAGATTTAATACTCGAGGGAACATTAATTTTGTTAACGGGAAAGAAAAAAGAAAGGCATCTTTGGGAGCTTTGAAGAGACCGACAGACAACATGATTTAGTCGAAGATCCTTTTGTCCTGTTTTATTACAGTGAGGTTTGAAGAAAAAGCAATGCGGATACAAGTACGAATAAATTACAGAAAAAACTACTATGCCGCTCAATAGTTAACGTTCCATTTGACTGCTCAATACTTTTATTTTTATTTTGAAAGAAATAATTTTAAGTATATTGGTGTATTTTTTTTTTACTTTTTAAAAATATTTAAAAAATATGAATAGAAAAATAAAAAAAAAAGTTGTAAAAGCAACTAGCGGTATAAATGAGCGGTATTACTCAAGCGGCAGAATAATACCGTTCTAAATTATATAAGTAATTCTACATACAACTGTGAAGTGTGTAAACACCGTGTAATCACTTTGAACAAGAGTAGGGTTCACTTTTTAAAAAATATATTTTTTTTATGTGAGTTCTAAGTTTTATTTATTTTTTTCAAAGCGATTAAATAACGATTGTACAATTCACGATTGTGAATATCTTTTATCAAATTATATATACATACCTGCAGTGAGTATTAATAGTTTAGTTTTATTACCCCCCGCTTGAGAATAATGTTTTCGAAGAAGATGAAATTATTTAGGCCACGATCACTTCAACAGTCCTCACGCACCCTACGTGCGTCACACGTCTATATATTATTGTTAGCCCCTTATGTTGACCAATATATATATATATATGATTGGTCTGCATTCTTGAAATAAATTAAAATATAGAAAATAAAAATCAATCACAAATGGGCATTGCACGGTTTGCAAGTTTCACTTTCATAGCACAGAAATGTCCAAAAGATCACAAGCGTTGAGACAGTACTCTGGTGAAATCAATTTGGTTTTTGGTTTTTTAGTTGGATGGATGTACAGTGGTTTTCATTGTAGCATCTAATCCAACTCATTCTCTTTAGTTTCCCACTTTAGTTTAGCTTTACACATAATCCAGACTTAATTTAAAGCAATCTAATCTTTTTTTGTTTTCTTTTTTAGGGTGGCTAGCTTTAACTAACTAGCCATGATTATAGCACCCAAAAGCATTGCAACCCTTCAGGATTCCTGCAATTTCTCTAAACAAAAACCATCTAAAAGGAGGTCACTCCCACCCTACCTTTCACCGAAAAGTGCAAGAAGCACACCTGCATTTTTTAAATCTTGACTTTAGATTAAGCACATTATAAACACTCATTAAGGTATGGTTTAAAGTCATCACCACCCCTTGATCCAGCATGATTTCCTGTGACTTTAACCTCAGTTCAGCTCTCTTTCCAGACAGAGAAGGTGGTCCTTAAAGAAACTATAATATTCCCAGTTTTTGGTTTGTGACTGGAACGACACAGTTTGATAGGAGCTGAAGCCGTTATATTCTTGAAAGAGTAGCAATTATTTGGGTGTTGGTGGGAGTTGTGCAGAGCTATCAGTGGGAATTTTAAGGTTAAATTGTCAGTTTTAAAATCTTTTTGAAGACATGGGTGTCGTTACTGTTGGTGATTTGAAGCCAAGCATGTCAGGGAAGAGGTCGTTTCGTCCAAGTTCCAGTATAAGGCATGCTGCTGAATGGTAATCTCCTCCTCCTCGACTCTTGACATGTTGTTATTTCTCTTCCATCTTCTCCTCCTTGTGGTTTGGCTTCATTTTGTACAACGTTTCCCAAACAGTAAGTAAATATTATGATAAATTTGCATAGGAGTAATGCAAAGCCTAGAAAAAAAGCAAGAACCAAACATGTTAAGGAATTTGTCGTTTTCTTTACTCAAAACTGTCAATACATGTTAAGATTTAAGATGAATCGTCATTTTCACAATAAAAGTTAGATCTGATCACATTCAACCACATTCTGGGGTCAAACATTTCAGCAATTGGAGCTACTTTGCATTCTATCAGGTTATTCTCATGCGCTTCTCTCTTTTCTACATCTTGTGCTAAAAAACGACATATTTAGATGATTTTGGGGGGGCATTCCTTCTGTTATCCAAAGCTGCCAAAATTTATGGAAGAAAACTGCACCTAATGTCTCATGCTACATTACAAAAACAGACAGCATGACTATGACGGATCAACCGTGACCATGGACTCGAAAACCTTATACGACATCAGCACGAGGTTGATCTGATAAATGGACCATATTCCTTGCTGCAGCCCTCGAGATTGTGAACTGCAATTAATGTTTTCCGGGCAATAATTTGTGCGTATTTACTATCCATAGGTCCACAGAAAAAGTACGGACAGGTAGTACATTCGATCATCAAGTGTGACAAAGCTCAATATACACAGAAGAGAACAAGCATAGGTAGTTATCAATTTAATCCGGAGGGACCCATACGGCTGCTATTCAATCTCTGCAACTCAGTAAAATCTTCCAAATTGGTTCGTCAAACCACAAAGATTTCTTCATTTTTCAGTTCTACTTTTTTTTTTTTTACCGTTTGAGAATCTACTCATATTGCCTAGAATACTGCTTGTCCAGTCCCTCTCCTCCTGTATGTTTGATCCCTCAATTTTCAAATCTGGGCCATCCAAATCGAATCAAATGCTAAAGATGGATATAACAGTACTGTCCTTCTTGAAGAAATTTATAAGTCTAACTTATCTCATAAAACCGGTTCTACAGGAGATGATTGCTCATTCCTTATAAACATGCCCAAGACCTTGTCCACAAACAATGCAAGATTATTCCTCAACACCCTTCCTCACGTGTAAGCCAGTATTTATTTTGGTCTTTGTCACGGGATAAGTAATGTGTGTCTCTATTTGTCCTGTGGCATACTTTAATACTATGAAGAAATTCATAAGCCTAACTCATCTCATAAAACCGGTTCTATAAGAGAGGATTGCTCATTCCTTATAAACATGCTTAAGACTTTATCCACAGACAATGTGAAATTATTCCTCAACACTCCTTAGGTTTAAGCCTTTTAAGATATTCAAACCGAGTTAAAGCCTTTTAAGGTATTCACACGGAGCACATGGCGGTGCAAGTTTACGGTATAAGAAGCCATAATTGCAAGGCTTCTAAAATATTGACATCAATGAACATGTATGCGTGCAAGAGTTTCTTTCTTTGAAATTCTTTCAACTCTCTGCAATCTAATTCATGGCAATTCTTTCTATTTCAGGCCAATATCTGATGTTTCTAGTGATCTTACTGTCGAAGTAGGAGCCTCAAGCTTTGCACTGCATAAGGTAAGATGGTACAACATTAGCAGTACTACTCTGTGTATCAAGTACTTGACTTCTAATTGTTATTTTTCTTATTACAACTTCTGAGCTGAAAATTTGCTTTTGGAATTTTGGGTTTTGTCTAGTAATTGATTGTAAATTAACCAGTTTGCACATTGTCATTAACACTTAAAAAAACTTCCCTCTATGAAATCCTACAATATAAATCTCTCTGTCAGTGGTCGTGCATTTGAGTCCGTCTGGGATAGTTTCTAGCTCAAGTTTCACAACAAAATTTTTCTCTTCGAGAACAAACTTAGCTGCTGGTAATGAAACTACAAACAGTGCTTGATAGTCTGACGAATTTTCATAACAAGTGATTGTTTAATGTAATATTAAGGAGATTGAAGTGAGAATTGAAAAGGAAAAGAAAACTTCACGAGAAGCTTAAGTCAAATGATCATGGTTCTTTTGCAGTTCCCTCTAGTTTCTAGGAGTGGAAAAATTCGGAAACTGTTGCTGGAAGCAAAAGATGCAAAAGTTTTGCGCATAAATCTCCCTGTTGTTCCTGGTGGACCAGAGGCATTTGAGCTAGCTGCAAAGTTTTGTTATGGAGTAAATGTTGAAATTACACTCTCAAATGTAGCTATGCTATGCTGCACAGCTCATTTCCTGGAAATGACAGAGGATTTTGCAGAGAAAAATATAGAAAGTCGAGCTGAAGCATATCTAAAGGAGATGGTGCTCCCGAATATATCAAGCTCAATATCTGTTCTTCATCGTTGTGAAAGCCTACTGCCCATATCCGAAGAGATCAACCTGGTTAGCAGACTTATCAATGCAATTGCCAATAATGCATGCAAAGAGCAGCTCACGTCTGGCTTATTAAAACTAGACCATAACTTCCCTTTGAAAACGGTCCCAAGCATAGAAACAGAAACACCTGCAGACTGGTGGGGGAAATCACTCACAGTGCTTAATCTTGATTTCTTCCAAAGGGTTCTGTCTGCAGTAAAATCCAAGGGTCTAAAACAGGATCTGATTAGCAAAATTTTGATAAACTATGCCCATAATTCTCTTCAGGGACTTGTTGCCAAGGACCCCCACCTGGTCAAAGGAAGCCTCTTGGATTTGGAACTGCAGAAGAAGCAAAGAGTCATTGTTGAAACAATAGTTAGCTTACTACCAACCCAATCAAGAAAGAGTCCAGTTCCAATGGCATTTCTTTCAAGTTTGCTGAAAACAGCAATTGCAGCATCAGCATCTACTTCTTGCAGATCAGATCTGGAGAGGCGAATTGGTCTGCAACTCGACCAGGCAATTCTTGAAGACATCTTAATTCCTGCGAATTCACATGGAAACAACCACAGCACACTTTATGATACAGAATCAATCTTGAGGATATTCTCCATTTTTCTGAACTTGGATGAAGATGACGATGAAGATAATCACTTGAGGGATGAAAGTGAAATGGTCTATGATTTTGACAGCCCTGGATCTCCAAAACAAAGTTCAATTCTGAAGGTATCAAAGTTATTGGACAATTATCTTGCAGAAGTTGCACTAGACCCCAACTTGATGACATCAAAATTCATAGCACTAGCAGAATTACTTCCAGACCATGCTCGTACAGTTAGCGATGGATTGTACAGAGCTGTGGATATCTTCCTCAAAGTGAGCCACTCACTCTATCCGTCATAATTAATTAAACTGCACACTACATTATCATTTTGATCTTTCTTTTCAAAGTTGTGATCAAGCACCAGCTTGTGCTTCTAATTACAGGTTCACCCAAATATCAAGGACTCTGAACGCTACCGACTTTGTAAAACAATCGACAGCCAGAAACTATCCCAAGAAGCTTGCAGTCATGCAGCACAAAACGAAAGGCTACCCGTGCAGATGGCAGTTCAAGTCCTATACTTTGAACAAATCAGGCTTCGCAATGCCATGAATGGTGGCCACAACCAATTCTTCTTTGGTACAATCAATGGTCAATTCCCTCAACGTTCAGGCAGTGGTGCAGGAAGTGGAGCCATCTCTCCGAGGGATAACTATGCATCAGTGAGAAGAGAGAACCGAGAGCTGAAGCTTGAAGTTGCAAGAATGAGAATGAGGCTAACCGACTTGGAGAAAGATCACGTGTCTATGAAACAAGAGCTTGTCAAGTCCCATCCTGCAAATAAATTATTCAAGTCATTCACCAAAAAGCTAAGCAAGCTGAATTCCCTGTTTCGGATTAATGGGATGAAGCCCATTGGAGGAGGAGGAGGTAAGGCTAACTCAGAGAGTCGATTTCCATTCCAGAAGAGAAGGCGTCACTCAGTTTCATGACTGTAAATATGTAAAATAATCAGGAGTGTATAGTAGTTATATCATGTAGTAGTGTGATTGTGCCTAATGTCAGATCAATAGCATCTGAGTGTTGTTGATATTGGGTTAATGTGTTCAGTGATTTCTCCATGGGGCTTTGGAGGCAGGAACTCAAATCAACATTGTATGCAAGAGGTATGCCCGGATGTGTGAGAATCCTTCAAATATTGAAATAGAATTTTGGTGAAAAAAAAAAAGTACCAAAAAAAGACTCGTTTTGTTTTCACAATTCATTTAATCTAATTATTATAACTTTCACAAATTCTTATATAAAATAAAATAAACAATTCAATTTTTTCAAATCTCATAATAAAAATGATATTAAAAAAAAATATTCTAATAATATTTTATTTAATTTTTAACTTTAATCTCAACTCAACTCAACTCATCTCATCTCATATTATCTGCAAAAACAAACGAGGTTGTAGCAGATGAGAGGTTGTTACTCTCCATTCTACTAGGGCCGGAGTTCTTGTTCTTACACCGTATCAAAACCAAAGATGCACTCATCTTATATTGGCTCTATGGTTTTGCTAAAACCCATGTTTCCACAGGACCTAGTGTTCTATCTTGTAGCAAAAACAAGCCATATGAAAACAATATATTCATATAATCAGCGTAGAATTACTTCATTGTGGACCAATAACAAACCCATAAACTGCAATTTTTCGCAATGTGAAAAACTAGGTGAAAATAAATGTAATAACAATTGTTTATTAAGTTAAAACAATTTGGCACAATAAGACACGGACTCCATGGCCCAATGGATAAGGCGCTGGTCTACGGAACCAGAGATTCTGGGTTCGATCCCCAGTGGAGTCGGTTTTTTGGCAAAGTCGAATTGTAGAGTAAACGCGACGTATTTTATTGAATCATTAAACGGCGTCGTCTCTGAGGGCGGTCTCACTAGTTAAGCCAGCGAGAAGCGGCAAGAGGAAGATCGTCTCACTCACGCGACGTACGGAACTCGGTGGGATTTTCGAAATCTATCAAAACATTCTAGGAGAAGGCTCGTTCCCTTTCCGGTGGACATGCCACCGTTATCTTTCTCTCTTCTCGGGAAGTCCTTGCCATTCTCCGGGCTCTTCAGGTACTGACGATCTCTGTTTGGTTGGGGGGACAAAAATGTAGGAAAGGAAAAAATGAATTTCAAAGCGTGACATTGTTTTTTATTCCATTTCTTTCTCAGCGTTTGGGAACCGGAGAATACCCTTCCGATTTTTTCCTATTATAGCTTTTTGGATAAGTTAAATTTTTTTTTTTTAAGAAAGCTCCCTTTCTTTTTCAGTAATTGAAGCTGTTTGTTCGCTAATTCCTGGTACCGGTAGGCCAAATCGCTGTAGGAACAATTAATCAAAGACTGATTGGAGTCTGCATATTTATTTTTTAACATAGAGATTGATTCATCTACGTATTTGGTGTAATATCGATAGAGATTTCTAGTTTCTGCTGATCCATGTCCAAACAGGGGGAAAGAAAGACATTCAGAACGCAAATTACAATCGCTTAAATATCTGAAACCTCTTGCATATTATCTGGGGGCTTAAGATTTTGTTGTCATCGTAGCTTGCTGCTGCCTGATTAATTGCATTCAGCAAATGTATATAGAGAAAGAAAGAGAGCCCTATTTTGTTGGATACAAATATTTGAGAATTTGGTGTTCTAAGGACGAGTTGAAACTTTGTGAATGTTCAGAATGCTACTGTATTTTTTGTTATGTGTTTTAGTTATGAACAAGAATATCTGTCTCTCTCACATTTAGGACTACCTTATTTTCTGATCACGGAGTGATGAAGATTAGCAAGAAAAAAGATCCATCACCCACCTAGGCATCACCCAAGCCATTCCACTTCTACTAAACACCCTAGTCACCTCGCAATGTAATAATAAATGATCCACCGATTCACCAACATTCTTACATAAGAAGCACCAGTCCAAAACAATTAAGCCACGCTTCCTGAGATTGTCCAAAGTCAAAATCTTCCCTAAAGAAGCAGACCAGTCAAAGAATACAACCTTTGAAGGCACATTTCTCTTCCAAACACTCTTCCAAGGAAAGGAGTGTACTCCATTCTGTCTAGACAGCAATTTGTACAAAGAATGAACTGAAAACTTCTTGTTACCAGACTACTGCTGTGCTTCCAGACCATCTTATCACTCTCATCCTGCCCAAGCTGTGTAGCATACAATAAGCCAAACAATTTAGAAACAGCCTCTATTTCCCAGTCATTAATGGCTCTAGAAAATTGAACATTTCAATGGGATGAACCACTAGAAGTGTCCAAAATCTCAGCCACCGAAGCAACCATATATAGAGAAATATGAAACAGATCTGGAAAAACAGCACTAAGAACCCTACCACTACACCATTTATCATGCCAAAAACGAAGTCTGGAACTATCACCAACCACAAAAAAAAACCTGTTTTACAAAATCATCCCAACCACTCCTAATACGTTTCCACACCCCCACATGAGTACCTCTTATCTCATTAGAACTCCTTCCCCCCAAGCACTCCCATATTTTGAATTAATCACGGCCCATTTGCAATCCTGATGATACATTCATAACCACTTCCCAAGTAATGCTTTATTAAAGATACTCAGCTTTCTAAACCCTAACCCACCACACGACATAGGAGTACAAATCTTATCCTATCTAACCAAATGAAACTTTGCTTCCTCCCCTAAACCTCCCCACAAGAATTTGATTTGATATTATCTTAATCAATTGATTTGCTTTTCATAATTATTAAATCAAATAATTTCATTTTATAGTTATCCAATCAAGAGATTTGATTTTCATAATGATCAGAAAACCCATATGGGTTGGCTCAAGTGGTAAAGGCCTTGGTCTTGGTGGTATGGTCCCTCCAAGTCTAAGGTTTGAATCCTCTTGGATGCAAACAATTTCTAGGGGCCATTAGATTAGGGGAACTTCTCTTGAATTACCCGAAGTGAACTTGCAAAAAACTTCTTGCTTAGGGGTCTGTGCACCCTCGAGATTAGTTGGGATTTTTTTCTTAGACACTTGTGCCAATCAAAAAAGAAAAAAAGAAAAAAATAATGATCAGAAGATTTACCTCATCTCATTTCCATGTAACTTTTCCATATAATTTTTACACTTTGTGTCTAAACACAATTGAAATTAATAGAAAAGGAGATGGAGAAGAGGGGAGGGAGAGAGACTTTACAGGATAAGAAGGGAGAGACTTTAAGGGCTTCATCTTTCTAATTCTCAAGTGTGTTTGAATACAAAGTGTAGGTCTCTATTTATAGGGAAGAGAGACTTTATGGGAGAAGAAGGGAGTGACTTTAAGGGCTACATCTTTCTAGTTCTCAAGTGTGTTTGAATACAAAGTGTAGGTCTCTATATATAGGGAGAAATTACATGGAGATGAGATAAGGTAATTATTTTGATCATTATGAAAATCAAATCTCTTGATTTGATAACTATAAAAATCAGATCACTTGATTTGATAATTATGAAAATCAACCAACTGATTAGGATAATATAAAATCAAATTCTTGATTTGATATTATGTCTAACAGATCCAGCCCCCATTGTGGGATCACTTTAGAAATTTGGGTTCTGCATTAAGGGTTCTAGTTCTACTAGATGCTCTTATTTGAAACTACTGCTATCAACTGTTTCTGTGGCTTCTGATTTGTTTCTATGTTCGAATGTGTTTCTTGTTAGGTACTTGAGGATTCCATGCTTTTGAATTTCTAGTTTTCTCAGTTTACGAGGTATTTTTTATTGAACAGGCAGCTTGAGCAAGAGATGGAAACTGTGATAAAGGTGCTGCAGCCTGGACCACTGGGAATTATAGAACACAAATTCTCTACTGAAGCAATACATGAGGCACATGCTACAGTTCGTAAAGCAGTTGAGAATTGGCAGAGTAATGCAAAGCTAGAGCAGAGAACCCAGGTCTTGAAAGACTATGTCAATTATTGAAGCTGTAAGGAACATGTGTGATGTTTTGCCATGGATGCTAATTATATAAACTCTTCTCTATGCTTCCTTAAAGTCATGATATTCTCTCTCTCCCCCCCCCCCCCCCCCCCCCCCCCCCCCCCCCCCCCCCCCGGGGGCGCCCGGGCAGGCATCGTTTATTAATACCTGGTGCTGCAATAATTTTCTTCTCAGTTTCCTTGGACCTTTGTTATTCTATGATGTGGGATGAAGTTCTTATTTATTTTTTTGAGTGATTAGGAAAGCCTCTTACGTTTTTGTAATTGAATATTTGTCTTTAAATTGACAAATATGGTATTAATTAAGGCCTTTGTTACCATTCATTATGATTATGGTATTCCGGTTTGTAATTTTTTTAAATGTGTCAACAACATTAATATGTCAGTCACTTGTATGGTTCATCTCTATGCATTCAGAAGTTATAAATCGTTCTATAGTAAGATTTTTGATTTGAAGGGCACCTGTTTCGAAAGCAAGCATTTGTTTCGTGAGTAGGGTTACAGGTACGGGCAAATACAGGGCCCCAAACACGGATTTGCCTGTTTCTCTATCATTTTTCTTTGTTTTGTTCAAAACAATCCTCAAAAGATGTTTAAATGGGGAATATATGGGCCCTTGATTTTTAGGCACCGTTGAAACATGAAGGCAGGACAGGATGACAGAAACATAAAGTATGAAATGTGGGGCGGTGAATAGTAGGTAGAATTTTTCTTAAAAAGAATTGTCATGACAACTTTGCTCGAGTTTGATGGGAAAGACGGTCGGGGACCCTTCTAAGGCCTTTTATAGCCTATTTTGGATTATGTGGAGGAACTTAGCCAGCAAAGAGCTGCAGAAAATGTGAAGCCCAATGTCTTTGGGACTATTGCCTTGGACCTGCCGACGGCGTTGCTTTGGTTCTACATTTCATGTGCAAATGTGCAAAATTTTCCACAAAATTAGGAGCCCTAACTTTTAGCGAGTCAGCATCCATTGTCTGGGCTCCTGCATTTCCTTCCTCCTTGAATTGCAGATATAGGGCCCCAAGGTCAGGGCTTATACAAACATATGACAGTTTTTCACATGAAGCAGGCAATAACAGGTGGTTTCATTAACTAATTCTGAGACTTATTTTTATTCTAAGTTGAAAATTATACGCGTTGGGCCTCGCTCATCAATGGGAATATAAACCCAGGTGGTGTAAACATCTATAGTAATGGTTGAGTCATGAGTGAGATTAAAGTCGACATTTCTTATCAACTTGAACTGGTGAATGAAATTGAGTTCCAGATGATCAATTGACACAGAAAATATACCCAAATGTTTCTCATAGTTATGATGCTTAGGTTGCATACATACTTGACACTGAACATGGTTCTGAGCTTTTGCTGTCATGTGATCAAGGAAATATTGTTTAAGATAGTAATGCCGATTTTATTATATCAATAAACACTACAATAGAAATGACTTTTTGTAAAGAAAAAAATTGTTGCAAAAAGTCCAATTTTTATTGCAAGAGAGTATTTGCAAAGAAATGTACTAGTTGCAAAGAAAGTTTCGAATTGGCAATATTGGCTTTGAGGCCGTATGCATGGGCTTCGAGCTAATAGCTTTGTGCTCCAATGTACATGGCAAATCCTCTTCCAATGAAGAAATTTCCTATCGATCGCTAGAAATGTTAAAGCGCGCGGCAAGCAATGATTAGTTGCATGCAGCATACATTCATACATATATACACTAAGTGCATACATACATACATACATACGCTAAGTGCGTCTAAAGCGTCAATGAGTCGCACGTGCATGCGTGTAGTCAGTGCTTGGCACTGGGTGACACTACTATTATGTGTCTATCCTTATATTTCAATTTATGTATTGTGAAACCTATTCACTTATAAACTACTAAAAGTTTGATTGTCTTTCTAATGTGGGACTAACAAAAAATCATACTGGAGAGAAACTTCAAAAGAAGTCAAAGTCAAATTGGAGGGAATTTGAAATAATCCAAGGGATGGGCTTTGACTCTGATGGAGTTGGAATGCCCACCTCTAACCTCTGACTGGGGTCGAAGGTCAAAACCCCCTCCAACTCTGACTCTGATTGAAGTTCGGAGCTCGATCAGAGTAGAAAATAGACTTTTTCAAGCCTAGTGGCTGCCATTGTTGAATTGCGGTGGCGTCGATGTTGCTAAAGCCAATGGAGCCACCTTATGCAAGAACTTGAGTTGCCATTGTTGCCTATAGGACCATTTCTAGATTGATGGGTGGCCATTGGGGTGTAAAAAAAAAAAATCAAAAAACCAGAAAACCGATCCAAATTGGCCCGAATTGGTCAAATTGGTTCGGAGCCGGTTCCTGAAATTGAAAAACCGGCCGGAACAGGTCTGGTTTCAGTTCCGGACATTTTTGGCCTGGACCAGGCTGGTTCTATTTAATATATATTTAAAATTATTTTTAAATTTTATATATAATATATAATATATTTTATATTATATAATATATATAATAATATATATTATAATTATATAACATAATGTTATTATAATTTATAAAATAAAATTTTAATCTTAAACATAAAAATTTAATTGATCAGATGCTTTAAACATAAAAAAAATATATTAAATTATTAATAACATTTTATCATAAGAAGTAAGAACCAAAAAAAAAAAAAAAGAAAATCACTCAAATATTATTACTAAATTTTGATGGCCTAATAAATTCTCAATATTATTTTTTGATATGTACATAAGACATTAGTAGATTAGTAATACTAATATATATATATATATTAGTAGATAATTTATATTAATTACAATTTACAATTTATGACCTAATACTATATTACTATTAGTAATATACTTTAAGTCTATGTATAAATTAGTATATCAATCACTATACTAAATAATCACATATAAAATAATGATATTGTAATACTAATACTAAATTACTATACTAATACTATCACTATAGTTTATCAATAATATAGTTATAATAAATTAAACTCACTATAACAATTAACAAATACTAATATATAGTTATTCTAATCATTATAATTAATACTAATATTTATAATAATACTATAGTCTAATTCTATATTACTATTAGTAATATACTTTAAGTCTATATATAAATTAGTATATAAATCACTATACTAAATAATCACATATAAAATAATGATATAGTAATACTAATACTAAATTACAATACTAATACTATCACCATAATAAATTACTATACTAATACTATCAGTCTATCACTATAATACTATCCATAATATAGTTATAATAAATTAAAGTCACTATAACAATTAACAAATACTAATATAACAATTAACAAACTTACTATAGCTATAATTTTAATATAGTAATACTATATCACTATAACTAATACTAATATATAGCTATACTAATAGTCTAATATTAATACTATTATATAGTTACACTAATCACTGTAACTAAATCACTATAATTTATAACTATGTATTGAGTGTATTACAAATATATATAAATTATAACTATCAATTTCCCAAACCATTAGAATTTTTTTTTAATGATCATTTAAAAAAAAAAAAAAGAACCAAACCAACACGAAACGACGCTGTTTCCTCTCCAAGGACCAAGACTCCAAGTCTCCAGTTTATATGAAATTAGAATAAACCCTAAAAGCTAAAACAAGAACAAACATGAAATGGCGCCCATCTCTTCCAGTCTTTCTCACTCTTCGCCTCTCTGCCTCTCAGTCTCTACCCTCTCATCTCTATCTCTCTACCTCACTCTCCTAGTCTCTGCACCTCCCCTCATGGTTGTTGCACATCTCGCCGTTGGCCCCTCTCTCAAGTTCTCAATGTTGCGCTACCCCTCTCTCAAGTTAGTGTGCCTATAAGATTACCGACTGTTGAAAAGGATTTATTATCGATTGCATTACATGTCATCTTTATATTTCTTTATTTTTAATCTTTTTCCCAAATGAATTTGGATATAATATTTTTCTAATTGTTTGGTTTGAATATTTTTCCCAAATGACTAGGGCATGCTCGATCTTTTCTGATTGTTTGGCCTGATTATTGGTGCAAATTATATTTTCTGCATGTAGTGTTCGGTTAGGTTTTGATCGAAGTATCAGTAGCCTATATATGAGAAACCATTGGGTTGGATTGAGGTCCTGGATTGATTTTTTTTTATTGAAATAATTTAGGGTTTCGTAATTTGGCCCTAGATTGTTTGTGAAATTACTTTGAAATATGGTAGATGATATTTGTTTTATTAAACTTTTTGAATCTGAAATTTAGGATTTTTGTGATTGTGTTTGTGTAATTATGTGTAATTGTAATTTGTAATTTGTAATTTGTAATTGTAATTTTTGTGATTATATTTGCGTAATTTTATGACTTTTTTCTACTCGAATAACATCTGTGTCCTGATTATCAATTGGGGTTGATGATTTGAATAAATTGTGAAGGCTAAACAAAAATAAATAGAAATAAAGATAAGGAATAATAAACTCATGTGAAGTATAAAGGACCTGATCACCCTCAAGTCAAGTCAATACTCTATGATTTCAGTGCAACAAATATTATTGTAGACCACAGTTATATCCTTTGTTTAAATTGGACTAAGGCCTAAGAGCGTTGGGAAGGATGAAGTGAGGATGATGATGGTGTTAATGAGTTGGGTAAAGGAGGGGCATTCAAGTTAGGGCCTCCAATCATGGATGATTGAGATAAGAGTATGTTGTTTGTAAACTTTTTAAAACCTTTTTACGATGCAACCTTGCTTTTCTTGGGGGCCAATTATGTCACTTGCAACTGCTTTGTATTTGAGCTAGCGACAACTCAAGCTACAATTAATTTGGAGTGTGTGGAAGGGCTTCATAATTTGAGGGCAATGACATTTAGTATGAAATCTAAATGTAAGAAGTATGGGGGAAATCTTTAAAAAATGAATCTTTTGTTGGGTTGGTTCTTGATTCTCGATATAAAATACGTTGTCTAACATTTATTTTTGAAAGAATATATGAGGATAATAGTTTGAAATTTCTTATGTTGGTGGATCGGGTTAAAGATGCATTGACTCGCTTATACGATAGTTATTGTGAAAATGACGAAAGTAATGTTAGGGCACAAGATCAAACTATGAGCTAATCAAGCAAGGGAGGGGCTAATAGTACAAGTTCAATTGTTACGGTAGGTCAAGGTGATTTAAGATCATTTATCCATGCACAAATTAAGTAGCTTTTGGAGTCGGAGAACTCTTTGGAGAGTAAATCTGAACTGGAGAGGTATTTATCTAAAAAATGGGAAGAAGATGATGCGAAATTCGACTTGTTGACTTGGTGGAAGGTTAATTCCATTAGATACTGCATCCGTGTGCTTTCAAGAGTTGTGCGGGATGTCGTTGTAGTTCCGATATCTACAGTGACCTCTCAGTCGGCTTTTAGTATAGTAGGTCGAGTACTTGATCTTTTCTGCAGTAGCCTATCTCTATTTATGGTAAAAGGCCTCATTTGTATACAAAATTGGCTCTGTTCTTCTGCCCAGATTAACATTTGCATTTTAATGGATGATGTTGATAAATTTGATACATGTGTGTAACATCATTTACATTTTATTTAACTGTCTCTAAAGTGTATATCATATTAGTAATTTGTTTTAATTATTATGCTTATTATTTTTTTCCCTCTTGTGTAGAGCTCATGGAAGACTTAGGGAGTTTTTCAAGACCTACTTCTTTGGTTGGAGATGATTAAATTTAAGATAGGTTAACTTGTATAACATCTTTCCTTAAGGTTTTTTTTTTCCCCATTTAATGTAGTTATTAATTTTTTATTGGAATTAACTGCTTGATTTATTTTCATAAAATTGCAAAGTTAGTTGAATGGATTATTGAAGTTGGTGGCTTAGTGCATAGCTATTTGTTCTAGTTGTAAAGTTTTTTTATTAGATGTTCTTGTAATTTGGACTTCTAATTTGGATTTGTAATTTGGACTTGTAATTTGTTGGACTTTTGAGCTTGTAATTTAGACTTTTGGTATTTGGACATGTAATTTTTTGGACATTTGGACTTGTAATTTAGACTTTTAAAATTTAGACTTGTAATTTGTTGGATTTTTGGACTTCTAATTTAGACTTTTGGACTTATTTTATTCCATAGCAGATTTTTCCTTTTATTGCAGATTTTTTTTTTCACTTTTTGTAATAGTTAAATTTATAGGCTTGTAGTAGAATTTTTTTAGTAAAACAGATTTTTGAAAAGCAGTTTTTAGTAAATCAAATTTTTTTTAGTAAAGTAGATTTTTGTAATAGTAACAGATTTTTGGATAAAAGTATAAAACATAATTTTTTAAAGCATTTTTTTATTACATTTTAAAAAAATCAAAAAATTGGAACAGACTGAAAATCAGTAAAACCGGAGGTATCGGTTTAGGAGGGTAATAAGTGCATAATCAGTTTTGAAAAATACAAAATCGATACATACTGGTTCGATTCTAAATTTTGTCTAAAACAGGACCGGACCGGATCAATTACACCCTTAGTTGGCCATAGAGAGTTAGAGACTATACTCATCAGAGTCTAACCCATATGTATTTCTCCCTTTGCAAGATGGCTACACAAAAACATAAAAGGAAATGAGAGAGCAGAGACTCGATGTTGAACAATGAAGACGAAGAGGAGCTTGGATATGTCATATGAGAGAACAAAAAATAAATATTAACAAACGAAGGGTGGGAAATGGGAATTGTTACCTCAAAAAATACTGAGAGTTTTAAACTTTCAACCAAAACTTTAAAAAAATAAAATATAATAAAAAACTCAAAAATACCAGAAAGTCTTAAAGTGATTTGAAAAGTAAAAAAATTCAAAAAAGTTAACAAGCTAACTTTTGCCGTTTCATATCCCATCAATATAATTAAATTTCTTTCTTTTGGTTTCTAATTGATTTTCCAGATACCACTTGAGGGTAGTTTTCGAAACCCAGCAGCTAGCTAGTGATCTCTAGATTTTAGAACCAATATTAGTCAGTGTTCGATCAGTTGTTGTAGCTATTTCATTAGGACCACATGATTGAAATTCCAACGCCATTTGGAGACACTACTTGGCAATGAAAAATGATTTATACACAATATTTTTTACAATACATTTCACAACAATGTATTAAAAGATGAGTAATTTTATAAAACACTTTATAAAAGTAACATTACTTTACAAAAATATCCTCATCTTACAATATTGTTGTGAAATATGTTGTAAAAATATGTTGTGTGTATCAATACTCCTTGGAAATTGCTACATTTTAAAAGGAAAACTCAAAAAAGCAAAGCGTAATCAGTAAAGTAAACAGAAAGGGACAAGATAAATGGACTGATAGACAAACGCAAGTCTCAAGATAGGTAGACATAGGAGTAATACAAAATCGCTTCAGAATTTCTTTTTTTAAGTCGGAGTTCAGAGTCAGAGTTCGGAGCCAACATGAGCTCCAGACTCTGACTCCAACTCCGACAAATAGACTTGGAGTAACTCCAATTTTGACTCTTAATTTTGCAAATTCCTACTCCATCGGAATTAGAGCCTTGTTGGAATTCGACCGGAGTTTAGAGCTCAAAAATTTCGCCCACCCCTAAATCCAACATTCCCCCACTTATTTCAAATAATAAATAATATTTTTTTTAAATGCTGCTATTACAATTATATGTTGACACTTAAATGTAAGTACCTTTTGGGTTTGAACTTCCATGTAGTATATGATTCTCAAAAATTTATCAATATGATAGTAGACATGATGTCTTTGAAATATCATATCTTGTGATAAAATTGGAAAACCAACACATATCAACACATATTTCTATTGTTCTTTTATAGCTGCGCATCAAAGGCCATACGCGTTATCCTAACTTCATGAGTGTTATAGGCGGTTTACGAAACCCTGACAAAAGCGGTCTGACTTTATACTCACATAGGTAGAGTTCTTCTAGGTGCTCTTTCATAAAAACATCTTTTATGTGAACTCACTAAGAGTTATGCTTAACCTTTCCTTTTCACTACAGGACTAGCACTAAACAAGAATTTTTTAATGATGGTCTAATTTAGTGTTATTACCATAACTAATAAGACTTTATTTTTCCCATTGAATCTAGAACTTAGAATTCTAAATCCAGGTTGGGTTGCCATCTTTTAGTGATCTATTCCATAGGTTTTAGACCCATCTTAAGCGATGTTTTACAAATAAGATCCTTATTTAGGCTCTTTGTTAGAGGATCTGCCAAGTTTGTACTTGACTTTACATAGTCTACTGTGATTATATCTTCTTCCAACAGTTGTCTCACAGTGTTATGTTAAAGACTTATATGTCTTGATTTCCCATTGTATGACTTGCTATATACTTTTGACAATGTGGCTTGACTATCACAATGTAAGGAAATAGGAGGCATTGGACTTGGCCACATAGGCAAGTCTCTTAAAAGGTTTCTCAACCATTCAACCTCTTTTCTAGCAGCTCCTAAAACCACTAACTCAGACTCCATAGTTGAGTGAGTTATGCAAGTTTGTTTCTTGGATCCCCATGAGATGGCCATGCCACCAAGGGTGAACACCCACCCACTTGTGGATTTAGATTCATCATCCACATAGTTCTAGCTAGCGTCACTAAACCCTTAATTACAGATGGATATCCTCCATAATATAGAGCATAGGACTTAGTTCCTTTTAAAACCCCAAAACAATGGAAATTGCTTTCCAATGTTCCACTCCTGGACAATTTGTGTATCTACTCAATTTGCCTACATCAAAAGCTATGTCTGGACGTGTGCAATGCATTGCATACATCAGACTTTCAATAACACTAGAATATTCTAGTTGTGATACATATCGATATTTATTTATTCCAAGCTTCAAAGCAGAGTTATATGGAACACGAGATGTTTTTTCATGTAAATGATTAAATTTACTCAAAACATTATCAATGTAATGATTTTGTGATATAGCATATGCATTATCATTCCTATATATTTTAATACCAAGTATGGTATTAGCAACATCCAAATCTTTCATACCAAAGTGAGATGACTGGAAAATTTTTGTATCTTTAATGCATGAGCCATTATCACTAAAAATCATCATATCATCTACATAGAAGCATATTATCACAAAATGATTATTGCATACTTTAGAATAAATACATTTGTCTGCTTCATTCAAACGAAAACCATTAGAAAGAACTACATTATCAAATCTTTCAGGTCATTGTTTGGGAGCTTGTTTAAAACCATACAAAGATTTGACTAATTTGCAAACATCGTTTTCATGACCCAGAACAATGAAACCCTATGGTTGCTCCATATATACTTTTTCGTCCAAATAACCATTTAGGAATGATGTTTTCACATCCATTTGATGAATTTCAAGGTTAAATATAGAGGCCAAAGATATCAATGTTCTAACGGACGAAGTCTTAGCTACAGGAGCATATGTATCAAAATAATCAATGCCCTTGGACTGTCTAAACCCTTTGGCTACTAGTCTAGCCTTATATTTATAAACGGATCCATCAGTTTTTTATTTTCTCTTAAAAATCCACTTATTTCCTATGGGTTTAGAACCAGAAGGCAAATCTTCAAGGATCCATGTCTTATTAGACATTATAGACTCGATTTCATCATTAATTGCCTCCTTTCAAAAAGTAGCATCCCTAGATTTCAACGCTTTTTGTAGAGTAGAAGCGTCATTTTCTAAATTGTAACACAAATCAAACTCATGCACGATTATTTTAGAATTTCCTTCTACAAGATATGTTATAAAGTTAGGACCAAAAGCTTTTCCTTTTCTTATTCTTTTGGATTTTCTAATTTTGAAATTCTTTTCACTTTTTGGAAGAACTTGTTCAATAGTACTATCTTTTTTGGAAGTGCTACCTCAAGAGATCTTTTTTTTTTAATCTGTAAGGTAATTAGTTTAAAAAAATCCAGCATCTCTTGATTCGGTAATTACATTAGTTTCTTGATCCAAAAAATGATAAGCTTTGCTATGTGATGCATATTCAACAAAAACACATTTAAAAGTTCTTGGTCCAAATTTAGATCTTTTGAGGTCAAGTAATCTTACATAAGCTAGGCACCCCCACACTAGATAATTTAAGTTAGGTTTGCGTTTAAACTCTAACTCATATGGTGACATATTATTCTTTTTAGAAGGCACTCTATTCAAAATATGAATTGCAGAAAATATAGCTTCTCCCCAAAGATTGTCAGGTAGACTTGATTGTTCAAGCATGTTATTGACCATATCTATAAGAGTTCTATTTTTTCGCTCAGCTATACCATTATATTGTGGTGTATAAGGTGCTGTGCTTTGGTGTATTATACCATTATCTTCACAAACACGATCAAAATCATTATTAAAATACTCACCTCCTCTATCACTTCTCAAAATCTTAATATTGCAGTTAAATTTTCTACTTCAGCCTTAAAGATTCTGAATTTACCTAAGGCTTCATCTTTAGTTATAAGTAAATCAATGTAAGCATATTTTGAAAAATCATCTAAGTAGGTAATAAGATACTTTTTTCTGCCTCTTGTTAGCTTACCATGTAAATCACATACATTTGTATGTATAAACTCAAGTAAAGCTGAAGATCATCTATTAACATTTTGGAAAGGCTTTTTTGTTAGTTTAGTCCTAACGCAAGTCTCACATTTATTTATATCATCATATAAATTAGAAAGAAATAAACCTAATTTAGTCATATGAAGTAGAGAATTATAATTTACATGACCTAATCTAGCATGCCGTAAGTAAAAAGAGTCAACAAAATAAACAGAAGCATTCTCCTTTATTAAATTAGGTTTGAGCATTCCATCAACAACGTATTCTTTGTGCACAAACATGCCATTCTTTGTCAATACGAATTTGTTAGACTCAAATACAAGTTTACAGCCATGTTTGGACAAAAGACCACCAAAAACTAGATTCTTACGAATTTCTGGTGCATGAAATACATCAAGTAAAGTGACTATTTTGCCAAAAGTAAACTTCATGTAAACTGACCATTAAAGAATTACTTGCTCCAAATAGAAATTAAAAACAAAAACCCTTTAGTCACTCACTTCATCGTGTGGAAGACGAAACAATATCGATTTTGATCTTCACTCCTCAATAGTGCTAGAGACTGTAATAGAAAAGCACAATTGAGTCACTGGATCATTTATGAGAATCATATGGTGGGAAGAGGAATCTTAGATGGTGTTCAGTATCAATTGAAACCGTTCATCATCCCTAGCTGCTATATTAGGTCTTTGTGATTTGAGAGATGATGGAGAGAGAAACGGGAAAAAACTAGGGCATAAATGAGCTTAGATTAATGGGTGAAAAAATCCCTATTGGAAAGTAAAATAGAACATGAAATTGTAATTAGCCCCAAACATTGGAAGGAGATTAAGTTGATGGGTGAGAGTTACAGAAAGAGAGAGAGTGAGTGAGTGAGTGAGAGAGATAGATAGAGAGACAGATGGAAAAAGATAAAGAGAGAGACGAAGGAGACTTATTGGCTAGGAAGGGAGGTGATGATGTGACAACATGCAGATGATGTGAGGAGGGGCAATGGAGCTCTCACAGAGAAGAGAGAGTGTATCGGGGCGAAGGGACTCGAAGTAATGTTGCCGAGAGAAAGGACTGGGATTTATGCCCTTGAGTCGGTAATTTGTGACTTAATACAGTGATAAACATGTCGCTGCAAAATAGATAATATGTGATTTATGTCCCTTTTCGGGCAAAATTATTTGCGGCGATAAAAAGTCGTCGCAAATGATACGATTTCCTTCCCTTTTCTTGGTAAATTTATTTATAGTGACAAAAATATGCTGCAAATAATACTTTTTAAGATGAATTTCTTAGATCGCTAGAACCAAAATGCGGCTATAGTAATTCTTCACTTTTTGCATCCAAATATGTGTCGCCAGAAAGTTTTTTAGCCTAAAAATAGGCTTTTTCTTGTAGTTCTATCTTGATAGTACTGCCTTTTCCAGCCACTTTGGTGGTAGAAGAATTTCCTATGTACAGTTCTATCTCGTCACCAATCTTTTCATATTTCTTGAAGAGATTGTTGTCTCCAAAAATATGACAAGTTGCACTGGTATCGACCCACGAACAAGAAGTATTGAATACCATATTAACTTCAAACACAACAACAATGAGATTCTCTTCAGTATTGTTTGCTTGCTCTTACTTCTTTTGAAATCTACATTCTTTGATGTAGTGTTCTTTCTTTTTGCAGAAATGATAAGTTCATTTCTTTTTGAAATTACTCTTACTTTTTTTGTTAAAAATGTGAGTATCAATTCTAGGCTTCCTCCCTTTCTTGTAGTTTGTTTCAACAATATGAACAAACTTACTCATTTCAGCACTTTCTTCGATTTTATCTAGGAACCTTGAGTCTTCTTCAATTCGGATTTGTCTTTGAAGACCCTCAAGAGTAAAATCATCTCCCTTTCTCTTCAAAGGCTTACGGTAATCCTTCCAAGTTAGAGGTAATTTGGCAATAATAGCACCCACTTGAAGTTTCTCATCAATAGGAATACCATCAAAAATAATTTGTTGGACAATAAGTTGTAAATCATGCACTTGATCAAGTATAGGCTTATTATCTACCATTTTCAAATCGAAATAATTACCAACGAGATAGCTTTTGTTACAAGAATCCTCAATTTTGTATTTCTTCTCCAGAGCCTCCCATATGTCCTAATTTGCATTTTTCATTGGTGGGTACATATCGAACAATGGATCAGTGAGAGTGTTGAGAATATTCCCTCGATAAATGTAGTTGTCATCATCCCATTTTTTCTTCGCTGCAATTTTATTTTCTTGCGGATCTTGGGTTGTTGGAAGAATTGGACAAGGGGTATCTAGCACATACCAAACTCTCAAAGTAGTGAGTAAGAATTCAACTTTCTCCTTCCAACGTCTGTAGTTGTTTCCATCAAATCGATCCAACTTTGAAAGATCTTGTGGTACAATACTCAAAGAAGGGATAGTAGAATTTGAAGAAGATGCCATTATATTTGTCTAAGAATTGTTAAGAGAAATCAAACATAGATTTAAGATTAGATCATAGTGAGGTGATTATTAATTTGTATTTTAGAAAAAATATTGTCTCCCACTCATGAAAAAAGAGAATCTGGCAATCTTGTCCTCAGAATACAACACCGTTTATATAGTGTGTAGATTATAAATTTTGAACACTAATCTTAAAACGAAAAGATTAAATAGCATTTGTATTGTTTCATTTGAATTTTAAATAAAACGGTTTCTATTAGAAATGTGTGGAAATAACTATCATCGACAGTTAATAATAACTGTCAAAAAATGAAAAAGCATATCATTTCGCTTGAATTAAAAATATTATAAAAGTCACTTGAGACAATGCGTACGTGCTAAGTGCGTCAANATGTAGATTATAAATTTTGAACACTAATCTTAAAACGAAAAGATTAAATAGCATTTGTATTGTTTCATTTGAATTTTAAATAAAACGGTTTCTATTAGAAATGTGTGGAAATAACTATCATTGACAGTTAATAATAACTGTCAAAAAATGAAAAAGCATATCATTTCGCTTGAATTAAAAATATTATAAAAGTCACTTGAGACAATGCGTACGTGCTAAGTGCGTCAATGCGTTGAGCGCGTGCACTAGGTGACACTACTATTGTGTGTCTACTCTTATATTTCAATTTATGTATTGTGAAACTTATTCACTTATAAACCACTAAAAGTTTGCTCGTCTTTCCAATGTGGGACTAACAAAAAATCATATTGGAGGAAACTTTCAAAAGAAGTCAAAGTCAAAATGGAGGGAATTTGAAATAATCCAACAATATATATAAATTCACGCTAACATAAAATCTGAGATGATTGATTTGGGTCACCTTATTATTTTGAAGTTTACTTCTTCAATTATTTTTTGAAAAAGAAAATTCAGGGGATATATAAATGTGAAATTACCACTTGTCTCAACTTAAATTCATGGAAAAAGATAAGTTTTATTATTTGTATTATACCACTACAAGGAATATGGCTTTTACCGGCATTTCATAATCGTTGCAACAAGCCTTTAAATTGTCCCAAATCTACCTTTACTGGCGATTAATGCTTTGCTGCAGTGTGGTTGCCAAAAAAGAGACTGAACAAAGTGATTGTTGCATTCTTTCAATAATCGCCACTACTAATATTATTTGCGGTGAATTCATCTTCGCCGGAATAGGCCATTTTACATGCCAAGAAAATGGTTTCAAATCTACACATAAAATGTCGGAAATAGTTATTACTGGCGCTTCTTATTCTCCGCAATAGATCATGGAATTGCCACTAATAATATCGTCGATTTAGACATCTCGCTGGCAATGTTACTCTATACTGGAGAAAAATGTTCGTTGCATAAATTTATTACCGACGAAATCAACTTCTCCATCATTTGTAGCACTTTAGTAATTTGCTGCAAATTATCCTCTTTTACAGCGAAGTATTCATTGTAGTGTAAGATTTCTAGCGATCATTCTGGACTAGTTGTCGCTGCAAAAAACATGTAGACATTTGCAGTAGTGTCTTATTTCGCTACAAATGTCTGTGTTCTAAATGCATGACACATTTACCAGTGATTCTTTAAAATCGTTGCAAATAGATGAACTAATGGGAGCTGGCATAACGTGCCTTTGGTATTGGCTTCCAGCAAGTCTCTAAAATCGCTGCAAATAATAAGAACCGACACTAAGGTACTCGTCATAAATGAATTACTAAAATGCTATATGTACCTGCTTTGGAAATCTATTCTAATTGTTTACAAACAATAAGTAACACGAAAGCGTGCAGTCCTTGTCTAGCTTATATAGCATAGATATGCATATATATATATATATGCATTTCCATAATAGACTTTTAAGTGAAAACCAGTGTATTGAATCAAATCAACAACATTTGAAATTTCGCCTCCATCCCCATACATTTGTTTGCTTATCATTGATCAGTTTAAGACTAAACTAATTAAGGATTTGTAACTATTACATGATGTCCAGATCAAACAACATTTACAGACTTAATTATAGGAAATTAGAAACTTCCAAAATACAAAGAAGTCAAGCATAACCCACTGAATCCAACTTAACATAAAACTTATAGGCATAAATATTAATGGCTGGCAGGGCAGAGATGGGATAGGCAATGAGACTTTCACTTTCTAGGCAGTCATTCTCTGTACAATTTGTCATCCATCATTCCTTGTCCATGATGAGTTATACCCCAACATAGCTAATTCTTGTCACAATTTGATATATTGGTCTCCACAACATGCATCTAGGATCAACACCTCAAGGAGCCTCTTCTCACAAAATACCCTAACACATGTTTAATAGCCCACTGTTGCATCAACCAAGCTCGCAATCGTTAAGAGTATACTCTTAACATTTTCCCTCATGTGTAAGCCAATCTTCAACTCAATGAGCAAGCCTAACATGTGGAATATTCAAATAAATTGGTAGAGTCTAGAGTTAAGGTTCGAACTCAAGACCTATTCTCTAATACTATATGAAATCACCACTTGTCCCAAAATGTTAAGCAGATGGGAAGAGATATTTTATTATTTATATTATATGCTTAATAATATATTACGTTTTGTATTCTAAACTACCCTAATTTTTACAATGGGCTTATAAAACTACAAATCATTATCATATACGTTCTAAACTATAAAAAATGTTATAATGCACACCTCTGATTAAAATTTGACTATTAAGATCGAGGTAAAATGAGAAATGATATTTGCAGTTATAGGTTATGCAAGCGTCGCATAATTGTTTTAAAAACAAAGTGAGTAAATGTTATGGAATCCACATGAAAAAATTAATTTTTTAATGATAGACCCTACTCTTTTTCAAAATGAGTGCGTGACGTTTGCATAACCCATGACTATATCTAGCATTACTCATGTAAAATATGTCAAATTATTAATGGATTATTTGCATTGATATAGCTTTTTAATAATTTGATCAGATCATTGGCATCATAACTTTTGCAACCAAGTTTCACGTTGAAAAATAGGAGTTAGTTTGATAGTTTGAGAGCCAAATGTGTCATTGTTTTAGAATTGATTGAATTCACCAGAAGAATTATATACTTAAAAATTTTATTTTCCACTAAAAATGCAACTTTATTATTACTTGGTCTGTTGTAGAGCTACCTGTTTATGAAGTGCTCTCGGGCATGCTACTGATCTATTATCTAGGGTTGTACAAACTCGACTTGAACTTAGTCTAGATTAATAAGTTGATTAGAGTTGAATATTGTTAAGTAAACTAAAACAGAGAGCAACAGATAGTGCACACATTCAATAGAATTCATCAAATGAGAGTGTACACCAGAAACACATTTAAGACTTTACAACCATATTTCATGCCTTAGCTTTAAGTACTATTCAGTATTTATAGAATAACAAAACATTCTCTAGAATATGCTGAAGTAATCTTATTGGTTAGAATTGATGCTTGCATTTCGTTGAGATTTTATTATGGAAGATTCTGGTGAGGTACTATCCTCTGAGGCAGGTGCATAGGCTCTAATATCCCTGCACGATTCAAGTGGCATATGTAGAAGAGTGAGGCTTGAACGTAGGAGAATAAAGCGTCCTAAAGAGAGTGGCTTAGTGAGAATATATGCAATCTGTTCTTTACTTGGAACAAAAAAGACAGTGAGAGTTTTGTTAGCTACACGGTCCCACACAAAATGATAAACAAGATCCACATGCTTAGTTTTTGAGTGTAAGACGGGATTAATCGAGAGATCAGTCGCACCAATATTATCAAATAACAAGTTTGGGGCATCAAAAAAAAAAAAAAATCCTTAATTCTTTTAACAAATATTGTATCCACAAAAGTTCACAAGCAATGTTGGCTATGGATTTATATTAAGCTTCAGTAGAGGATCGGGCTATAGTTGGTTGTTTCTTGGAACCCCGTGACACTAAATAAGATCTAAAAGAAACGCAAAAACCACCTGTCCACTTCCTATCATATGGACAAACAGCCCAATTAGCATCTGAGAAGGCAATGAGTTTAAAAGTAGAAGTAGATGAGAAAAAGAGGCCGAAGAAGGTGGTGAGGCGAAGATATGCAGTATGCATTTGATAGTTTGCCAATGAGAATTACGGGGTGAGTGCATGTACTGACAGACTTTATTAACAACAAATGAAATGTCAGGACGGGTGAAGGACATGTATTGTAGACTGCCAACAATACTTCTGTAAAGTTGGGGATCTTCCAAAGAGGATCAGACAAGGGCATAAAGTTTAGACGAGGATGACATTGGTGTGGACACTGGTTTTGACTCATGCATATTAGTCCGAGTTAGGAGATCAGAAATATAGCGAGATTGTGAGAGAAAAAGACCCGTAGCTATTCGGCTGACATGAATACCCATAAAAAAATGAAGAAAGCCACGATCCTTTATAGGAAAAAATATGGACAATGAGAAAATAAAGTCAGAAATAAGAGATGAATATGAGGCAGTCACAATGATATCAACTACGTAAATTAACATATAAATGGAAGCAGTAGCAGAGGTAAATATAAATAGTGAAGAATTAGACAATGAAGGGCGAAAACCAAGATTTGTGAGTTTCGAACTAAACTCAACCAAGCCCTAAGGGCTTGTTTCAAACTGTAAAGGGATTTTTTCAATTTACAAACGTAATAAGGGAAATCAGAATTAACAAACCAAGTTGGTTGTTGCATGTAGACATCCTCCTCCAAGTCCCCGTGCAGGAAGGCATTCTGTATGTCTAGCTGATGAAGGGGCCACCATCTGGTCACTATAATGCGGATCAACAGGCGCACGGTAACCGGCTTGACTACAGGGCTCATAGTCTCCGAGTAGTCAAGCCCGGCTTGTTGATGAAACCTTTTTGCGACAAGGTGAGCCTTGTGTTGCTCAATGGTGCCATCGGCAAGCCGTTTGGTCTTAAGGACCCACTTAGAACCTTGGAGATTTTGATTCGGATGAGAAGGACGAGGGCCCAAGTTTTATTTTTGAGGGGAGTTTCAAATTCACTATCCATGGCAGCATGCCAGACAATGAATTTGGAAGCCTTCGTGTATGAGCTTGGTTCATTAGGGATGGGTGAGGCTTTCAATTAGAGATGCAGAGTGTTGTGACGATGGCCAAGGAATGGTCCCATTGTGGCGTTGTAGGGGTCGAATAATTTGGGCTTTGGACCGGGTAACCATGTGATGATTATTGGAGGAAGAAGGAAGAAAGGGAGTTAAGGAGGCAGTGTGAAGGAGAGGAGTTACAACAGGTGACATTGATGACGTAGTAGAGAAACTAGGAGGGGAACTTTTGAGAGAGAGTATTGTGAGGGTGGGGTTAGGAGGAAGAGGATCATGGGCTTGAGTTTGTAAGGGAGTGGACCCTTCTGTGGCAGACAGTGAAGTACTAGTATGTGAGCTGGACTGGGCTGTGGGTTAAGGTGAGGAATTAGGAGTGGCCCGTGGAGGAAGAGAAGGAGAAAAACTAGTTTTATGGTGAGAGATCGAAGGGGCCTGATGGGAATAGTCAGTAGAAGAGGCCAAGGGAAAAAAATTTCATCAAAGCATACATCACGCGAAATGTAAATTTTGTCGGAGGATATATGCAAACAATTATATCCTTTGTGATTAGAGGCGTATCCTAAAAATACACAAAGTGATTAGAGGCGTATTCTAAAAATACACAAAGTTGAGATCTTATATCTAATTTGTGACGATTAAAAGGACGAAGATTGGGCCAATAAGCTGAACCAAAAACACGTAAAAAGGTGTAATCAGGGAGAGAATTAAAAAGAGCTTGAAAGGGAGAAATGTGATGAAGAATAGGAGTGGGCATTCGATTAATAAGAGAAACTACAGTTTGGAAGGCATCAACCCAATATTTGGTGGGCATTGAAGACTGGGTTAGAAGAGAAAGCCCAGTTCAACAATATGGTGAAGACGTCTTTCAATACTGCCATTTTGTGCATGAAAATTTGGCCATGTAATTCTGTGAGAAATTCCAAGATTTTGCAAGATGGCATGAAAGGGGTGGAACTTGCCTCCCCAATCTAATTGTATGCTAATTATATTTTTAGAAAATGTATTGCTCACATATTTAACAAAAGATAAAAAAAATTGTAGAAACATCTAATTTCGCATGTAACGGAAAAAGCCAAATGTATTTGGTAAAATCATCAATAATAGAAAGATAAAATCGAAAACAACTAGAGGACAGCACATGCACATATCCCCAAACATCTAAAAAAAGTAACTAAAAAGGAAATGTAGAATGAAAGGATAAGGGTGGATGAGGTAGAGCATGTGATTTAGCTTGGAGACATGCTGAGCAAGGAGATTATGTAGAGGTGGGGGTGACTGGAAGGTTGTAATGTCGTATAGTGAAAGAGGTGATACGTGAAGAGGGGTGACCAAGTCAAGAATGCCAGATATGTGGTGAAGTTCATTCGCCAATGAAAGCATGCTGAGAAGGAAGAGAGACGGCCTGATCATTTGGAAGAACATACAGGCCATTCTTAACAGGGCCCTGAAGAAGTACCTCCTGGGAATGTAAATCCTTCACAAAGAAACCAATGAGTTAAATTCAAAGAAAACAGAGTTGTCTAAATAGAATTACGAATTGATAAAAAATTTATAGAAATTATTGGAACATGAAGTAATTAACGAAGGAGAAAATTTCCAAAAGGTGTTGGGAGTAAGCCAGATCCTGAGTTCTGGATAGCTAGAGAGGAGTCATCACCAATGGTTACTTGATCAGGTCCCTGGCAGGGAATGGATCCAGGTTGAGCTTAGAAAAATCAGATGTAAAGTGAGTGGAGGCAGCTGTATCTGGAAACCAACTATTAGAGGAAGCTGAGGGATTCAAAAAATTTGTAAAATTAGTAGTGAAAGATGAGGGAGGAGGGGGGGATTGATATGCATGATCAAAATGATGATAACATGAGATGACAATATGACCAACGCGGTGACAAAGCTGACATGTAGGACGATTTGTCTGTTGAGGAGGAAAGAAATTAGGAAAACGACCACCCCGACCTTGCCGAAAGCCACGACCACGAGCTCGGTTAGGTGGAGCCAAGGGAATCTGGTTTGTTGAATGTGTAGTGGTGGAATTAGCAGAGAAAGAAGCAGCGGAGAGAAGGGACTGTGTTTGATGAGTAAGGCGCGACTCATGATTTACAAGGAAACTGTAAACCAGAGAAATAGAGAGAGGTTCTGGTCGAGTGGTAATAGAGGATACTATCGACTCAAAATCTATCCCTAAGCCAGTCAAGAGATAGATGAGAAATTCTGATTCGGGAAGAGGATGGTCTGCGACATTGAGAGAAGCCGACAGAGCTTTAGCCTTGTCAAAATACACAGAAATAGGGTTGGATCCTTTTTTTAGTGTTGCCAGCTGAAATTTTGTGTGCATAAGGTGAGCTGTGGACTGTGCAGAATAAAGGCCATGGAGAGTTTGCCATATTTGATGGGAAGTAGAGCAATCCAAGACATGTGAGAGCATTGTATGAGTGAGATAAGAAAAAATCGCTGACATGATTAATTGTTCTTGAAGGTTCCAGAAAGTATATTCTAGGTTGGGGGCGTCATTGATAGTGGTGGGAGGCATGATTATGGTTCCATCGACATACCCAAAAAGTTGATTTCCTTTAGGGAATGTAGTAATTTGAGCATGCCAAAAAAGATAGTTGTCGGTGGATAGTTTAATGGTGATGATGAGTTGAGTTGTAGAATTAGTGATAGAAGGATTAGGAGAAGTGTTTTTGGGTGGTGCCATGGTGAATCGGAGAAGAAAAGGTAGACGTAAGTCCTATCAGGCTGCTGATACCATGGTAAGTAAACTAAAATAGAGAGCAACAGATAGTGCATACAGAGTATTCAATAAAATCCATCAATTAGAATTTATCAAATGAGAGTGTACACCAGAAACATATTTCAGACTTTACAACAATATTTCATGCCTTAGCTTTGAGTACTATTCAGTATTTATAAAATAACAAAACATTCTCTAGAATATGCTATAGTAATCCTATTGGTCAGAATTGATGCTTGCATTCCGTTAGGATTTTATTTTGGAAGAATCTAGTGAGGTGCTATCCTCTGAGGCAGGTGCACAGGCTCTAATAAATATAATTGGATTGGGGTTAATTCATCCCTAATTTGAAACAATTATTATAGTCGAGTCATTTTGCGGATTCGTTGCTGGAGTACGTACCTGCTCGACCCAATTAGACCATAAAAAAAAAAAAAAAGATGCAATTCATGGTCAAGCATCTTAATTTAATATCTGATTGATCTAGTGGTTTGATCCGGCACGATCTAATTGCGCATGTGATCAAATTTAAAAAGATAGTAAAAAGGGTGATAACTTGAAAATTTACGCGTGATATATAGTATCTCCCATCTACAAATTAGAACTAAAAATCAGCTTAGTTGTGCACATAATATACATATATATTTATATATATGCATACCGTGTTTATTTTTGAATGATTTTTTTAGGTCAAACGAATATATCGTGTTAGGTTATCCTGTAAAATAATCATTTTGTATATATTTTGATCATAATAGCTGACCTCATTTTGTTAATCGTGGCGAGCTCGAGTTTGACTGATCTTAAATTACCGATCACACGACCGAACTCAATACAACAATTGTGTTTGGCAGCCCCATGATTAACCATCATGTCCATATCCTTTCTTATATTTATTGATTATCTAGTACGTACGTACTAGGTGCTTAAGATCGTTTTTTAATGAAGTATAGATCACCCAAAATGATGGAAGGGCCGGGGAAGTTAAAAAAGAAGGGGATTCTCTAAGATGCATGTTTGGAGCTTTGCCATTAGACACATGACATGACATGCAAGCAACTTATATAATGTAAATATATATATTTATATATATATATATATATATAGAGGAGAGAAGAAGATCAAGAAGCACATATATGCTAATTGGTCATTGTATATAATATAGAGAGTGGTACTACAAGTTTAAGTACTTAAAAGTACGTAACTCTATATATAGTCTCTATGTTATGGAATCCATACCCGTTCACAATTTTATTTATATCATAAAAAGGAAAACAAAAACCTTTGAGTAGTGGAGCCTGATAGCTCAGATTTCAGATGCCTGTTATAAAGGCTGTAAAGATCAAATTACTTTTTGTTCCACAGCCATATTGCTTTAACATTCATCAGCAATGGGACTAACTCATTCCGGAGGTGGAGACTCATGGTCTCATGGCTCCCACCAATGAACTGCTGCCCTATGAAAACAGCAGGAACGCTTGGCTGGCAACCTCGTTGCAGCAGTTCCCTCTCAATTTGATGACCATTCGACATCTGATCAAGCTCGTACACCGTAGGGTTAGCACCAAACCCAGTTATGAGTGCCTTGATGGTGGTGCTCATGCAGCAACTGCTCTTGCTGAAAATCACCACTGGTCTTTCACTCACCAAGCTTGCCACAGTATCCATTAATGCCAAATTAAAACTGTAATTAGAAGACTGCTGAAATTGGACGTACGTAATGTCAGCCCGCGGGGAGATCTTCTTGCAAGTGAGTTGTGTATGGTGCTTAATTGCAGTGAAGAGCTTGAACCACCATGGAGGTCTATTTATAGTGCTAAAAGGTGTATTGTTTTCTAGAATAGAACAACCATATATGCACTAAGAAGGAATAAAATTTTCCAAAAGATATGTGATTGGATTCCCAGATAATTAACCTTATTCATATATACATGATTACATGATAGAGACCCTCGATCCTTGTTTCCATGGAAATGGACTAATAATTAATACGTTGCAAATCAGCAAGTTAACATCTCCAACCATCTTTTTCGGATAAGCCAAGTGCATGTCATGGTATTGTCGTTTTAATACTTTCAGAGATCGAATAACATGTTGCAAACATATATATTGCATTTACATGGGTACGTATATATTGTCTGATTAATTTAGAGAAGTGCAATATATAGAAAAGGCTAAATTTATGTTCAAGGCACGTCGATCCGTCGAAGAAATAATCTAAAGCTCCTAAAATGAGGACGTTTCATCGATTCATAATCAGCATGAGTACCAGGCATGTTAGATTTTTTACCCCCCCCCCCCCCCCNTCCTTCGCTTCATATAAACTCATGTATCTATCTATATATATTTTTGAAGCATCTGCCGAGGTGATAAAGGAAGTCGGGTTTATCTATTTGGAAAGCACTTTTTCTCCCCTTGCAAGATTCGCGTTCACTGTGATGCAGGAAAACCGAAAGCCAATTGAAAGACAAGAAAAAGAGTAAATTGAAAATATAATATGCTTAGAAAAGAAAAGTAATTCGCCCCCATATAGCACAAAATCTACGTACGTAGAAACCGTACAAGATGTAGACAATGATTCCTTAAGAATCCACAAATTATAAATGATGTTGACCCAGCTTCTAACTATTAGAAATCAAAGAAATAACATTATTATCTAATTAATTTTGACAGTTAAAATGAAAAAAAAAAAAACATATGAGATCAGTACGCGACAATTTTAATGATATATATATTTATATTATATAT
>QEOT01000434.1:62558-97181 GCA_003123785.1 Pterocarya stenoptera
TTGTTTCTAATAAATCTATTTCCTGGATAATTGATAGTGGTGCTATTGATCATATGGTCAGTTCTATTTCACACCTAACTACAATTACCTCTCTTGTTAATACTTGAGTAAAATTACCAAATGGAATATGTGTTCTTGTTACACATGTTGGCATTGTAAAAATATCAAATGCTTTGGTCCTTCACAATGTTCTATATGTCCCATCTTTCTCTTTTAATCTCATCTCAGTCAAAAGATTTACAAGACATTCTCCTTGTTGTTTATGTTTCTTGCTCAATTTTGCTTTATACAGGACCTACACTCTTGGAAGATGATTGGAGTGGCTAAATAAGTGGTTGGTTTATATCTGTTGCAAGATGATTCTCAAGTTCCAGTTATAAATTCTATTGTCTTTTCTGCTGTAAATCTTTCTTCATTTGATCTTTGGCACTTTAGGCTAGGACATCCCTCTTTCAATAAGATTCAAAACTGCAAAAATCCATTCCTGATATTAGTACCTCTTCAAATTTTACTTGTAATGTTTGCCCATTGGCAAAGCATAAAAGATTTCCATTCAATACTAGTTATACTATCAGAAATAAAATCTTTGATTTGATACATTGTGACATCCGGGAGCCGTTTTTGTCGAATCACTTACTGGTTTCCCCTATTTCCTTTTTATTGTGGATGATTATTCACGTTACACTTGGGTATATCTTATGAAAAATAAATTTGATACTTGCTCTCTAGTTCAGTCATTTTTCAAACTCATAGAGACAATTTGATATTCGTATCAAAATAATAAGGACTGACAGAGGAGCTGAGTTTGATACGTTGGATTTTTATTCTTCTAGAGGAGTCTTAGATCAACAAACATGTGTTGCTACACCTCAGCAAAATGATGTAGTTGAGCGTAAACATCAACACCTCCTAAATGCTGCCAATCCCTTAGATTTCATGCCAACTTACCCATTGTTTTCTAGAGTGAGTGTGTCATCACAGTAGCATTCCTGATCAATTGAATACCTTCTCCATTGTTATCTAACAAAACACCATATGAAATTCTGTTTTCACCAACACCAAACTATTTTGATCTTAGGGTGTTTGGATGTTTGTGTTTTGCCTCTACATTGTCTCATAATCATTTCAAATTTGCACCTAGAGCTCGTCCTTATATTTTTCTTGGATATCCATATGGTACCAAGGGATACAAACTTTATGATTTGGAAAATAATATCATTTTCTTGTTTAGAGATGTCACATTACGTGAATCTATATTTCCTTTTAAAACATCTACTATTCTTTCAAATCAGGCAGTAGTCATACCTATTCCTCAATCAGATGAGCTTCTTCCTATTGATACTCATACACTCAAATTCTCCACATCTCAGTCAAACTATCCAATTCCTACTGACTCTTAGTCAAACTCTATCAATGAACTCATAGATAATTCAATTCCTACTGATTCTCAGTCAAACTCTATCAATGAACTCATAGATGATTCACTTCCTACTGATTCTCAATCAAATTCTATTCCTTTAGCTCCTGAACCAAAAATTCAAAAATCCACTAGAATTCACAAAAATCCATCATATCTTGCAAATTATCGTTGCAACCTAGCCTATACTGGAGCAACCACTTCATTTGATTCCTTGAGTAAAGCTTCTACTTCAGGTACTCAATATCCATTTTCCTCTTTGTTTCATATTCCAAACTTTCTTCATCTCATAAAGCCTTTACTCTCTCCATTTCTTCTAAAAAAGAACCTACATCTTTTCAATAAGCCATACAACATACTCAGTGTTGTGATGCTGTGGAATCTGAAATTAAGGCCTTGGAAGATAACAAAACTTGGTATATAACTCATTTACCTCCAAACAAGCAAGCTATTGGATGTAAGTGGGTTTACAAGATCAAATATAACTCTAATGATTTTGTTGAGAGATACAAAACCAGTCTAGTTGCTAAAGGCTATACACAGTAGGAAGGACTGGATTACTTGGAAACTTTCTCACCAGTTGCCAAGTTAGTAACTGTGCGAACTCTTTTAGCCATTGCTACATCAAAAATTGGCCTTGGCTCAAACTAGATGTTAACAATGCTTTTTTACATAGGGATGTAGAGGAGGATGTGTATTGTCTCTACCACTTGATTTTCACTGCAATGCAAATGGGGCTTATACTCTGGGGGAGTTTTTACCTTCTGTTTTTGTCAAAGCTAATTCTTCAAGTCCTCCACTTGTGTGTCGATTGAATAAGTCATTGTATGGTCTTAAGCAGGTCTTAAGACAATGGTTTTCCAAATTTTCTTCTACATTGATAACTTATGGTTTTGTGTAGTCCTCAGTTGACTACACTTTGTTCACCCGACAGAAAAATGATTCTTTTATTCCATTACTGGTTTATATGGATGATATTATCACCACCAATATAGAAGATGCTGCTGTAGCTAATTTGAAGCAATTTCTTCATTCCCAATTCAAACTCAAAGATCTTGGACCTTTGAAGTATTTTCTTGGTCTTGAGATTGCTTGTTCCACAAAAGGCATTACCATTCACAAATGAAGTATGCTCTTAAAGTTTTATCTGATGCAGGTTATCTTGGATGTAAACCATCTTCATTTCCCTTGGATCAAAACTTGAGATTGTTTAGAACTGAAGGCAAACCTCTCTCAGATTTGCTTTGTTATAGAAGATTAGTTGGTCGACTTCTGTACTTAACTCTTACAATACCTGACTTATCCTTTTCTATTCAAGTGTTAAGTTAGTATGTTACAAATCCTAATGACACTCATCTGCCAGCTACTCACCGCGTTTTAAGGTATATCAAAAGCAACCTTGGTCAAGGGTTATTCTTTCCATTATCAAATGATCTACAATTGAAGGCATTTTGTGATGCTGATTGGGCCACATGCAGAGATACTAGAAATTCCATTACTAGCTTTTGTGTGTTCCTTGGACAATCTCTTATTTCAAGGAAATTAAAGAAGAAAAATACAATTTTTAGATCTACAGCAAAGGCTGTATATTGCACCATGGCAACTACAACATGTGAGATTACTTGGCTGCCACAGTTGTTACAAGATTTATTAGTTCCACAGTCCAAACCAGCAGTGCTCTTTTGTGATAATTAGGCTGCTCTTCACATCGCAGCAAATCCAATCTTTCACAAACGTACAAAACATATTGACATTGATTGTCATATTGTTCAGGAAAAATTGTTAGCAACATCTTTGAAAACATTGCATGTTTCCTCAGTACATCAGCTAGCTGACATTTTGACAAAGCCCCTTGGTTGTAATTCATTTTCTAATATTGTCTCCAAGATGGGTGTTCTTAATATTTACACTCCATCTTGAGGGGGAGCATTAAGTTAAAGTCAAGCTGGTATATGGGTTACATGTGTAATATTCAAGAGTCAGTTATATTAGTTAGTTATCATTGAATGTATATAAATAGAGACTCAGTTCATGTAATTGATTACCAAAGTAATACAATACAAGCAAGAGTACTGAAGTTCTTCATTTTCAAGAACTCTGTTTTCGTTTCTCTGTTTTTTGCACAATCAAGATTCTCTGATATATATATATATATTTATATAAAACCCTTGTCTAAAAGCCCTGGCCTAGTCTACTAGGGGATGTAAGTAAGTACTATAATGATCTTTTGGTTCATCCTTTATTAATTAGCTAGTGATCATGTGGAACTGGATATATGCATATATATGGTACAATCGAATATCTAGAACCCAACAATAAATGGACTCTTTAACGAGTCCTGCAGCTTGTATTATTTGGAATTGGCGATGCTTGTAAGTACATTTACCTCGATCGTTACCCTTTTTAAGCCACACCAATTTTTTGGGCCTATGATGTTGCATTGTATTATTTGTCGATCGACTATGTTTATAATTAATAGATCGTTGGAGGGTGTAAATATAAGGTCTTACATCATGATCATGCATGCATGCCACTTGCAAGCATTATAATATGATTAGTCAAGATCCCTTGAGAAACTTAAGGTAATAGGCATTAATTATGACGATCGAGAGATCATTATATGGCATGCTTTTGGGTGCATTTTATTATCAATTTTTAGCTAGATTTTGCATGACTTTTTTTACCATAAATATATTATTTACTAATTAAAACACACACACACACATGATATATATACATACATATATATATAATCCATATAAGAGATGGGACCAAAATAGAGATAGAGGATAAAAAAAGTACGCCTCTAGGTATAAAGTGAATGTGGGGCCGCGGGGGGGAATGTGAAATTTGGTAGGTGGATCGATGTGCATATATGTGAAGCACAAGATCAGTATAAAGAATGCAAGGACGGTTCCTAGCATCACTTCTGGATTAGAATCATTAGATCATGGTTCTGAAGTCACTGCTTTTGCTTGTACAAATTATTCACCTCTCTCTCTCTCTTCTCTCTCTCTCTTCTCTCTTCTCTCTCTCTCGCTAGCTGCCGACAAGCTGGACGTTGACCACTGTTAATTTGTATGCTTCGCCTTTCTATATGCATGCTTTTGTAGATGCGAATAAATTGGAAAAACTCCACCAAGTATAGTATATATATAGTCGTTTCAACGGTGAAACATAATAAAAAAACTCAAACCACGTGACAATATGGCTCAACTTTAATGCTTTTTCTACGTGGAGGACGGAACAAAATTCTCCAAAACAATGTAACTTTTTTTTTCGTATAGAAGCTGATATATATGCAACGTCTCTGCAGATTTATAGCAGATCGATGGCGACGTGTACTGATGATCTTTGGTAAATATATTATTCTTCTTCTGCTCAAATTTAATTAATTATTGTAACAACCCGATCCTTAGATTAGACTATAAGATTAGTTTTATGTATTTTTATTTTTTTATATATAACTATAAGATAAGTTTATTATTATTATTCTATCTAAGATTCCTAAACCATACCAACTTAGTTTATGATCGGTATCAACACCCCCACATGTCTCCACATATTTTTCACATGCACGCACGTACGCCTCTCTTCTCCTTAGTTTTAGGGTTCTGTTTTATCACATATTTACACGTTAACTTCACAGATCACGCACGTCTTCACAGGATAGACGTATTTATATTCAACCTAGAGCTAGGGTTGCCTCGGCAGCCCCATGGTTTCAAGACGAATCCACCATCGACCCAGCCACGGCTCCTCCAGGTTCAACAATGTCACCACCATCATAGAAGGGTAGATTACTGTCCAACCCCACGAAGGAACTGCAACCACCTTGCAGAAACCGTCAGTTGCAACCTGCACCACGTACACACCGTGAGCCCCGTATAAGGCCAAGAGTCCCCCAACACAGTAAGCCTCACCGTGCGCCACCCTCAACCTCACAATAGCCCCTGTTCTCGCAGCCTCGCCACCCGAAGCCAAGCTCCACGCACGGCAACCCCTGTTTTTCACATGGAAAAACAGAGCACTCGTTCTTCCCTTCACAAGCTGCCCAGCTGTGAACCACCCCGTGCAGAGCACCACGTAAGCCAACGGCCAGCCACATCTCTTCCACCTCGTGCCGACTTGTATGCCGAGAACCACCACTGCCGAAAACCCAGCTCAACAGCGTTGAGGCCTCTTGCACCCATAGATGAGCAACTCGACGCAGCCAGTCCAAGTTGTCTGCTCAGCCACCGCTGATCACCCCAAGACGTAGAAGCACCACCGTGGTGCCAGAAACCGCCGACTAGCACGACCGCCAGCCACCCATAGCCGCCGCACGTCAGCTTCTCTTCCCTCAGTGAGTTTCGGCTCTGTCGCACANCGGAGCACCACCGTGGTGCCAGAAACCGCCGACTAGCACGACCGCCAGCCACCCATAGCCGCCGCACGTCAGCTTCTCTTCCCTCAGTGAGTTTCGGCTCTGTCGCACACGCCCCTCTCCCGAGCCTCGGTTTCTCTTCTAATGATTTATGCTGTGTGTTTTCAGCATGTGTTAATTGATAAGATTACAAATATGTCCTTTAAATCTAGTATTGAAGGGTTACTTTTATATAGAGACTTATATTTCATGTTAGGTTCTTCTTTATGAACCGGGTGTTTCCACCCGTTGTTTATTTTTATAAAACTTAGATATATATATTTATATATATAGGCATATATTAAATAATATTGAAAGATTAGATATTATATTAGTATTTAAATTACAGTGCTTAATCATTTATTTTCAATTACATTTATAAATTTACAGCACTTAAGTTTATACTAATTTTGGAGACTCTAACATCATTTTATTTGCAGTTATGTTGGGCTAAATATTTTAAATATGAGTTTTTATTTAAATATACATATATTAGTTAAAGGCTTAATTATTATAAAGAAGTGTTTGAAAGAATTTGAAATATATTTTAAAGTATATTATTGAGCTTAATAATTTAGTTAATATTTCTTTGCCTATTTAATAGAATTTAATAAAATTATTATGTTATAATTTAAATAGAAATAAAGAAATATGTTAAGAGTATTTAAATAATATTGATAATTATTATATTTCTTATAAGATTAAATAATTATGTTAAGAAAGTAAATCTATTTTAAGAATTTAGATTTTTATGACTTATTTAAAATAGCCCAAGTATTCTACTAGGTTATAATATGTTATTAGTATTTTAAGTAATTTGGAGATAAGAATTTATTGACTTTATGGTGTTAAGCAAGATGTTTATTTGACTATCTTCTAGACTATGAATTTGGTTAAGTAAGAAATTAGTACATGTTATTCTAGACAGATTTAGTGACGTTTAATACTTTATATAGGTGACGAGTTACGAAGTGAGATTCAGGAAGTAGTGCTACGAGGTAAGTAATTTGATCACAAATTAGAATCATCACAGATCAGCTTATATATAAGTATTATTCAAGCCAGTTCATTTATAACCAATTTTATGTATCACTCATGTCATATGTAAACATGTTATCGAACATAGCATACAATCAGTTCATTCCGCATCATGTTCAGATTTAGAAATTATAATTATGTATGTATTATGTCATGCATCTCATGGTCATAAGACACATAAGCTATCTTAAGTTCAGTGCAAGATAAAATCAGTTCAATTAATCGGATGGCCATTCAGATGCATGGTACCAATGCAGTTCAGTTTTAGGGTGGATGTGCAAGCCATGGACTTAAGCGTGGTCCATCATAGTATGCTAGAATACTATCAGCGGCTCCCCTCGTGGCCACGGGACGTGGGGCCGGTGCACAACCTCGCACACAGGGTTAAGTGTGTTGGCCAGTCAGTTCAGTCAGTTAAATCAGAACAGTCAGTTAAATCAGGTCAGTCAGTTAATTCAGATGAATCAGTCATGCATAGAATAAACATCAGTATGAACAGTCATAAATTTTAAGCTCTTAGCATGAAAAACTTTTATGAAAACCTTATGTCTAGTATGTTAACGTTGTGATGGATTTCTTACTGAGTATTCGACTCATTTTAGTTTGTTTTCATGTTTTTAACCACCCAGGTGAGGATGATGATTGCGAGCAGGCAGGCCAGGATTAGAAGGAGCAGTTATTTTAATTTCAGACCTCCTAGAAATAAATTTCTTTTAGTGCTTTTATGACATGACTTTTATTCAGTTTATTCATTTTAGTTTTCGAAGGCATTGTTATCAGACAAAGTTTTATGAAATAAATTCTAAATTGTTTTTCATTTAATATGAGATGTCTTGCCGGGTTTATTTTATGAAAAATATGTGACACTCCTAGCCTACGGGAAGGGGGTGTTACAATTATTCTCCTGCACCCACATGATCTCTAACATCCAAGATTGATCAAAATCTTCCAAAGCTCGAAGTTCCCCATGCATTTAGGTGTATGCAATTGGTTATTGTGCGTGCATGTAGTATGTACTTAATAATATGTGTTAGAAACTGTTAAGAACAGAAAGTGAAGATGAGAAGAAAGCTGATTCTCATTGATTACTTTGGATCATACAAAGGTCATATATATACATTACAAAAAAGTAGAAAACAAAAGGCTACTAACTTTTAATTATCTACACAATTACAAGTATTAATTCAAAACTTTTTTGGATAGCATGGTAGAGGCAGCTTTATACATCGTGTCCCTCATGCTTCTTTGTGTGCAGCCATGCACTTCCTTACCTGAGGTTCTTCTTTTCAGTGCACCAATCTCTTGTCTCCTTTTTGCTCTTGCTATTTTCTTTTTCTTTTCATGTACTGCAGCTGTTATCTTTTTCTTTCCATATATTGCATCATACTTTATCAGCTTTATGTATCACTTGAGTGTTGCAGTGTATTTTAGGTATGCTATGGCTGCTATCTTTGTGTAGAATTAGATTGCATTTTATTTTGTTATATTGCATTCCGCAAGACTCCCCCTCAAGATGAGCATAGATATTAACAATTCCCATCTTGAACAATAAGAACTGAAATGTAGAAGTTGGTAAGGCTTCAGTGAAAATATATGCCAACTGAAATTTTGAGGACACATGCATTGGTGTGATAATACCAGCCAAGACTTTTTCTCTAACAAAATGGCAATTTAGTTCTATGTGCTTGGTCATTTCATGAAAAATTAGATTCTTTGTAATGTGAATGGTTGCCTGATTATCACATAAGAGGGGAGCAGATTGTGCATGATCAACATTAAATTCCTTTAGCAAACCGAGAAGCCACATGATCTCACAACTTGTAAATGCTAGTGCTCTATATTCTGCCCCGAGACAAGAAAATAAATTGTTAAGAACAGAAAGTGAAGATGGGAAGAAAATTGCTTCTCATTGATCATTTTGGATTATACAAAGGTCATATATATATATTACAAAAAAGCAGAAAAGAAAAGGCTACTAACTTTTAATTATCTACACAATTACAAGTATTAATTCAAAACTTTTATGGACAGCATGGTAGAGGCAACTTTATGCATCGTGTCCCTCATGCTTCTTTGTGTGCAACCATGCACTTCCTTAGCTGAGGTTCTTATTTTCAGTGCACCATCTTTTGTCTCCTTTTTGCTCTTGCTGTTTTCTTTTTCTTTTCATGTACTGCAGCTGTTATCTTTTTCTTTCCATGTGCTGTAGCATGCTTTATCAGCTTTATGTATCTCTTGAGTGTTGCAATGTATTTTAGGTATGCTATGATTGATGTCCTTGTATAGATTAGATTGCATTTCATTTTGTTAGATTGCATTCCGTAAGAATATGTTCATGCATGTGGTAATTATATATATAATATACGAATTCTTCATTTCAATTGCCACGATGATCATCATGTTCAATATCCCGAATCGTCTAGTTTTTGTGCAAGATGCGAGCCTTTATTAATTGGCATGCATGCAATTACTCATATTCTACACTTTTTTTTAAGGGAAATGTCATCATCAAAAGAAATTTACATTCATGACCGAATACATCCGGGGATATCTTCATATCAACCATTTGGAGCTCCACCAGTACACTTCTGGACTAGTCTGGACTTCATTACTTCTGATACTCTCTACAGACAAATGTCTAAAAGATAGCACTCTGCCTAAACAGAGACTCAATCTCACCCTTCATAGAACGAGATGACTCAATCTCTACAGACAAATCATCCAAGAGACGAACTCCTTTTTTAATTTTACTATACAATAAGAAAAACAAGAACGAAAATGAATGAATTATACTTTGGACCAACTCCGGTAGACTTTGATGGCACATGAAGGTAACAAGCTAACTTGTCTCTTTTCAGACACAAAAGTCAGATTTGAAAGATCTGGTGGTGGCAATTCCAGTGATTCGGAGCTTGTGGCGAGAAAGTGGCCGGAAGAGGTGGCACGTGAGGACTACGCGTAGTTGTGAGTGGCACGTGAGGACTGCATGCAGTGATTTTTGCAAAACCAGCACTATCCCTTGAATGATTTGCAGCCTGAGTGTCTTCTTATACTGCGCATGTCTCTTGAGAGCTATCAGAAAACTGTAGATCTGACTTTTTCGTCCTTGAAGGAAGAAAAATAAACTAAGAAATGAGAGAAAGAGAAGGAGGAGGAGGAGGAGAAATGAGAAAGGAGTGAATGAGAGGGGGAAACATCAGGAGGAAGCCGCAGCTTCCTTCTCCTGCGAAACTCAGATCTGGAAGCTTTTTTTTAGAGTGAGAGAGAGGGTTCAGGAAGGGAAAGATAATGTGGATGAAAAATAATAAATGTTATATGCTACTCATATTCTACATGACCTGGCATCGTTATGCGCGCGCATCTTCAATTAATCGATCATACGTAGATCGATTAAAAGGATGTTCTAGATAACTCGATTTATATATATATATATATATATATAGTGTGCGTGTGTGTGGGCAGATATATATTACACTAAATTCTTAAAGTATTTAACAAATTTATTTTATTATACTCGACATTAATTAATCGTTCTAGAAGGGTACTGTATATACCTATTAAGTATATATTTTATTGCAAGTACGTACTCAGGGCCGAATATTTTCATCTATTGATCACTCTTTTAGTACGTTTTGAGTGAAGTGAAGATTTTCAAATTTATTTTTTAAATCAAATTATACCATGTGAATAATGTGTAGTATAAAGACCTTAATTAAAATATAATTATTCTTGCCTTGACTGAGAATATTTATATTCATGACCATCATTTCATTTGAATAAAAAGGCCCCATCAATGTTCTTTATAATTAGAAAATGATTTATACAGTTTGACTCTTTGCGGGTACTACACAAGCCCCATGTAATCATTTTTGAAAAAAAAGTGAAGTTCAACTGATGAGACCTACATGAAAAACTTACTTTTAATTTATGAGGAGCCCTACATTCTTTTAAAAGGATTGAGTGGGGTATGCAGTTTGTACACTCCAAAACTGAATCTAGTATTACTCTTTTTTATAAATACCTAATCTGTATTTTCTAATCTCAATTTTCCTCCCGAAAACATACTCTTTCGAAGCAATTTTTTAATTCTAAGTTCTGCATGATGTTTACTCCCAAAAATAGAATTCTTATCTTTTTGTACAAAAATTATATATTAAAGATTTATATTTTGATTTGCTTTTAATTTGTTAGCATTGGTATTGGCTTCATAAAAAACCGATACATCTTCAAAATTTGAAGAAATGTAGATAAAATCATCTATATTGACTTCATCAAAATGCAAAAGTTTAAGCTTTGAGCTACAATGATTTTAAGTACATTTTCAAATTTGAAGATGTACTGTTCATTATCAAAAGTAATATTTTATTATAAAAACTAAACCAACTTCTTTCCTATATAAACGGTGTACAGTAATATAATAGTTTGTTCTTTAAATAATAACCCAATTAAATTCGAATAGGGTTAATATTATAGGGTTATAGCTACAATAATTTTTATTTGTTATAATAATATAATATAATATTATTAGCTAAAAAATTCGATGCTCCCATCTCATTCCAGGCCAGCAAAAAAGTTGCTAATGCTATCTAGGATGCCTTCCGTTTAATCTTTGATTATTAATCGTTGGGCTTTCTTTGAACAGTATAATTGTAAAATTTGAAAACAAATTTTAAAAAATTATTATTAAAAAAATAATATTATATTATTATTTTGATGAGTCTAATGACTTATCTAATGTGGAGTTATGGATAGAGATGTTTTAGAATTATGGAAAACATGTATTTTTCATCAAATTTTGAAGATGGCTTTGATGAAGCCAATGTCAATGCTCTAACTCTAACCCATGAATTCAAGTGTAGTGCTCTTTACATCATTTTCTTTTTCCAAGAAAAAGTCTTTGTGCATTCGGACCTTCCTCTCATGAGTCCGAAACTAGACTATAACAAATCCTAGCTCGTGATACTCACTAAGGTTGTGACTCTCTTAGCTCTAAAACATAATGCTTTTAAGGCTTAAAACAAGTAGGGTTACATTTATCTTTCTTTGAAGAAAACCCTAACCTTGCCGTGTATATGAGGTTGTGGATTCATGTGAAAATCTTCCAAAGATACAAGCTATCTCCTCTAGCTCAAGTGTGTACAAGTAAGCATAAGTTCTAGATGAACTTAGCTCAAACCTAAACTTCTCTTCTTTCTTGAAGCCGTGTGTGTGTGTGTGGAACAAAAGAGAAGTTGGCTTCTTACCTCCTTGTTCCTCTTCTTGAAAGTATCCTCACCTTGCCTATCCTTAAAAGAATGTTTGAGTGAGAAGATAATATTGAAGAGAGTATTTGGTTGGTGAGAAAATGGTGGAAACTTGGAGGAAATAGGTGGTGACTGAAACTCTCAAGAGAATGCACAAAATGGCCAAAGGTCTTAGGGTTTTCGGCTCCTTCCCTTTTATAGACACTCAAAAAGCTTCCTACATGAATCAAGCTCATGCATGGATGCCAAGTGGTGTGTAGCCCTATGACCTCTTCCCTGCATAGCTCATCATTTGTTTGTGTTGGGAATCAAAAGCACCATTTCTTACATGTGGCACATCCTTCCTCCAAAAACCGAACTCACTTCCTCTCTTGCCCTCCATTTCATTTTTTGGTTCAATGTATCTAGTAGCAATATGGTCTTTTATCAAACTCAAATCTCCCTCAATCTCTTACATGTGTTCATGAGTGCCAAGTGGCATGTGAGGAGTGTGTGTATAAGTGAATGGGCTGCCGAACCCTTCGTAGTTGCGGACATGTATGGTCGCTTGTTTCTTTTCATTTTGCATTTCTAGTTGCACCTCAAAATGGTAATTAGTTTGCACAGCACATGCAGTAGTACTACCAGTATTAATAATTAATCCAGATTATCAGAAGAAGCTGCAAATGTTTTGGTGAAAGATTCACATGCATTATGCTAACTCTATTGTATGTCAAACATTTCTCAGACTTCACTTGAACAAAAAGGAGTTTAACACTTAATAATAATTAATATGACCAAAAGCTGGCACTTGAAAACACCGATCGAGTAGTAGTACTTCAAGTTTCCTCTTGCAAAAAGTGGAAATCCCTTATTCAGATCGATATATATATATATATATATATATTATTCATTACGCTTCATTTCCTGGCTAGCCTTTAAAGAAATATAGCTCCAGCCCTTTTAAGCAAGGGGACAAGCTCGCTCTTGAGGTTGAGACTCATGACCTCTCTTGTACCACCAATGAAAGTTTGCCCTATGAACACTGCCGGTAGCTGATACCCCATTTCTGACAGTGCCCTTTCAATCTGCTGTCCATTTGGGATCCCACCCACATCATAAACTGCAGGATTAGCCCCAAAGCCACCTATGAGAGATTTGATCGAGTGGGTCATGCAAGAACAGGAGCTTTTGCTGAAGATGACAACAGGTTTCTCGGCCACCAACCTCGTCACTACATCCATGGCTAATAATTAATTTGATATATCTGAAAATTGATAGGGGAAATGTACGTCGGAAATATATTTAGTTTTGTGAAGGTAGCTTGTGATCAAGTGAGTCAAGTACTTCGAGGAACTTCATCTCCATCGTTGGGTTATTTATAATGGCTAAAAAAAAGTTAGTGGGTTGAGATTCATTCTTTCCCGGATAGAATAACAACGTTGGACGGAAATTAAGGGCATAAAACAATATTCCAAAAGATAAGCCTTCGGAAATTATATATGCTTTTAGATTTCCTAATTAAGTACCTCTGATCTGGCCGTATTGAACTAGTGTACATGGAAATTACAAGTTGCCTATCTATGGGCGCCAGCATGTTCATGATCATGTGTCTAATTAAGTGTACTCTAACCTGCATATATCTATCATTTTTGTCCTGATCAGGTTACCTGGTCCCGTTTGGATTCAGAGATGGGTTGAATAAAATATTATTAGAATATTATTTTTTAATATTATTATTACTTTGAAATTTAAAAAAGTTGAATTAATTGTTTATTATGTTCTGTGTAAGAATTTGAAAAAATTGTAATGATGAGATGAGGTGATCAGTTGAGATGAATATCCAATCCAAACCAGGGCTAAAATGACAAGAATTAATCTACTAACATATATTATATGAAGAAGGCCAGTGAAAATAGTACTGGAAGAATATGGGTTTTTCTGGAACATAGAAATGATTTTTCATGCAGAAAAAGGTTAATTGTGATCAGCCTGTGACATGTACATGGATTGTATATAATAAGAAGGAACGACGTTTCTGAAATTAAGGCAGAGGTCATTTTGGCAATTATATAAATATATATATGTGTATATATATATTGCCTCGATCCCGGCCTTTTGATCAGCAGTACTACTGTTTTCACATATATAAGATCTTTCTTTGTTTTGGAGCATATATCTGGGATTGAAGAATGAATGAAGTTGGATTTATCCAAGATTGGCATCTAGTTCGATCGATCAGTCGGAAAGAAAAGATAGAAAAAACCGTACAAAGAGAATAAAACAAGATAATGAAAAATCCATATGTTGGCCGTACCAGTAGGAGATATCAAGCTAGCTAGCTAGGTAGGTAGAAGATACCCTTACTGATCTAGAACCACCACACATTTATTAATATTACCTATTTTTCACATGCCCTGATTTGGAACATTATTGAGATGATAGTATTTATTGGAACTAGTATATTCGCCTCATGCATAAAACACAAGCTGGCCGGTGATCATGATCACTAGTGCATGCATACATTTTCTATATATATATATATATATATATAATTCTAGAAAAAACACTTTTCTTGTATTCTGATTGTGTTCATGCATGCGATGCTATACTTTGTGTATTGACTTTTAACTAGGTCATTGCACTAAAATATTTTGTTATTTATGCCGACCAAACCACAATGCATGCATGCTTGCGACCAGAATAATTCAAAGTAGATCAACATTGTACAAAACTACAAGAAAAATAAACATTTGTGACGGAATATTTGTAATAATAACCACTATTTACGATAAAAACAGACTTATTTTGACAAGAATTAATAACTGGTTACAAATAAATAATTTTCTTGCAAGCGCGCGTGGCCGCATATTATTTTAACATTTTAAATACTACTGTCTAATTATTATTAATTAACAACATGAGATTTTTTGCAGATAATTAAGGATCCCGCTTATAAATTATAGCGCTTTCAAAAGATAATCCAATATCATGCAATATGTTAGCTAAAGCAATATTGTGCATTTTGGCAAAGCTCATCATGTATATTAGTATATATATCTAGAAGCAACATGCACACGCACACTCACACTACATAAAGATCTCATAATTGTTTCTTTTTTCTTTTGTAAATCAAAGTGCGTGCGTGCTTCATGAGAATCGTTACGATTCTTTTTTTGCTTTTAATATATAGTTTTATGCATGGCTTAAACTTTTGGTGATTGTATGATACATTATTTTTGGAGCTATATAATATTATAAATTAAGGCCGTCTTCTTAATTTTTGGAACTAATTACATATATGATCGAATTAATTAATAGGCTGCTGATTGGTATTGATGGGTCTAATATATAATTTGTAAAGTAAATGGGTCGGTACGGTTAGGTCGATTGATATCATGTCATGTACTACGTAATTGACACGACAAGTACTAAACCTGATCATGATATGAATGGGCCAGTTTGCTGGGTTGAGGGGTTTTAACTCATTAATTTATAGTTTAATGTTATTGGATTTGGTTAGACTACAATAAAAACAACCTTCTACCGCGGAGGATTTTGGAATAATAATGTTTCGTGGTAAAAAAGTATGAACACTCATGGGAAATAGGACTTCGAGTACTTGGTGCTACCGCGTGGGTAAATATGAGTCATGACTATGTTCCACAACCGTGTATTCCTTGATCGGTAGATTTATTGCCAATTAGGGGTGTAATCGGTCCCGGAAGGAATCAATTTTTCTAGATCAGAACGGATCAATTATCCCTATGGATTGAACTAGACCGGACTATTAACTCCCTGTTCGATCGGTCCGATTTGGTCCATATGAGTTAAGCACATTTTTTCTCCCCTTTTCTTTTTTTAGCAGAAAATTAATACAAAAAATTAATTAAATTAATAAAATTAAAATTAAGTGAAATCTTTAATGTGGATTCTGTAACTAATTCATTACAAAAAATAATTATAATTATATCTATGATGTTAATAGTTACTAATTAATTAGTACTTTAGTATTTATAATGGCCTATATTAAAACTCTAAGATTTTATATATGATTAATGAATATTAAATAATTTAATTGTCCATAGATTATTCATTACTTTCAACTTAAGTATCTTACAAAAAATTATCTAATTACTTTAATTAAGTGTAAATAGTAGAGTATGTATATACATATAATAACATATGTTATCATGATATGATATACTAGTTAATCGATAGCATATATTATTTTAACATTGTATATGGTTAATGATAATAGATTAGATTAAAATAATATAATTAACTTATACAACACTATATAAAATAATATATTATATATATAATATTTAAAAGATTAATAACAATCAAATTCTGTCGGTTTAAATTAAAAATAAAAGTTCTTTGCATAAAAAAGAATGATATGCAACAAAAAGAAAAAAAAAAAGAAAAAAGAAAAAGAAAAGAATTGTAGCAAAACTATTATAGTATACATATATTATTTATAAGAATCATATATGTTAGTGATACTATGACGGTTACACATACTAAAACTATTAGTCTATTTATACTATTGTAGTATACGTACATTATTTTATAGTAATTATCTTAATTAACACATGCTTGTACAGTCTTGAATTTAATTATATTACTATACACTATATAAGTTACACTATACACTTTTTATACAAGTGTATGTGATCAAATGTGTAGAAATGTATTTATAAAAAATAATATATATTATAATTTATTATGCTATAAAATTTATTTATCCTTGATATAATATATATATTTACATATCAAAAGTAGGTTTATATTAATAATTTAATATTTATGTTCATGTTTAAGATTAAAATTTTATGTTATATTAATTTTATATTATTAGATAATTATACATGAATTATAAGATTTTAAAATTTCATGTTATATTAGTTATCAATTTAGCATATAATATATATAATATAGTATAAAAAATATTATATATATAATATAAAAAATAATATATATATATGAACCTGTTCGATGTTAGAAAAACAAAACCAGAACCAGATCGGTTTGGAACGGGTACTGAACCAAACCGGTTTTTACACCGAATTGAACACACTGGTCCGGTTTGATCTGTTCCAGGTTACCAGTTTTTTAAGCCCTATCGATGATAAATCGCTCTATATTAGTTTTTAAATTTCTAAAACTGGTGTATATATACCGGTTCAATAAAAAATTTCAACACCAGACCAAACTAGATCGGAGTGGTTACACCTATAGGTTTTGGTAATGACCATTTTAACATGATTAGTGGGATTGTCCATAGACTCACACCGCAAGAAATAACTCTTTTTTTGTTGTTAGTAATAAGAGAAATGATATTTACAGTTTTAAGATATGCAAATCCTACACACTTCCTTTGAAAAAGAGAGAGGGGTCCACATGAAATAATCACCATGGGAGTAGAAGTGGAAGCCTTCGCAACAATTACAACTAACACCATCACCAAGTTCCTCTGGAAAGCCATCGCGTGTTGGTTTGGTATACCTTGGATCATAATCTTAGACAATGGGCAAAATTTTGATTCCGACCATTACCGTGATTGGTGCACTGAACTTGGAATCAAGGTCAGGATACTTCTCACCAACGAGCTCCAAATCTTGTCACCATGCCACACAACATGATAACAAGATCCTCCAGACGTTGGGAAGGATCTAAGTAGGTCAAACCCAAAAAATCCAAAACATTACGAACGGGGCGATGAAAAGGGAGCCAAAATCCCATTAGGAACTTGCCGATGAACAAGGCCGCTTGTTCAGCAAATCCATTTGAATCAACAACGTCACGCGTGCCTAGCACCACGCAAGTCCATCTCAATGGAGTCAGGAGACCTGAGCAAGTTTCTCCCCAAGTCCAAATCTGCCTGAGTGGTAGTGGCAAACCAATAGTGTCCCTTGAATCTTTTTGGTCGAGAGGGACTAATGTCACTTGGCCTGTCTAGTGACCTGCGGGAATGCGAAGAACGGGAGCCATGAGAACCATTTCCCATCTCACATGTGCAACAAGAATTTCCGAGGTAACTGCTAGCTCCAATATTCCCCTCAAGAGCGTGGATCAAACCGGTTCCCATCGGACAAGACAATTTATTATGAATTTAGGTATAGAAGTGTTCCTCACAACTCTGAGCCACTCTCATTCTCTGATTGCAAGTTGTTAGGACTTGTCGTGGGAGTACGAATCACATCCTCAACGCATGTGATGAGTAGTGTTTTTTTTTTTCATTAACTGTGTAGTTTTCTTATAGGAATTAATTACCTAGGGGCCGTTTTCGTTCACAGCATCACCGGTTTGATGTGATGAGCTCATACTGACATTATACTTATGTTTATTAAATATTAGTTTAATTAATTTATGATGAAAATGAGTAAGAAAATATAAAGAGTCAAGACTCCCTTTTTAGGTAGGAATGGATATCGCTTAAGTAGCCCGAGTCCAGTTGAAATTGGGATGGTTAAATGAGGGACCTCACAAGATCATGTTTCTTTTTATATCCTATTATGAAACACATGATCATGTCGGCCTTGTCCAATGATTCAATACTAACTAGCAAAGGGGGACCAAAATCATTCTCTGTCACTTTTGCATATTTATTGTACACTCTACTTATGTGATTGCTTAAAGTAGTAATTATTTTATATTAAAAAAATAACGCAGCTTATCATATTAATCAAGTGCGTAAAGAGTTCATAAAAATGACTGCATATAAAATTTTTATAAAGATATATACATAAAATTTCTTTAGAAATTGAGTACATGATGATCATCATATCCATCGAGATCTCCATATAATATATAATACGACAATACAATCAACTTCAACTTTTTTCTACAAACTTTTTCATACCAACCCGAATAATCGAAATGATGCTTCTTATCTTTGTCTTTTTTGTTCTTTTGTTTTTCTGGTAATTATAACCTCGAAATTATATATATATATATGTATATATATATATTAATGCCAGCTCATCCTGGACTGTAAGTTTCCAGTATGAGATCATATACATATATATAGGAGTGTTCAACCGGGTACCGGACTGGGTATTCGGGTATACCCGGCCCGGAACCCGGATTTCAAATCCGGACCGGGTTTCGGCCCGGGTTATGACCCGGGCCGGAACCCGGATTAATCCAGGTTGTTACAATTCGGAAATCCGGGTTTCGGACTTAACCCCGTTTTTTTTTTTTGAAAGTCCATATTTCAGTTTAAAAGTCTATTTTTTTAAAATGCCTATATTATATCAGATTATTCAAGAAAAATCCATGTTGAAGAGCATACTTCCCTTTATGTAAAAGCCTATATTTATTAAAAATAATGTTGAAAATCATACTTTTTTATAAAAGCCTACATTTTATGAAAAAAAAATTTTAAGTCAAGTTAAAAAGCATAATACTAACATTGTCCAGAATAATAAAAATTTATAAAAATGAAAAACTAAAATGCATGCAATCCACTACATATTACATTATTTGTTATGCATACATTACATTACAAAATACAAAATTACAAGACATGAATTACAAAATCATTAGCATTGGTCTTCCATCAATGATTTAATCTCACACCAGTAGCAAATTCAAGTGATCTGACTGATTGAAAGAGATCCTGAAAAAAACAAAAGTTTTGCATACTTAGAAAAGCTATGTAGTCTTTTAATCTCGCACCAAAATTGTTGATGAGAACAAAACACACCTTGAGATAAATTCCAATTCTTCTCTATGGAAGAGCAACATAAATTACATTTCCAAGCTACGTTCCTCACAGTTTATAACAAAAAGAATTACAAGTCAACAACATTTCCCAACACTTCATCAGAAACACTAGGTAGGAAAAGGAAGACACTCAAATAATAAACCAAAGATGTCAGATCCAAAGCTTTTGGGAAGAGTAAAATGCTACCACCAAACAATACATTTGATCTCACAGCATGCTTAAAAAGGAAATCCAAGTCACCACACTTGGACATGTTTAATGGGTGACCCACCTAATAATGGCTCCTGAGTAATGCATATTAGTGAGCAAGGAGGCTCAATGCATCACATAAATGACATTATCATAAAAGAAGGCATAAAGTAGTGGAGTACCAGGGAAATTTTTTAGCTTATTAGAGCATAAAGCAATGAGTATCAAGCATAAAGCATAAAGCAATGCAGAAGTTATATAAATAAATTAATAGAAGAGAATCGACAATGGGAACAGACTAGAGAGAAAAACTGTCTCCAAGTCATATGACACTGCAAGTAATAGGAACAAGCTAGTAAGCATCCACTCCTTTTATTAGGAACACAGATCGATAATCTCAGAAAAAGGAAAAGAAAGTACAAATTAAAAGCTTACGGTCCCAGTTGAAAGGAGACAGTGTCATAAAAATCCAGATCTAACCCTCAAAAACTTAAAATAAAACTCATGTTTTACAAAAAAGGGCACATCGAGCAAAAGAACTAAGTATTACTGATACCCACATAAGATTTGTTCAAAACCCGTATCTGTGAGAACTGAGAAGAACGGAAACATAGATCCAACTATAATATGAGAAGAATATAAACATAGATCCAACCAGAAATTTAAAAAAAAAAAAAAACACATTTATGATGAACAAAATATTACCCAAAAGCCATGTCTTACCTAAAGAAGAGGAAGGCTGAGCTGCGGGAGGCTAGGGTCTCCCCATTCCATATATGGATTCTGCATTTATTTTTCCATAACTCTTATTAAGCTCTGTTTGTTTTGACAGAAAAATAAAAGAAAAATGAACAAAAAAGAAAACACATAATATACTGACCACGCCTTATCCCCCTCTAGCACACCAGCCATTGGGGATCTTCAAAGACCGAACACCATACCACTCCGTAAGACTAGCTTTTCCTAAAATCAAGGCCCCGGCCCTTCTCAGGCGGTCGACCACGCCGGCGTCCCCATGACCCCAGGTACCTTGGATCCCAGCAACGCGTACAACCCAGCCGTGTTGTTGAAGGCGGCCGAAGCTTGAACGATAGTTTCTCTTCAAAACTCCAATGGAGCTTTAGGGGAGAGAAGCAGAGAGAGAGAGAGAGAGAGAGAGAGAGAGAGAGAGAGAGAGAGAGAGAGAGAGAGAGAGAGAGAGAGAGGGCGGCGGAAACAATGGGAAGTATAGAAACATAGGGTTTTAAAATCGTAGAATAACAATCTGGGTATCGGGTTTAAACCCGGTACCTAGGTTACATAACTGATACCCGAACCAGATAAGTCTGGGTTTTGCAATCCGGGTTCCGGCCCGGATCAAATCTGGGCCGAAACCCGTAACCGGAATCCGGTTTATCCGGGTTCCGGTCTGGGCCAGATGAACAGCCCTACATATATATATTTCCCATCTACCAGCTGCAAGAGAGACCTTTTTTTCCCGCTTCTTTTTAATGTCCTTTAAAAGATCTAGGTTTGCAATTTGCATGATCACCTGCTCAAAGATCAAAGCTTAATTGGAATCCAAGTACGTACGCACGCGTAGTTAAATGATCAACGAATGAGATCAACCGATCAGATAAGCTAGTAACCCAATAAATCTCATCTGTTTACTTGGCTCTTAAAACGTGCTGATCAATTAATTATAATAGCCAAAGTTTAGTTTTTACGCGTACATTCTAATTTGGGGCCTGGACATGATGATCAGTAAGTACGTAATTAATTATAAATAGATAGAGTTAATATAAGTTCGGTAGCTAGTGGCAGGATGATTTTAATTTATTTATTTAATGTTGAAGCAAGTGGCGAGTACTTGAGGTTGACATGCACTAGTACAGGTTATATATGAGGTTTTGATCAGTGTACGCAGTTGCATGCGAATCTTTTTTTCTTTTTTTTTTAACTGACGCAAATGTGTTTCCTTTATTGTATAATCAGTAAGTGTTCAATCAATACAGTATTTCTCACTAAGAATAGTATATGTAATCTGTTGAGGGCCTTCTTCTATATATCCACAGTACCCTCTCCTCTGAAAAAGAAAATGCTAATTTTGCAAGTTTATCTGCTACATTGTTTGCTTCTCTGTACACAAACCTAACACTCTAATCTAAATTCCCATCAAGAATTCTTTTGGTGTCCTCTATCAGAACCTCATAATCTGCCCACACTTCTTCACCACTACTCAAAGCCTTCACTATAAGACGTGAATCCCCTTCCAATTCCACATTTGCTAGTACCAGCTCTCGACATAGAACTGCTGCTCTCCTTAAGGCCAATGCTTCTGCTATGCACAACTTCATTTGGAATTCAGCAGTTGAACATAAACATGCCAAGATATCACCCTATGGATCCCTGATAACAACACCAATACCCACTCTCTTCGTCTATAAGTCCACCGTAGCATCCCAATTTACTTTCACTCCCCCCTCAGCTAGCTTTTCCCACTTAGCTTCTTCTCTGCTCATGCTTCTGTTGTTCATGCCTCTCCGTTGGAGTTGTTTTGCTTCATTAAATTCATCCATTGTTTGTTTTGCGGCTTTTAAGACACTTTTAGGATCATCAAACTTATTCTCAAAGATCAATAGGTTTCTTCTCAGCCATATTTTCCTCATAGTGTAGGCCATTAGCTCCAGTTCTTCCATACTCAGACTCTGGTTCACTCTTATCCATTGCTCTGCAAACTCTACTTCTGTACTACACCATTTCTGCATAGGGCTATCTTCTTTTGCCCCTACATCTGAAGTTGTAGGGCAACACCATATCACATGGATAGTTGTTTCAACCACCCTTTAACAGATTGGATAGAGCATTGAATCAATAATTTGTTTCTTGAAGAGGTTGGCCTTAGTAGGAAGAAGATCATGTCCACCTTAATTTCCACATAAATTCTTCACAACATCCTGCACATTCAAGTCCCATATCTGTTTCAACAAGGATTCTGGATTTTCCTTCCCTGATGACTCTCCCTTCACCCTTCTCATTCTCTCTTTCTCTAGGTAGTAGGTAGATTTTATAGAAAATCTTCCATTATTTGAGGGACCCCGCACCATTCTATCAATTTCTCCCCACCTACTAAGGGGTAAGCTACATATTTTTTCAGCTTCCATTTCATCAAAAGTGTCATAAATCAAGTTTTTCTTCTAGCTTGTAGTATCAGGATCAATAAGTTGAGTCATGTTTGCTTCATAGTACAGATTCTTTAGAAAGGATTGCACTTTGTAGGAAGTAGGTATTGGAAACTATTTGTCTTTCCACACTTTGATTTTGCTCCGATCCCTCACCCTCCTTTACAAGTTCTATAGAGGACCATAATGTGGTGCCCTCAACCCCCACGTGTTATTTTAATGGAGTTCGTGACACCGGGATGATGATCACAAGGATCACGCACCCCAACAACGAGTGCTCAGAATGTGTACAACATGTAATGAGTGTACAATATAATATTCGCAACGGAGAGATAAAAAGGTCATTCTTTATTAAGAACTAGAATGTTCAAAAACAATAAAATATTCTTTACAAGAATATTACAGTTATCCGACAGATAATTTAAAGAAAACAAATAATATAAAGGAAACAAATCCCATATCGCTGAACAAAATGTCAGCAAATCATGCATCAGGCAGAGCCAGTCCTTTAGGCTCATAATCAGTCTCTGCGTCAAAATCTACGGCACCATAAGATGGAACTGTAGGTAAAACACCACGTGAGATTATGACATCTCAGCAAGTACTTAACCAAAACAACACCCAAGAGATTTATAATACATCAATACAATCAACACGGCCACATACGGTCAAACATGAAGGAACAATTTTCACATCTTTTCTCAAAATTACACATTTAATCACTCACGCCAAAATCTCATTTGGCCCATATATATATTTATATATATCCATTATTTTATTATGCATGCACTACGGCCTCCCCTATGGACCATATACACACCCTGATTCTCATTGTCACACCACGGGTAACGTCACACCACGGGTAACGTCTGTGCATGAGATTTCATAACGAGAGATGCTCAGTTCCACGCCCAACATGTACATGGCCAAGCATCCTCTAACCCCGCCAGCGAAAGGCCACGGAATTGGTACAAGAGCGTTACCATCTCGTCGTCGGCCTGCGACAACTCAGAGGACGTCACGTCAGTCTGTTACATTCCCGAGTGACCAGAGAAGCTCCACCGAGATAATGCCCCATCTCGACTTGAGGTCGCGATACACACGCACCCACATAATTAATACCATTAAATTTCAATTTCCAAACAGACAACGTGACTTCGTAGCATAATTTATTAAAGAAAATAAATATGTATGATAACAAATATTGGATGACATAGTACATTGCTCATTTATATAAAATTATAATAATTATAAATTCACAATTTCACAACCAACTACACACGTAAACCCATCCTCCAATCCAGCCGAAATCCAACGTCAAATATAATTTATTTCCAACACTTCAATTTGGGCCTATTTCAAACCAACAGTTCATACAATTATATTAATATTATTTTAAACCTCGTAGGTCATATTTTGAAGAATTACTCACAATCGAAGATGACAAATTCTGGAAGATCGCGAGGGTGAAGATGTACTCTCGGCAAGCACAAAAATCACTAAGAAACAAAGTGAAGCTCACGGCTTCTAAGGACAAAATAGGGCACACAACATTACTCAAACTCTCAGACTCACCAACAAAATTCACAGAACTATAAACTAAACACTTAGATTTGAGATGATTAACTATTGTAATTCTCTTAGGAAATGAATAACTCGGTCCTATTTATAGGCCGAGTATGGCGGTTTGGATCTTGCAGATGAACATCGGCTGACATGCAGTGTAGATTGCGTGGCTCACAGACAAAGAAATAGAAAACGACAGTGTAAGCCGTGGAGGTGAAATGGTGTTGTGATCGGATGCGTGGTGCAGTGGCATGACACCACTTTGCGAAACACACCACCGAATGACACGGAGATGTCGAGAAGCTTGAGGTGGAGGAAGGAAGTGGAGAAGAAATGAGGAGGTGGCCGGTGATGAGAGAAAGAAAACGTGGCCATGGTTTGATTTGGAGGAGAACTCGGCGTTGATAGCAGCTACTGGAAACAAGAAGAAACCAGAAAAAACTAGAAGAAAATAAGAAAAAATGAGAAGAAGAAGAGGGACGGCGCATGAGGAAACAAGATGAATCCCTAGAGTTATATCAAACGCATTGTATCAATTAGAGGGAAAGGGGCTTCAGTTGCTACACGGGCAGGGTTAAACTCACACACACGGGTTGGGTTTCTCTCATCTCACACACACGGGCTAGGTCACTCACTCCACACACACGGGCTGGGTCCGATTAACACACACACACAACCCACTAATAAATAGAACACTACAAATCAAATGCCCAAACCAAAAATAAAATAAAATGCACAAGTAAAATAAATTAAAAACTAATAATGATAATGATAAATTAAAATAAATTAGCTAATAATAATAAGTAAACTAACTAAGAATTTAGGGATCTCGCACATAAGCTCCTCCAAATGAAAGAAGGATCACCCCGTAACTTTGCTTTTGTAAGCTTTCTAGCTCTATGGTATTTTCCCCTCATGATCTTTGCCACCAGCAAGAAAAGAGAGCTCATCATTCTCCATCATTGCTTTATTAAAGGTTTCAATGTCCCTAAATCCCAACCCACCATCCCTTTTTGAATCACCCATTTTCTTCCAACTCCACCACTGGATTTTGTGCTCCTCATGTTTATGCCCTCACCAAAACTTGGCCATTAGGGAAGAGATCTCTTGGAAGATTCTTCTTGGCAGCTTAAACACACTCATGGATAATGTTGGTATAGCCTGCACCACAACTTTTAATAAGACCTCTTTCCCTACCTATGATAAGAACATGTTCTTCTAGCTATTTAGTTTTGACCAAACCCTCTCCTTCATAGTTCTAAAAGTGTTGTATCTTGATCTACCAATCATAGTTGGTAAACCAAGATACCTTTCATAGTTTCCACACACAGGCACCCCAGCTGCTCTTTGAATCTATTGTCTTACTAATTCTACAGTGTTAGAACTAAAGAAGATAGTAGTTTTTTGTAGGTTCAACAGTTGTCCCGAGGCTTTTCCATATAACTCCAGCAACCCATGAATCGTTTTCCACTTATCCATTCTTGCTTTACCAAAAATTACACAGTCATCTGCAAAAAGCAGATGATTGACCCTTGTTCCACCTCTTGATATTGCTACCCCTTTATCTCATTCATTCTCTCGGTAGAATTAATTAAAGAACTAAATACTTTTGCACACAAGATATATAGGTAAGAGGAGATAGGCTCCCTTTGTCTTATCCCCCTGGTTGGATTAATGACAACTCCAGGTTGCCCATTAGCCAAGATTGAATATGTTACTAAAGTGACACACTGCATTATTAAATTTATCCATCAGTCACCAAAGCCTAGTCTTATCATCATATTCTCCAAGTAAGCCCACTCAATTCTGTCGTATACTTTAACCATATCCAGCTTCAATGCCATGCTTCCAACCCTCCCCCTTTATCTTGTCTTCATCGTGTACAAAGTCTCATAAGCTATCATCACATTATTAGTTATTAGCCTTCCAGGTATGAAGGCACTTTGGTTGCTAGAGATAATTTCTGGGAGCAGTCTTCTTCGATCTATTAGCTAGCTAGAACCTTTGAAATCAGCTTATGCATTACATTGCATAAACTGATGGGTCTAAACTCACTAGTTGCAGATGGATTCTTCACTTTTGGGATAAGGGCAATATAAGTTTAGTTTATGTCATTTTCTAACTCCCTTGCCCATTTAGGAAACTTAGTAAAGCTTTACAAGTCTCCTCTCCTACAATATTCCAATAGGCTCAGTAGAAACAAGCCCCATACTCATAAGGACCTGGGGACTTCAAGGTGGCCATTTGCTTTAATGCTTCCTCCACTTCTATTTTTGTAAACTCCTTTTGAAGATCTTCACTCATAGCTCTTGTAACTCTCGATTCAATATTTCCCAGACAAGACACTCTTCTATTGCTTCCATGATAGGGCATGAGGAACACAATAGATTATGAAAATCATTGTGAAAGACCTTCTCTATCTCTTCTTGGCCAGTCACCACCCTTCCCTGGTCATCTTTTATTTCCTTCACCCAGCTCTTCCTTCTTCTCTGACTAGTACACGAGTGAAAAAACTTAGTGTTTTTATCACCCATGTGGTACCAGTTCCTCTTTGCTTTGTACTTCCACTTCATATCTTTCTGCTCTTGCAACACTCCTAACTATATTTGCAAGGTTTTAACTAGCTCAACATTATGAGGGCCTTCATTCTCTTATTCATCTCTTCATCTCTGTTGTTTTCCTTTACTTGTTGCCTTGTATTTTTTTTCGTTTTGATAAATCCAACTAAGCAATTCTTTTTTGTAGCTTCTCAATTTCTCCATCATCTAATAGGCTCTGTTCTACTGCACTTCTAGTCCACACCTCTTCTATAACAACTCCACCTTCCTCATCCATAACCCATTTTGCTTCAAACCTAAACACCCTTTTTTCTTCATTCTCACAAATTTGTTCTTCTCCATGCTTAGTAAAAGTGGCTTATGATTAGATTGTCTTGCAGTTAAAACTTCTACCATTCGATCTTTGAAGAGTTATGACCATTTGCAATTGGCAACTATCCTGTCTAGCCTCTTTTTGGTAAAAGTATGTTCTGCATGTCTGTTACTCCAACTAACCTTACACCCCTTCCACCCTAGATCATAGACACTGTTAGTTTCCAAGACTTGTCGAAAATCTCTCATTTGAGTTTCATGTCTAGGTCTGCCACCAACCTTTCCCCCTTGACATAACACTTCATTAAAATTACCTATTACACACCAGGGCATTTCCTTTGTTGGTTTTAACAGTGACAACAACTTCCAAGTTTATCTTCTTTTACATGCCTCAGGATGACCATAAAAACAGTTAGTGAGCACCTCTCATCCTTATGAATGTATGCACTGATGTGATGCTGAGAAAAATTTAACTATTTCAACCTCCACATCCCTACTCATAACAATAATGCCCCCTTCTACCCACAGATTCTACAACAAAGCACCCCTCCCTTTCCATCCTCCTTTTTATACCTTCAAATTTGTTAGCTACCATTTTAGTCTCCAAAAGAAAAACAACATTGGGTTTCTTCTCCTTCACCATAAAGTGAAGGTCTTGAACTGTCCGGGGGTTCCCAAGTTCCTGGTAGCTCCAACTTAATATTTTCATAATGGTTGGCAGGGTTGACTAGTAGCCTCCACCAATCTCAAAGAACTTGTCACTTACATCTCATCCTCATTCTTTTCTCCTTTTTTACTAACCCCTTATCAGTATCAACATATTCATCAGTGATTAAGGTACATTTGCATCCTATAGTAGCTCTGACAGTATTATAATTACCTACAAATGTAGCTCTCCTCTTCCATTTTCCCCTCGACATCATCTTCTTCTCATCAACTGAAGGTAGGATCTGGCCCTTGACATTATCAATATCAACATAGTTATTACTCTGTAATTCCAAGAAGGACATAGGATTTGGCCCGTTGCTCTGGTCTTTTGCCCTCTAATTGGTATGTTCACTCAGACTACCCTCCTTAACTCTTGCACCACTTTTTGCAAATACTTCATTAGCATAGTCATTATTCACATCTTTTCCCATCTTCTCAGACTCCAATTGGCCTCCCTTAGATCTTGATGTTCCAAAGACCACCAAACCATCCTCCTCCTACTCACCCCCACCTGACCTAAACTACAATTTACCGTTGAGCCCCCTCCCTTCTCCATGTTCTCCCTGTCAATCCCCCATCACTCATCTTCTACATTTTCTCTACTCTTATTATTCTGTCTTTCTGAACTTTTCCTCCATGGAGTATGAGTAGCACGGAGCCATGAACCAAAATGTGGCAGTCCATCATTCCCATGTACTGAGTTTCCTTCCTGGCCATTGCATCCTTTCTCTCCATGGATAATCATCCCACATTTGAAGCACAATTTTGGTAGATTTTTATATTTCAACGGGATCCTTATTCCGTTTCCCATTATATTTGCTATTCTTCCTCTAGCCAACATTTTCTACAACTATCTCAATTTTTACCCTTAGGAATTTACCCCATACAATTCCATTCTCACTCACATCCACTTCTCTAACCACCCTCACTGTTGCTCCTATCTGGAAGCCAATATTGTGTGTCATACATGCTAGAGGAAGGTTACTCAATTGAAACCAGAACTCCTCTCTATCAAATTCATCATTTGAGGAGATGTAAAACCTTCGAAAGGTCTAAGAACTAAAAGGTGGTTATCAAATAGCTACGGCTTACGTTCTAGAACTCTACCCTTATCCCTTTGGTTTTTGAAAGTTATCACAAATAAATTTGGATTGATCTCATGAAAAGCAAAGGATCCTCCCACTCGCCAGATCTTTGCCATTGTTGATTGAATTACATCCTTACTAATCTTCCTTTCAGAATGCAGTTTCCCTACCAGACTTCTTCCCCCCTTTTCCAGAACCTTCCCCATGTGCTTTGTTCCTAGTTCGATAACATCATTCTCTTCTTCCGTAGTTAATCCCATATTTCCTTTAAATCCTCCATTACTTCCACCCTAGGTCTCCTCGTTTGTTTCCATCATTTATTTGGTTGTTTCGGTCCCCATTTTTGTTCTTGTTCGTTGGCTTCCATGCACCCAATTGTTCCTACAGTTTTGTGGTCTGACATTGTCAAGTGAGGGGATGTTTTGGCCAGTTGATGGGAGGGGTGGAGGGCAAAGTCCTCAATTGTTGTTGTTGAGCATCGATCACAAGGATATGAGACTGGCGTGCCGAAGACGGAGAAAATATTTCTGTAATGCTTGGTGTTTGTCGGTTGTTCTTCTTTGTTTTGGCCGTATGTACCCACTTTCATTTTTTTTTCCTTTTCGACTCAATTTGCATATGAGATCCTATGTTAAATAGTTCATTTTCATTTTTCTTTCTGGTTGTTTATTTTCATTTTTTATCTTTCATAGCAGGGTTGGATTCTCGCATATTTCTGGCCCCTCTTCCTAGTATCTTTTAGATTTTAGTGTAAAATAGTTGATTTCTGTTGTGTTCCTCTCTTTCATAGATTCTTCTAAAGTTCTCTCTCTCTCTCTCTCTCTCTCTCTCTCTCTCTCTCTCTCTCTCTCTCTCTCTCTCTCTCCTACAGCAGCGATCATTTCTTGTTTCCCCGCACTTTACCAAACCCAAAAGGTCTCTCTTTTTCTCTGCAGGTAGGTTTATTTTATCTACTTTCAATTTTCTCTGTAATTTATATTGTGCATGATTGTGTGAATATTTTTTATGCAAGCATGTGGAGGCTAAGATGGCATTGAAATGACGGGTTTCTTGTTTTGGGTAAATGGTATGGATGTTAATTTATAGGTTGCGAAATTTCATTGTTTTCCTTTCTGCTATGAAATTTGTAATATCTGGGTATTGAATACATGAAAAGGTTCTCAATTTCCGCAAGAGTTTTTGTGGCTTTACAAATAGACTGCTACTTTGGAGGAATTGACTCAGAATTTTACGATTTGGTCATTTTTTGTTTCCTAACTATAATGTGTTTTTCTCTATTGATACATATTCTTTTGCACTCCAATAAATTTGATTCAAAATGTTCTATTTTACGACCAAGACTTTGATTTCGCTAATTGTAAAATTTCATTTTACCACTTCTCATTTTTTATTTTCTTCAGTTGGATTGCTTCAGTTTATGCAGTGAAACATTGTCATCATCACACAGATTCTCCATTCTATGTTCACCTGTTAGGTGCAGAAACTGAGTCCATAAAAGATTAGTTTGAATAATCAATGATGTAAGAAATTAGTTTGTATAATTGATCATGCAAAATACTTGGTTTTTTTAATGTACTCAAATCTGAATGTTCAAATTTGAAGTATTAATATTGAGGGAAAGCATAACTGCTTAGTGATATGTAATTTGATTATCTATATTTTATGGATGTGAGAATAGGTATTAAGATGAGCGTATGAGGTGAGTTTGTGGAAGTCCATTCGGATGGGTTGGGGGAAGTCCATGCGTATAGGCCATTTTAAAATGCATTAGTTTCCCATTTTTCTGACTTTTTAGTTTTGGGTTATCTTAAGAGTTGAAGTTCGAATCATGATTAATTATTAGGTGATCTTAAAATGCATGTCATGGTGTAAATATTTTTACCCAAATAATGATATATCTTCTTCATGTTATATAAAATGATAGGAAAAAAGTACTAATATATTTGAATTTAAAAACTGTTTAATCACCCAATTATAATGCAGCTAAAAGGGTTATAAAATTATTTTTATGCTTGTTGGTGGTGCAATCCTAATTTTCATTCTCTATTTTTTTCAGCTTGGTTGGGTTTGCTAGGTCGGTTGGACTTCCTTGGTCTGCTTTCAATCGCCGGAGGGAACTAACAATACACTAAATGTACCTATTTGCATGGTGGATTTTGGCCAATTGGAACATATATTTGGATTAAAAATGTTTTTGAAGGAGTCTGACTTGAGCTGGTGTGGTAATGTTATGTTGGAAATGTTGTTATTTATGCTACCCTCAAGATATTTCCAGATTTTAAACTTTCTTGAATTTAATCTTCATTGAATTCCAATGTTTCTTCTATACTGGTGGGGTTATATTTATTTATTGGTCATTCATGCTGTTTTGACGGAGATTCCATTTCATTGATGATGAGTAGTACTGCATGAGTATATGTACTTACAGTTTTACTTACAAAATTCATTTCTTTAGTTTTCTTTTAAAATTCAAATTTCATGATTTTTAGCATATCAATAACTGACATGTGGAGAAATAATTTTTTTAAGTTTTTCTTTAGTACATTTAGCATTTTTCATTAGTGATTTATATCATATTTGTTTATTTATTTTAAAGCTTATAGAATTTTGAAAAGATGCGTGGAGGAGACATTTACCTTATCCAATAGAATCAACTCCAGTCATACCCTCCTAAAAGTAAGTTGCATTGGAATTAGACCAATTAGATCATGACACATGTCCTCTAATCGACACAAAAGACATATGTTTGTTATTCATCAAGTATAGGCCAAAATCAAATCCTTATTTATTTGAAAGAATTCTGCTTATTAAGTTAACTATTTTAAAATGCAATAGTTTCCCATTTTTCTGCCTTTTTAGTCTTGGATTATCTTAATAATTGAAGTTCGCACAATTAATTATAATGTGATCTCAAAATGCCTGTGATGGTGTAAATATTTTATCGAAGTAATGAGCTATCATCTTCATATTATTTAAAATGATAGGATGAAAGCACTAATATATTTGTTTTAAAAAAATGCTTAATGATTAAACAGTTAACTCTCAATTATATATAACAAAAATGCTACTTGCACCTGGGAGGGGTACCTCCCGCATACCTTTGGGGCCACTGTAGCATTTACTGAAATGGTGCGTTCGCACCATTTCGTGAAATCTAATTCCCTTCGTTCATCCTCCTTTTGATTCGGCAAAAGGAAACTCTGAAACTTGAAACCCTTCTAGCCCATTTTCACCTCACCCCACAGTGCACCTCAGTCTCACCACAGCTGGGAAGACGGCCATGGAACCCCACACCAAACATAGCAAGAGGTGGTGGAGATAGAATGACTATGGTTGGTTGCTTAGTAGAGTTGTCTTTTGAAGCAATTAAGACTTCTGGACCACTTTCATCCTCAGAGGGGCTTGGGGATGAAGAATGAAGCTTCCCATCTCTCCAGCCTTGTTTGAGTTCAAACCCATGCCCATAGACAATGAAACTGGTTCTACATCTATAGACTGAAAGTTGTAATCATATTCATCATAATCATTAGAAAAGAAATTTGCTTTGGTCCTATTCATGTGGCCATGAAAACATGAAGAGCCTTTAACCAGTTCACTAGAACTACCATCGCAGTCTATGGGAATATCCTTTGTCTGTGCATGAACCGAAAGGACTAGTTTCTTGTCGATTACAACAACATTGATTACTGCAGAACAGGCCCCACACCACATTTTTTTGTTGTTTCTTCAAAGTAACATGCACTTTCTTGGACAATTGCAGTACCTTAAAGCAATTATAACAAGTTAGGAAGGTGCACCACCTGCCATGGGACAACAATGGTGGACACCACTAGCCACCACAACCCTATGAGGATGGCAACAAAAAAACCACCCATCTCCAAATTAAGGTCACTTGGTCATCTTGTGTGGTTTTGTGAAACACTATTGCTTGATGGAGGAGGAATCGTAGAATTGTGAACAAGTTGACCAAATGCCCCAGGTTTCTCGTGATGGTACGTAACGGGATGGTTTGGGACATTGGAAAATCGTTTATTACAGAAAGAAGGGGCTGGGGGCCGATGCTGAAACTCGCTGAAGTGTGTCAAAGCAATGTACACGAGCAAGAAGGCTAGAGATTATTTCATATGATTTTGGCGCTGGTTTGTCTGAAACAAATGTCTGAAATCGAGTTCTCTTTCTTCTTCTTCTTTTTTTAATATCGGTTGAACCGATTCCGCAAGAGGTACCCAAGACGGGTACCTATAGCAGAACTGTATATATAATGCCGCTAAAAGGGTTATAAAATTGATTTTTATGCTTGTCGGCGGTGTTGCTAATTTTCATTCTCTAATGGTTAAGCATTTAAGTCTCAAATTTTGAAATAGTTTGATCGGTTTCATTGGAATCGATTGCATTTTTTTGGCATTGGAGGTTGTGTCGGCTGCCAGAAAATAGACAATTTTTTTTTTTAATTTTAAATTGTAAAACCTTTAATCTGGTGTGGGCTTACTACACCTGTTGTAGTTTTTTTTTTTTTTTACAAATCTCCTTAATTAAAGAAGATTGGTTGGATATTTGAGCTGTGCCAAATTCTCATTTCTCNTTATTATTACTCATGTTCAGATATAGCACTGAGGATCAGATTTTCGTCTTCTCATTCATCAGTACACTATATTCTATCACAAACCTTTTTCTTCATCACCAGCTTAATTTGTGCAAATATTGATCAGTACTCCATCCTACATGCAGCATCTACCTGCATGCATGCAAGATTATTCTGCAGATATCTTTGGCGTACAATTAAGCTGGGATATATATATATATATATATATTGGAGGGCAGGCCTACTGCAATGTGCGTCACTCTTGGTATCATATACTGGACGCTTGCAGCTTGCTAGAATGAACGTGTGGTACTGCGATCGAGGTCGGTTCCTGGCATCACACACGACTTACGACCCGGTTATAAAAGCAGTACTAGTACGTACAACTTTGGTTCGATCTAGTAGTAGTACTAGTACATACTACTACTACTCATCATGTAATATGCATGCATGTTGATCTAAACATATATATATATATATATTTGTACTTAATCTCTGCATTAAACTTTAAGCTGATCATCATGTCTTTGTGTAGATTATCTAGACTAGATACGAAATGAATTAAGAAAATACGTGACAATTAATTAATACATAATTATATATAATGACCCATTTTTATTTTAACCTCTTCTTTTTTTTTTTTTT
>QEOT01000434.1:97928-109083 GCA_003123785.1 Pterocarya stenoptera
AAAAAAAAAAAAAAAAAAAAAAAAAAAAAAACTACTTCACAAAAATCTATTATACTTTTATTAAAAAATTTGTTTTATTAAAAAAAATCTGCTTCATCTTTACTAAAAACTACTTTACTAAAAAAAAATCTGATTTACTATAAATTGCTTTCAAAAATCTGTTTTACATACTAATAGTTTCTGACGAATAGTGACTATATATCCAGGGGGCCGGGAAAGGTGGAAACTTGCTGCCTAGTGCCTATTATAAATTTATATAGTCTAGTATATTACAAATGTCCATATTTAAGAATTAAGATTCATATTTTATGTTATAATTGATTAAATTTTCATTTTTAAGATTAAACTTTTACTTTTTAATAATATTATCTTATATATAATTATATTAATAATAATATCATTTATTAATTATACATTATATATAAAACTTATATATATTAATATATAAAAAATATCTTGTATAATTTTAATTTTTAATAAAACTTATATATAAAATATTAATTTATATATATATATATATATCAACCGGTCCGGTCTGGAAAATTCTAAAACCGGAACCGGACCCAGACCGATTCTAGCCGGTTTACAGATTTTAAAAACCGGTTCCAGACCGGAGCGATTCAAAACTAGTAAAACCAATCCAATTCAGGCCCATTTTTCAATTTAAATTTACATCTTTAGTTTTCGATGACAGCATTCGAAGGGTTTTTTTTTTTTTTTTTTTTTTTTTTTTTTTTTTTTACCCACGGGCCAGTTCTATTCTGCATGCATGTCATCATGATCAGGGATAAGATTTATACGTACGTGGTTATAATCGTTTAATTTTCCAAACTGCTAAGTAGCTATATAGCTAGAAATCAAGAGGCCGGCCATTTTGATCCCCCCTGATCATCGGTGACATGACGATCTAGCTAGGCAACCTTGCAGCGCTAGCTAGCTAGCTATAGCTTTTGATCTCATGGGAGTTGAGAAAAATGATCCAGAGTATTGGCCAATTGCTAAGTGCGCATAACTTGGTCAGCTAGCTAGCTAGATCACGAGCTTCTTCTAATTCCCTTCGAGATCGAGAAGGAAGCTAGCTAGCTAGCATTAATTCCCGATCGAATTATCGCCGATTAATGTACTAATTCTCATTCAGTAATTTGTGATTCATCATCATCATGATAACCCATGAACTAGCTAGGAAGAAATTAAAGAAATTAAGTATGCATCGCAAGCAAATATATATATATATATATATACATGGAGATCAAACCGTACGTATATATACTCGGCATGCACTTGCTGTATTTATTTTCTAGCACAGCTGCACAAGAATTAATCTTGCATTTAGTTAATAATTGGTACTTCCAAGTACCAACTTATAATGTGGAAAAGAGACAATTAATGCGGTTCTAGTCAACCAAAACGAGAGTACTACACGGAGAGAAGATTATTATATAATTAACTAGACTCGAACAAACATCTCATGTCAAAACTATATATATATATATATATAAATATATATCATGGGCGTACAAAAATGGCTTATTCGAGCCTTATCATGATTAGTACATGATCTAGACGATTTATATATATATAAATATATATATGTATATATATATATATATTTATTACTTGGTGATCAGACCCATATCGCTCTGGCCTCTCTGAGTAATGGCTCTAGCTCATTCCTAAGAAGTAGACTGTTGACCTCTTTGCTACCACCAATTAACCTCTGCCCTATGAACACAGCCGGTGCGTTTTCTTGACATCCTAGCTGCTGCAGCGCCCTCTGAATTTGCGGGCCATCTGGTACCTGATCCAGCTCGTAAACTCTAGGGTTTGCTCCAAAGCTACCTATTACCTGCTTGACGGTCAAGCTCATGCAAGAAGAGCTCCTATTGCTGAAGATCACCACTGGGTACTCACCCACCAACCTTCTTACAGTCTCCATTAATGTTACTGACAGAGGTAGTACTTGCAGGAATTATGCGATCTGTGTCAAAGAAGCTTAATTGTGCATGCAGTGAGTTAAAGGCTTTGCTGTGAAGAGCTTGAGCTCCAAATGATGTCTATTTATAGAATCCGTTTGAGATTGTCTGGTTTCTAGAATAACAACAGAAGGGGATGAATAAAATGCGCACAAGAAGATAATCGGATCAGTCCCAAAAATTACTCTTTATGATTACAGCTTGATAATGACTGAAGTGGCTCTTTTTGCACATAGAACAACAAGTTGCAAAGTAGCTTGAAAATGTATCCACCCATCACCTTGGCTACGTTAAGGTTAATGTTGTCATTTAGAAACGTCGGTGAATGACAAGTTGCATATCGGAATATTAACATGGAAAATGTGATGATCATTGGGACAAATTAGTACATTATTCCTCGAGCCAAAGTACTTATACTTTTTTCAGTGACATGAAGGTGATTGATATAAACAATTAATAATGCATATTAACCAAAGTGGCTGGCCGTACTTACTGTGGGTACCGACATATGCATGCATGGCGCTAGCTGTAAGTAGTACTTTATGCATGATCGATGGAGGATTAATACAAGAAAATCTTATTCCAAATAAATAAATAAACATATTAGACAGCATCCACAAAAAATAAAGGCTTTGTACGTTTTTTCGTGCATGACATTCCCAAATTCATTCACTAGAATTCATTTCGAGATTTTAGAGTAACATACATACATGCATACATAAAATTCAAGAAAACCGAAAGCCAAATAAAAGGGAGATCAAGTTTTGGGCAAAAAAAAAGATGCTTATTAAAAGTAATGATCTTCCCAAACAGGTTGAAAATCTATGCAATGGCCGTACAAAAAAGAGAAGATGCCTTCAAGACCCACCACATTATCTTTTTTCATACATTGCACTAATCGGAAAGATGCGCCGCTATGATATTCTCTGCGTTTAATTGCTGATTAATTAGTGCCCTAAACTTTGGACCAAGCTGCATGCCTATTATAATGTCATGATCAATATATATATAAATATCACGTGTTGAAAATATAAGCATATACATAAAAGCTTTATAATTTTTATGTCAAAAGAGTTAAGAGACCGTTGAACCGAGATCAACACAACATATAAATATATATAAATATATATATTTATGTATATAGGAGTATCCATACATGCATTATCAGAAAAGAAAATGGTCATCTGCTAATTGTGAGATATCGGTAATCAATTAAGAAGCATGATCGTAGTAGATCAGTACTTTTTTACATATAATTATATGTAAAGAAGAATGGTACATTTTTATATATTTGGTGATAGCCCACAAATGCATTATCCACTCAAAATCCAATTTTTTAAAAAAAGAAAAAAGAAAAGAAAAGAGGCAGCTGGGGAGAGAGAGAGAGAGAGAGAGAGAGAGAGAGAGAGAGGTCAATGTGCCAGGTCGAGATGCCACTAATTGGTAGCATAATGTGTGTGTGTGTGTGTGTGCTCGTGCATAATGTGTGTGCGTGTGTGTATCATGTATAGTAGCATACATTGTGCTCTCAGGGATTTCACACCATTAATTCTTTAAGCAATATGCTCAAAGCAATGTACATTAATTAGGAAACTCCTTTCAGTACTCGTAGCTACAACCCTAGCTTGTACGTTCTAAAGAAACACTTCCATGGAGCTCGCAAACCGGCCTTGTGATCATGATTGTCAAGGAAGTAAAACTGATGATATGCATGGCTTATGGTACACTGCATCACCAACATGACTGTTCAAACCACAGCATACATATGTTGTCAAAAGTTTTAGTAATTTTGCGCATGATTTAATCATAAATAGGAAGCAGAGCTTGGATTTGGATTATTTAAATCAATGTCATGATTTTAAATTCCTTTCTTTTCAATGTGATTTGAAGTTCAAGATTTTGAAAAGAATTTGGTCCGAATCTAAATTTTAATGTATGATCCAAATAAAGGTTTTAGATTCTAAAAATCCAAATCTAAATCCTCCTCTCCAATCCCAACCATCCAAACACCACCACAAATTCTTTTGAACATTATCTCTCCTTGAAAACTTTTTCGAAAATAAGATTTCTGTCGCCTATCCATATCCTGGAAAAGATGCTTCCTCATTTTATTCTCTATTGTGATCACTCCAAAACTATGCGTATATATAAAAGATGTTTCATGTAATTTTCAAGCAACTACATGTGTCGCCACGTATCTTCGGCCTAGAAAAGAAAAAAAAGACTCACGATCCAAATGTGATGGATCAATTTGCATATCTGGCTCTTGAGAATGCGAAAGGCCACCGGGAATGCAGTGTCACTTTTAGCAATTGGTATGATATGATAAGATATGGAAATCCCAAGTCTTTTTCATTTGCAAGACAACACCCAACATATATAATTTGACCCACGGGGTATGGCTGAGTGATCAGCTGTAACAATGGGAACACTGACCAGGGCGAAAAGTTTTGATATATATTGCTGTTTTTGCAGAGGGTAGCTAGCATCCACTGCTGCTTCTTCATCCTGCATTCTCTGGAGTTTATGGAATTCCAGCAGAAAGATCTAATAAAAAAGAACCAAGAGATATATCAGGAATTTTGTTGCAACCCAATTTCAGATTTGGAAATGCATGGCTCAGATTGTTTGATGGCTGCATCAGGGTTACACCTATATTTACAAATATAAAGAACAAATGAACAATCCAAGCGTTTAATTCAATTCAGAGAGGAAAAGAAAGTACTTCCATTCAGGGAGGAAAAATCAATTTCAATGAGTAACTGATAAGAAAGTCCAACCAGAACATCAAAAATTTATGTAGTTGAAATTAAAACAACCATATTATGAGAGGAGGGTCATTATGATCCAACAATGCAGTACCTCTTCAACTAATTTTATACTCATAATTCAAAACATATTTATTTGATCAAATTGGGATCACAGAATTATAGTGCTCCCCCAGGCCAAATGCATGCTTGTGGTATGATAGCATGATACTTGAATCTGAAGAACCATTCACACCATCTGATATGTACTCCTTCCCCATCTCTACATCAGGGAATGACCCTGAGTATATCATGATATGTTTTCTAAGGCAGTGAGTTAAAGCACCGAGCTCTAGTTGTCCTCCCCACGCTGCTGTTGACTCCACTTCTTTGCAGTAATTCTCAAATCTCTCTGCTAGAGAATTATCAGAATCTCCTTCTATGGCATTATCTGAGAGGAAAAATGGAAGGAAATCAGATGCATGTTTCCTCATATAAGCAGCCACCATTTCTCGAAGCTCTTGGTACGTATAGGGAGATAAACCACCAGATAGAAGAGTTAACTGGTCCTCAACGGCTCGGTAGAGACAGTGACCATCCGGCTTTATTTCATTTACAGTCAAACCAAGGGGTTCAAGCTTTCTTTCCAGTTTCTCATCTTCAATCATTCGATCACTTACAATGCTACTCTGCTCCTCTTGAATTCTTTGCTCTCTTTCTGCTTCTTGCTGAGCTCTTTTTCCTCGTCTCTTTGTACTCTTGCTAGGCTTTGACTGGTCAGGTTGACTGGTAACAGAAACCCCAGCAATGGCTTTCACCAAATTGACAATATTGCTTTTTCCATCTCCATCACTACTGCTATAGCCTAATGAAGCAAGTTCTGCAGCATGTTTTTCTTTAAGTTTAGCAGAAAGTTGAGAGATCTCTTCCTCCACCTGTTTCTTCTTAGCTTTCTGTTCAGCCTTGCTACCTTTGGCTGCTGCCTTTTTCAGTTCAATTTCCTTGTTCTGCAGCTGCGATATCTCTTTCCTGTGCAAAAATAAGTGTCATTATGTAACATCATTATCTGAAAATGCAGAAACATGGAATCCAAATTCTAAAACAATAAAAGAAAAGAAAAGAAAACCAGATCATTATCAATGCACTGCCTAGCAGAGCAAAAAGAACAGATGGAATAATTAAATCTAATGCCAGTAAAACTAGATCATTATCCCACAATGCAATAGGCAGAATGCATGTGGGGCATTCAAATCAGGCCAATGTCTTATTATACCCATTGAACTTGAAAAAAAAAAATTAGACTTTATTTTCCAAAATTTTTGAAAGGGCACAATGTTGGTGACTTGTGTTATGCTGTAACATGTCTGCATCTTCAAATTAAACTGTAAAATGGTACGTCAAAGTAAAAAAGAATTAAGCATCCAGAACCATAATGGCTCCAAAACAAAGAAAATCAACACAATCACAAAATGAGCCCAAAAAAGTAATAATCTAGAATTGCAATGAATACATCACCTATGCCTGGAAAGCATATCATCACGAGTTTCCTGTTTCTTTTGTGATGCATTATCAGAAATTATTTCTGATGTTTTGTCCTCTATTTCTTGATAATCATCCATTTGAGCAACCCTGCAATCAAGGTAGACAATAATTCAGACACGGGAAAACCTTTCAAAGCAACCAGTGAAATGTTCAAACTTAAACAGATGATTTTCAATTCCGAAATTGTTTTTTTTATAAGTAAAAATAAAATAACATCTTAGCTTGTTCCGGTTATAACGGCTCAAGAAAAACCAAAGCCACATCTGGGCTTATGCTCCAAACTAATCAATATTGCATTTGGAGCTTCCTTGTGTCCCTATTCACCACCCTCCCATAGATGTGGGGCTTCGCACTGATATCAGAATTGTACAATAATTTCTAGTATCACTAGATCATCATGCATAGGTGATGCTATATGTACTGTGTACTTTGGGCACTTGTCTATTCTTAATGTCAATAAAATTTTATTTACTGACAAAAAAGAACAATTGTACGAATTTTACAAATGAAAAACTTCACCTATCAGTTGTTATGCTCAAACATTGTTTTTTTTTATAAGTAACGCTCAAACATTGTTGCAAACACATGATGATTTTAAACTACATATCTCTAGTAACATAGGCAGGAACATCTAGAAAACTACCGCCTACGGTCAAACAGAAGTGAAGCAACAGTTAAAAAAAAAAAATCAAGAATTCAGAAGGTAGATTAGATCATTCCATTGTCCATCAACCATGGAGCAAAATTTTACAGTAACAGTGAATATGGTAAATTAGCAAGCTGCTTCGTAAGCATATTGCATTATAAACCATTTGTTTTCTCTCCGTACTGTTTCCATGAAGGGTTCTCAAAGATCATCTCCTTGATTTGCTGTGTCTAGATGGGTCACTCGAAACTGGTCCTAATTGAAACTAAACTTTTTGAGCTTTCTACGGACGGAAGTCAATCGATGGGCATTGTTGAGCGAGGTAGAAAGGTGATGAAAGAGTTGGTTTTGGGATCCTCAGCTGTGACATGGCTGGTGCAGATGTTGGAGGAGTGTGCTTGCTCAAATGGAAAGAAGGAATTTTATCAAACCTTGCAAGCAGCAGCACTTTCATTGCACAAAGAGGTTCAAATGCTTGTGGAAGATTTCCGACTCTAGTGGAATATAGAGGGGGTGGAAGAAGAAGCATCATTATAATCCCTGAAGAAGTGGAAGGGAATGACTGGAAAAATATGGCAATGGAGATTTTTGAGGTGCATGAAAGACTCGGATAAGGGCCTTGTGAAGTCATACGCAGAGGCAGTCTTAACTCCATGTGACGATTCAGCCATTAGAGGAGCTCACTGTATACTGAAGGAAGCACAAAGGAGGGAAGGGCAGTCGATGAAGGGCAATCTGAACAATTCACATAGGAATGGTATTTCCGTTGTAGAGGCATGCTTAGGGCTGCAAGCAAACCGAGTCGAGTCGAATTCGAACAAGGGTACTCGAGCTCGATTAACATGTTTGCTTGCTTGAACTCGAATAATACTCGAATATCCTTGTTTGAATTCGGTTCGTTAACCATTAATATTGTTCGAATTCGACTAGAGCTCGACTAAAAATAAACAAACAACTCAAACTCAAGTAGCTCAATTGAGCTCGAACTCGATTTTTTATTTTGAAATTTTTGAATAATAAATTTTTTTTAAAACTTTACAAAAAAAAACTCAAACCATTTAACTATTCAATCAAATAATTTTGATTCAAAATTCTTATGGTATAACTTTTTTTATAAAAATCACTTATAGTTATAAATTAAAAGAATAATAAATGTAATAAACTAAACTATTTAAAAGATATAGATAATATAATAAATCCATAGTTGTAGTTGTATGATATAAAATTATCCTATACACCTTTTGGGAAACATAACATATATATTAAATAAGGTAAACTACAAATAAATTAGTAATATATAATTAAGTATATAAAATATAACTAACATGTAATATATATAACACATACATATATGTTTTTTAAAACGAGCTCAAACGAGTCAAGTCGAACTTATACGAGTTTTGTTCACAAGTCTAAACCGAGTCAAGCTAAGTTTATACGAGTTTTGCCCGTTTAATATTCGAACCTATATTAGTGTTTACAAACATCTTATTTATTAAATGAACCGAGCTCGAAACGAGTATACACGAGCCAAGCTCAAGCTGTTCACAAACTGCTTTGTTCATTTGCAGCCCTAGGCCGCCGTGTGCTGGACACGTTGGTCAGACACACTACCAACCGACAACACTTACGCAACAAGGAAGGCGGACGCTCTATTCTCCGATAGTAGTGCATAGCAGTTAACCCCAAATAGCCTCAAAAGGGAGATTTTAGAATTGAGGGAGGTGGTTAACAGTTTCATCCAAAGGGTAAACCAATGATACCGACTGGACTTAGAGGTAGTCGTGGGCTGTGTAAGGGAAAGGAAGAGTTAGAGGGGCTTGCTCCCTGTGGGCCGCAAAAGGAAAGGGCCCAGACCATATGGCCTCTAGGCCTGTAGCCCAACATTGGAGGGCTAACTCAGGAAAGGGCCCAACCCTTCAGTCAACACAACATCCAGACTGTTGGAGCTATTGACCTTTCAGCCGGGGACCTCACAGAATGGGCCCTGGACTAGGGCGATCTGGTATTCAACAACTCGGCGGCCGTTGTGGCAGCGACGGTGCCAACGACACTCAACACAACATCCAAACCGTCGGAGCCGCTGATCTGTTAGCTAGGGACCTCATAGAACGGGTCGCCGGAAGTGGGTGATCCTGTGGTCACCTTGCGGCCGTTGTGGCGGCGACGGTGCTGGCGACACCCAAGGAAGTCAGATCTATCTCGAAGATACAAAATGTTGTCAAATTCACAGAGTTGGAGGGTGCGGCCCTACGTGTCGACCTAGAAAGAGCCGAAACGCTCATTAGAGGTGGCCTCTAGCTTCAGTAACGCACTTGAGTCTGAAGGAGTGCCAATGACATCAGAGGAAGTCGTACCTGCTTTGGAGATAGAAATCATTGCTGAAATTGTAGAGTTTGAAGGTGCAGCCTCACTTGAGTCCTTACAGAGTGGCTCGAAACTCCCATTAGAGGTGGCATCTAGCTCCGGTAAGGCACCTGAGTCTACAGGGACTGAATCTTCCAAGGTGGCCATAGCTTTGTATGAGCCTGATGGGGACAAGAGAGAGCACTAGATGGGGTCGTGTTCTCAGCTAGCGAAGGAAGTTCCTTTGGGTAGTAATGGAGAGTCCTGGGAGGCACCTACCCCATTGAACTCTATACATCCAAATAATACACAGGCTTTAGAATGGGTCCTCCATAAAGTTAAGGAGATCCAACACTGCATGGGGATTGTATGTAATGGCTCTAAAGAACAATTTATTGCTTTACTTGCAGCTGTAGAGGTTGGACAAAGACAGGCTAGGCCGGATGGCAACTCAGCTAAGAAGAAAGCTAGGGAGCTCCAACAGCTTACCTGGACAATTAATGATGGGACAAGTGAAAAGAGCTCGAATCGTGGGAGAGCAAAGGGAAGGGAAAAGGAGGTTGTACAATGAAGCCAAAAATCATTTTTTGGAATGTGAGGGGGCTGAACAAGAAGGAGAAGTGCCTCACAATCAAAAATCAACTACGAATGTGGCGAGGCGACATTATATGTTTACAAGAAATGAAATTGGAGTTTTATCTCTTTAAGCATCATTAGGAGTTTGTGGGCATGTAATTAGGTGGGTTGGAACTATCTACCCTCCAATGGAGCATCGGGAGGCATTCTAGTGATGTAGGACAAACGGGTGGTGGAAAAGATGAAGGATGGTATGGGGGATTTTACAGTGGCTTGCTTGTTCAAGAACGTTGAGGATGGATTCCTATGGACCTTCGCAGGAGTTTAGAGTACTAATCTAGATCAAGCTAGAAGTTTATTATGGGACGAGTTGGTCGGGCTACGTAGCATATGCCTTGGTGCATTGGGGGTGATTTTAATGTCACTCGATTCCCAAGTGAAAGATCGGGTGGTTCCAACTACAACTCATCAATGGTAGACTTTTCTAACTTCATTTTTGACCAAGAACTATTAAATATCCCTCTTGCAGGTGGTTCCTTCACTTGGTCAAACAACCGTGAATGTCTTTCTTGGTCAAGGATCGATTGATTCTTGGTTTCCTCGGATTGGGAAACCCATTTTACAAAACTCATCCAAAAGCGTCTTCCCTGATTATATTCAGACCACTTTCATATCCTTCTTGACTGCGGCAGAATACCTAGAGGTCCAAGGTACTTCAAATTCGAGAACATGTGGCTGAAATCTGAGGGCTTTATTGACCGCGTTAAACATTGGTGGACCTCCTATCATTTCCATGGAACCCCAAGTTACATTCTGGCATGTAAATTGAAGGGATTGAAAAAAGATCTGAAAAGCTGGAATGAGCAGGTGTTTGTTAATGTGGAAAGCCAAAAGAAGACACTCTTGGAGGAACTTAAAGGTTTGGAGAAAATATTGGAGGTAAGGGAAATGTTAGAAGTCGAAAGGGCTCGCAAAACTCTAGTTACTTTCAAAGGTAGATAATTGTACAAAATTCTTCCATCAGGTGGCTAACTCGCATAGGAGAAACAACACCGTTGATACATTGTTGGCGGATGGGGTGACTATTTCCAGCCCAACCGAAGTCAAAGATTACATTGTCGACTGCTATGAGAACTTACTTTCGGAACAATTCTCTTGGCAACCGAGAATAGACAGACTTACCTTTGATACTATCGATCCACAAGTAAAAAGGTGGCTTGAGAGGCTTTTTGAAGAAATGGAAGTTCAAAAAGTATTAAAAAAGTATGGCGGGTGACAAAGCTCCAGGCCCAGAAGGCTTCACCATGCGTTCTTTCAATACTGTT
>QEOT01000434.1:109917-134733 GCA_003123785.1 Pterocarya stenoptera
TGAAGTGGTGCTCATGGATCAAACATTGCATCTCTACTGCACGCTTCTCTATTTTGATCAATGGCACAAGCAGTTTCTTTCAAAGTTCGCGAAGATTGAGACAAGAGGATCCCTTCTCTCCATTACTTTTTGTTTTCGTAATGGAAGCACTTAGTAAAATGATGACAGTGTGGTGGAGAGTGGCTTTATATCTGACTTTTTAGTGGGAGAAGCCCATACTGGCTCTCTCAATATTTCTCACCTCTTATTTGCCGATATACCCTGGTATTTTAAGAGGCCAACCATGATCATATCCGTGCATTGAGGGCTCTCCTTCTATGCTTTGAAATCGTTTCGAGGTTGAAGGTGAACTTGGGCAAATCAGACATAATTCTGGTGGGGCAAGTGCAAAATGTGGATGGTATGGCTTCTATCTTAGGATGTAAGATATCTCATTTACCAATGGAATATCTTGGCCTCCCGTTGGATGCTAACTACAAATCGTTATCCATCTGGAATGATGTCCTAGAAAAGCTAGAGCGGAAACTCGCTAGTTGGAAGCGGATGTACTTATCCAAAGGTAGAAGAGTCACAATCATTAAAAGTACCCTATCCAACCTACCGACTTATTTCCTCTCTTTATTTTTGCTTCCATCACAAGTAGCCTACCACATGGAGAAAATACAACGAGAAATCCTATGGGGAGGGATGTATGACGGGGCCACCGTTTGTTCCCGAACTAATCAAGGAGGCTTGGGTATCTGAAGTTTGCAGCTTTTTAACAAGGCGTTGTTGGGTACATGGTTGTGGCGACATCCCTTAAAACATCAAGCTTTGTAAAGATCAGTTTTAGACTCAAAGTATGGTAGTTCATGAGGAGGCCGGTGCTCAAATGAGGTGAATGGACCCTATGGGGTGAGGCTCTGGAAGCACAGAAGACTTGGATGGAATATCTTTTCTAGTTTTATCCATTTTGAGGCAGGTGACGGGTCCTGTATCAAATTCTAGCATGACAGATGGTGCGGTGATAGGACACTTCAGGAAGCCTATCCAGACTTCTTTGGTATAGCAAGCATGAAAGAAGCCTCGATCACAAACCTCCTTCACTATTCTAAAGGCACCCCCCAGTGGAGTGTCACATTCCTTATAACTGTCCATGATTGGGAAGTTGACGCAATCTTTGAATTCTACACCCTAGTCTATTCAGTCCCTATGAGAAGGGGAGGTGAAGACAAACTATTTTGATGCCCCTCAATGAAAGAGAAGTTCACAATACGTTCCTTCTACAAATCCATCTTTAAGCGTAATGCAAATCCATTTCCGTGGAAGAGCATTTGGAAGACAAAGGGCCCCCTAAAGGCATCATTTTTTGTTTGGACAGTTTCTTTGAAGAAGATCCTCACTATTGACAACCTAAGAAAACACTATATCATAGTATTGGATTGGTATTGTACATGTAAAAAGAGCAGAGAATCCTTTGATCATCTATTAATGCATTGCAAAATTGCCACGACTTTGTGGAACGACTTTTTTACTAGGGTGGGGGTGTAGCTTGGGTGATGCCAAGAAGGGTGATTGACCTCTTAGCTTCATGGAGAGGTCTTAAAGGCACTTCTCAGATTGCTGCAACTTGGAAGATGGTTCCTATATGTCCATGGTGGTGTCTTTGGAGGGAGAGGTATGAGCGAAACTTCGAAGATCGTGAGTAGTCATTGGATGAACTTAGAACTTTCTTTTTTAACACCTTATTCCAATGGTTGATTCTTATTGATTTTAATGGCATGGCCATTCATGAATTTCTTATATCACTAGAACATCACTCCTAGGCATTGCTCTTGTATATGACCCATGTACTTGAGCTTTGCCTACTCTTATAATCAATAAAGTTTTATTTACCAATAAAAAAAACTAAATCAGCTCAAAGGTTGAACCCAAAAAGCGGACCAGAGAGAAAAATAAAAGAAAGATGCATGGCTAGAGGCCGATAGAAACGATTATTTATACACCCAAATAACCTAAAGTCAACTACACCATATTTAAGAACATTTTGCATGGGACATGACCAATTATCTAATAAAAAAGTGGGTTGCAGTTCCTTTCAACGAAAGGTCCATACTTTTAGTTAAAAAACAAACTACATAGAATTAACCAAAACAAAATCACAACACTCTATACTGCAAAGTCACCACAGAATATAGTCCCACAGTTGTTCTAATGGAGTGAGTATGCCANTTAAATTGTGGGACTCGCACTTAAATGAAGATTACCCTAGTACGCTTATGTGGCTTCAATTTTACACTATGGAGTAAGAAAACAGAAAACTAGAGTTTGCAACTTTGTGAACTTTTCTCCCATTTGTCGTGAGACAATTGAACCTCACGCAATAATGACGAGAGAGAGAGAGAGAGAGAGAGAGAGAGAGAGAGAGAGAGAGAGAATATCTCTAAAGGTTAGGGTTTACACATAGAATGTCACGCCCCGTACCCAGGGGTGAACCCTTTTAACCTAAAATCCCCAAAAGACAAAACTTAGATACAATAATCCTCAAAAATCAAATACCTCTAAAACTCTTCCAAAGAAAGTAAACTCGACGCTACCACATGTTCTCTAAAATCTCACCAATCTAGCAATCCACTTATGTCACATTTCTCTTATTCTATCACGTGCCATCTATTCCAACTGTCACAACCATCATAGTCATCTGAAAAAAATGGTGGATAAAAGGGTGAGTCCACCAACTCAATAAGCAGTGACCTATTCTAGTGTGTAAACATGAGCCAGTTACGGAATCCAAAAACAAATAGTTCTCAAAAAATGGCAATGGTATTTTCATAAGCATTCCATTACAATAATAACATAGACAAGAGACCTTATGCACAAGTGTAATAAAACATCATCAGAAACAGAAGCCATGTTTACACTTGTGGCAGGGTTGTGTGAATCTATGGCTAGCCAAGCAAAACATAAATCACTTTGTTACCAAAGTGAGTGCACTCAAGACAAAGGCCATGTTTACCCCCATGGCAAGGTTATGCTGTCCGCAAGGTTATGCATATCTGCGGATAGCCAAGCAAAACGTAATTGGTGACAAAGCGAGTGAACTCAAAACAAAGGCCACGTTTGCCATAGCGGCAAGGTTGTGCATTCTATGGATAGCCAAGTACAACATAAATCATTATTTCACCAAAGTAATTGCACTCAAAACAGAAGCCATGTTTACTCCCGTGGTAGGGTTGTGCATTCTAACCAAGCAAAACATAAATCACTTTGTCACCAAAATGATTGCACTCCAAACAAAGGCAACCATTTTACACCTGTGGCAAGATCAGAACAGAGGCTGCCATTTTACACCTAAGGCACGGTCAAAACAGAGGCCACATTATATACTCGTGGCAAGGCCAAAACAGAGGCTGCCATTTTACACTCATGACAGGGCCTGTAACTAGGATTCTTCATCCAGGCCGAGAAAAAATCTCGGCTCGGTTCAAAACCTGGGTAACCAAATTCCGGATGCAGTTTTCGGCCCAATATTTACCCAGTCCAATAACTGGATATCTATACCCAAGTATACCCGATTACGGAGTACTTCCAGATTTAAACCCGTTTTTTGTTTTAAGATACAAAACAATGCAACCCAGTTTTTCTACTGTCTTTTGAGAAAAGAAAGAGTTGGGAGAAACACCTGATTGGACTTTTCACTCCTGGTGGTGTTGTTGCGTCCTTTCTAGGGAAAAGCTAGCATCCTTTTCTCCTGATTTCCCTCATCAAAGCTTCTTTTCTTTGAATAGCTTGCAGGTGCTTTCCCTTCTATACTTCTTTGCCTAGATTTGCCTATTGGTTTTTCCGTATTTTCATCCCAAATCGAGTCGAGGTGCATGGGTTTTCTCTCGTTGCTCTAGTCTTCACAAATTTTCTACTTTTCCCTTTGGGGTCTTCATTGTGTTTTGCCCAGATCAAGTCCATTTATGGTTAGCTTGGCTAGCTTTGATTCGGTGCTTGGTTGGGTTGACTTGATTGATCTTAGAGGCTCCGCCCATCCCATCTACAAGCCGATTGATCTTATAGGTTCGAAGTCCCAGTCCAGTGCATTTGCACGCCTATGCCAGCTCAAAAGAGACGTCCTATTACTCGCTTTTTTCAAACACTTGCCACCTATAATGTCGCTGCCTCAAGATAGTCAAACCCTCATCCTGCTTGCCATTCCTTGTGATTCTCTTCTCCAGATACAGTGATTAACTGGGTGGCCTTTGGAGTCTTATATTTGCTGCTTGGTGTGTTAGGCCTCCCATTCGTTTTGCTGGGGTTTATTCTTGGCCTCAAATGGCTGGTGTTGTGGTCTCTCTCTCACGTTCCTCCTGTTCTTGCAAGGTATGGTTCTTGGTACCTTGATGCTATGCCCCGTTTTTTGTTCTCCCTTGGGTTTTGGGTACTGGTTTGCCCTTTTGATTTGTTTGGCCGTGTGTTTCGTCCTCCATTTTCTAGCCCATTGTACTGCTTCATTTTGGGGATTGGCTTCTGTTTAAATTTGACTTATTTGATAGGTTGTCCCTCCATCCGAAATCACTGGAATATTTTCTTGCCTATTATGCAGAATGTAGTTGTCACAGGTTCTTTTTTTCAGGTGGCTTTAAATTTCCAAATCACGGGTAACATAAATGCCTTGACTACCTTCTTTTCTATAGCTTGGGGCTTTTGGTACAGACGCAATAAAAAGCTATATGACCAAGTGGTAATTGAGCCAAAGCAGGTGGTGGAACATGCCCTTTCCCTTTAAGAGTTGTTCTCAAATGCAAAACAGTGTTCCAATACACTTGTTAAAAAGCTTTGTAGATAGACCTTGCCTCCGGTGGGTTTCTTGAAATTAAATGTAGATGGAGCGATGTTTTGCGACCAACATAAAACAGGGATTGGAGCCATACTGCGAGATGAGAAAGGGACAATTATTATGGTAGTTAGTAAGGTTGAGTTAGAAGTTCCTGCACCTGAAGATATTGAATTACTTGCTCTGTTTCAAGGTCTACAGTTATGTATCCCTATGGGTATTAGAAGGGTGGTGATTGAGAGTGATTGTTTGTTGATGGTGAAGAAACTTCAAGCTTTAGGAGAGTCTTCCTCAAGGCTGGGTGCTTTATTGCTACAAACCAAAAAGTTGATGTCTTTTTTTTATGACATTCAGATTCAACATGTAAGTAGGGTGGGTAATGAAGCTGCTCATGGCTTAACCCGACATGCTTGGGTTGTTGAGTCTATTGAGATGTGGTATTCTAGGTTTCCAGATTTTATTTCTCAAGCCATTTGGCTTGATAATTGTCTGTAAAACTCTTTTATTAATGTGATTCTCTTTATCCAAAAAATAAAAAAATTGACTTATTTGATGAATATTCATAATTTTTTCTTTGATACACACTGGTTTGTTATTTATTAAAGTGGGAATATATGTGGCTGCTGAGGAAATTGGGGCATATATGAGGATGTACTAATTTAGTGTTGAACTGAAGTTTTCCAGCCCAAAGTTAGCTGATTTTTAAGCAAGTTAAAAATTGGGTTAAAGGAAAGCTCAAGATTGTTTTATATTGGCTAAAAAAGACTATTCATGTTTGGAACTCAAAAATTATGAAGTCTTTTGCTTTTGAATTTGATATCCTTACGGCCCTCCACACTTTCACTAGATAGGTGTAGCCGTGTAGGGCTCATGCTGCGCAGGTATTCTAAGCTCTCTTCGGTTCTAAATGGTTGCTTTATTTTTAATAGCAGTCAAAATAACAACAGTAATTTCTTTGTTTATTTCTAAGCTATAAAAGTATTATCAAGTTGGTTTCCTGCTGAGACCCTGCTGAGATATGATTTATTGAATATGAAGATCTCTTTTGCTCTGTACTGCAGTGTAGGTTGTACTATATTTATGTTGAAGAGAAATTGATTACTTTTATATTTCAGTTGTACTGCACAGAGTATCAAATGTTGTAGGAGATGACATTTAATTGGTCATTCAATTGATAGATTTGTGAAAGGGTAGTTAGCATAGACGTTTCAATCAAGGAGGCACCACCCTTTTTATTTATTTTTTTGAACAACTTTATGGTGAAATTATATCAAATATATAAAAAGATTAAATAGTAGCCAAAATCTGTTGTCTATCTCTGCACGAGTCCTTATGAGTTTACTTATATCCCAAGGAGGTTGCTAGCAGGCAAATAAACAAGGAGGATATGGGTGTCAATAAAGAAGTGGTTTAAGGAGGGAAGAGAGAAAGGGACTCTTCTCTCTCAAGCCACAAGAATCATTCCTTTTCCTTTTGGGGTTTTACTTCGCTGTTTATTTTCAATTATTCTCTCTTATGAGTAGAATAATCTCGTGAAACAATTATCTGCTAATATTCTATCATTTTGTGTGATAACCACAAAATCTATACAGTAGTGATGTCGCTGTACTAGGATTTGTATGTATTTATTTAATATTCCCCAGCCTTTCTTTGATCTCAGAAATCTTCATGAACTGTTGGTTTGAAGTTATCTTGTTGCAGAAACAGCAGAACATAGATTAGAGTTTGAATGGTCTTAATTATTTATGTGCCTCTTCTCCAGTAATTTTAAGAATACCAGAGGGAAAAACAAGTGGTAAATTGGCTTATTTGATTTTCATGATTTATTAAATTTTTTCATACAATTTATGAAAAGGTAATGTTCTTGCTCAACTCATTGGATTAATGGAAGTAGGAGTAGTTTCCAGATCATTACATTTTTCATTAGCTACGTCACCTTGCTCGTTGATTCAAGCGGAAAATATGCATTGACTGAAGCTGCCATTTGGTGTCAAATTGCATCTATAGTCCTCTAGAACCCAACATCACTTATGTAATCCCTCGTGTTGGTTTTATAACTCGCATCTTGTAATTTTGTATTTTATATTGTAATGTATAAATAGCAAACAATGTAATATGTAGTGGATTGTATTGTGTGCATGCATTTTACATATTGGATTTCTTTTTTTTTTAAAATGCATTAAGTCAAAAGGTAATTAGTTGTTTATAGGTTTATAGCTTTATTTATTCTTTTGACATAAAATTTAGGCATCGTTTGTTTTCGCAGATGAGTTAAGTTGAGTTGAGATTAAAGTTAAAAAGTTGAATAAAATATTATTAGAATATATTTTTTTAATATTATTTTTGTTTTGGGATATGAAAAAGTTGAATTTTTTATTTTATCTTGTATTGAAATTTGGAGAATCTGTAATAATTAAATAAGATGAGATGAGTTGAGAAGTTTCCTAAAAACAAACGAGGCTCTTAGTTATCCATTTTNCTAAAAAGTTGAATAAAATATTATTAGAATATATTTTTTTAATATTATTTTTGTTTTGGGATATGAAAAAGTTGAATTGTTTATTTTATCTTGTATTGAAATTTGGAGAATCTGTAATAATTAAATAAGATGAGATGAGTTGAGAAGTTTCCTAAAAACAAACGAGGCTCTTAGTTATCCATTTTGATGTGTTTTTATTATTATGGACAATGGACAATGTTCAATGTTTTGAGATTTATTTCATTCCCTTTATTATTTTTTCAAATTTATTTTTTCTTGAAAATATTTTAATAAAATAGAGGCTTTTAACAAATTAAAAAAAATGATTTTGCAAAAAAATCAGGGTACAACCCGGATTTCCGGGTTTCAAAAACCCGTATTCATCCAAGTACAGGCCTAGGTTGGCAAGGTTTGAAACCCATTTTTGGGTATATCCGGGTACCCGGATCTGGGTGCACACTCATACCCATAACCAAAGCAGAACAAAATCTTTTTTTTTTTATTGGCACCAGGTGTCCGAGAACAACGTCAACTAATCTCGTGGATGCACAGGCCCTCGGTAGGAAATTTCCTGCAAGTGCACCTCGGGTAATTCAAAGGGAAAATCTCCAAGTCCAATAGCCCCCTTAGAGATTGTTTGCACCCAAGAGGGAGCATACCACCAAGACCAAGACTTTTACCACTTGAGCCAAACCCTAGGGGTTCAAAACATAACAAAATCTTATGTCTTAGGGTTTTCAAATACAATGCAATAACAAAATAGTAGACTAAACAAATAATATCATATAATCAGATAAATATTTCAAACTTCATATTCACATTTTTATGCTAAAATATCACATTTCAAATTTCAGATACATAGACTAGTGCAAAAACTAACCAAGGCTATTTTTATAACAAAACATGCAAGTTTTTCATAAAATCAACCTTAGTCAACTTTTGGTAAAACCTAACATAGGAGCACCGCTTACTTAACTTTTAGAGAATATTATCTAAGGCTTGAACCCAAACAGTAGCAATATCACAACCTAATCCAGAAAAAATATCACTCCATATTAATAACTCATACTAGTACAAAACTACCTATCTTAACAAAATTCTATAACCAGAACCATAGCTCAAAAAGAGCCAAAATCACTCCTTTAACCAATTACATATATGCCTTGTTTTTTTTTTTTTTTTTTAATAAGTAAAAGGTAAATTTTATTGATACAATGAAATCGGCATAGCCCTTGTACACAAGAGATATACAAAAGAGCACCTAAATACATTCTATGAACGATAGATTAAAGAAAGGAAGTCATGAGCATTGTTTCCATTCACAATGGCTGAAAACCAAAGCAATAAAGTGTGTACAAAAAAATTCTGAAGCTCCACCATTGTGCGCTCCCTATCTTCAAAGCACCGCTCATTCTTTTCCAACCAAGTACACCACATAATGCATAACATAAAATCATCTTCCACACTGCCGCCACTTGAGGACAACCTTGAATCTCCTTCCAACAAGCTAGTAAATCAACCACCCTCAATGCCATTACCCAAGCGACATCAACTCTTCTAAAGATCTCATTACACAGCACCCTTGTCACCTCATAATGTAATAATAAGTGAACCATTGATTCTCCATGGTTTTTACACAAACAGCATCAATCCATCACAATGAGCCCCATCTTCCTCAAGTTGTCCGTGGTCAAAATCATCCCAAGAGCAGCAGTTCATACGAAGAAAGCTATTTTAGAAGGCACACGAGACCTTTAAATATTCTTCCAAGGGAATGAAACATTACCTTGTAATGCCAATATTTTGTAATACTCCCTGACTGTACACTTCTTGTTACCATTGGACCTTCATTACGTCCTATCCCCTTTTGTCGTAGTGTTTCCCTTGGAGTATATCAACTTGAAAAATTCTGAAATGGTATGCAATTCCCAATCATGAATATCCCTATTAAATAGGACATTCCACTAGTGAGAACTATGAGAAAATACCCACAGATCCGCCACAGAAGCATCCATGTTAGCTACAATACGATAAGAGCTGGAAATGTCCTATCAAGAGCGCAATCTCCATACCAAACATCATGCCAAAACCTGATTTTGATACTCTCTCCAGCTACAAAATGGATATGATTTTCAAAACTCTGTCATCCCCTCCTAATAAATTTCTATAAGCCCACGCCATACCCCCTCACTTCGTTGGAGCACCAGCCCTCCCAAGCACTTTCGTGTCTAGAGTCAACAATTTCCTTCCACAGCAAATCGCCCTCCAAGTGGTACCTCCATAACCATTTCCCTAACAAAACTTTATTGAAAGTACTCAAATTGCACACTCCCAAGCCACCATTCGAAATTGGAGGACAAACTTTCTTCCACTTAACAAGATGGAATTCCGTTTCCTCACCCATTCCCCCCACAAAAAAAAAACCCGAAATAATTTATCAATCCTATTTGCCACCCCTGCAGGCAAAGGAAATAGAGATAAAAAATAGGTGGAGAGATTAGTAAGTGCTCTTATAAAGTGAGTCAACCCCCTTTCGATAAATATAACCGTTTCCAATCAGCCAGCATTTTCTCTACTTTCTCCACAACCCCATCCCAAATAGCTCTAGCTTTAAAAATCGCCCCCAACGGAGGCCCAAATATTTCAAAGGCAAAGAAGACACTTCACAATCTAGAAGGCTCGCCAAGCTATTGATACTGGGCACCACGCCCACCGCAACCATCTCGGACTTACAAAGGTTCACCTTATGCCCTAACATGGCTTCAAGACATAACAAAAGTACTTGTAAAGTTTGAATCTAGCCATGATCCACTTCACAAAAAAGGAGAGTATCATCTACAAATAAGAGTGTGAGATTATGATAAAGCCATTAGCACCATTACCCACCGAAAATCCAAATAGAAGACCTCTTCCCACCGCAGCCTTCACCATCCGGCCAAGTGCCTCCATAACAAAAACAAAAAGAAGAGGAGATAATGGATCTCCTTACCTCAATCTATGAGAACTGTTAAAAAAACCAGTAGGGGTGCCATTAACTAGCACCGAGAAGCGAGCGGTAGAGACACAATGTCGAATCCATGAAATCCACCTATCAACAAAATCACACCTCCCAAGCAAGTATAAAAGAAATTCACAATTCACATGATTATGTGTCTTTTCCATGTCAAGCTTCATAATATACCTAGAACTCCCTCCCCCTGTGATCCAAGCACTCATTGGCAATAAAGACCGAATAAAGGATTTATCTCCTCCGAACAAATGCATTTTTGGGCTTTGAAATAATTTGTTCCAATACCGGGCTTAATCAATTAGCAAGAACCTTCGAAATGATCTTATATACTCCACTCACAAAGCTTATGGGAAGGAAATCCTCAACTGTCGTAGCCTCATGTTTCTTTTGTATGAGAGCAATGAACGTCACATTGAGGCATTTCTCAAACTTCTTGAGAGAGTGGAATTCAAGCAAAACTTGCATAACATCACATTTCACATTATCCCAACAAGCTTGAAAGAACCCCATAGAAAAGCCATCCGGACCCAGCGCTTTATCCTTGGCCATACCACGAATGACCTTATAAATCTCGTCTTCGTCAAAACGATGATGAAAAGTGATAATCTCATCTCGTTTATTTTCACAACCATTCTCATTCCATCTTATCTCATTTAACTATAACAACCTTCTCAAATTCGAATACAAAATAAAATAAACAATTCAACTTTTTCAAATTCTAAAACAAAAATAATATTAAAAAAATATATTCTAATAATATTTTATTCAACTTTCAACTTTTATCTCAACCCATCTCATCTGTGGAAACAAATGTCATGATCTTGACACTGCAAACATCAACCCTAAATTTCCATCTACCAAAGACAACCTCCAAAATTCCCTTTTCAATACCAGCACACCCAAAGTGAATAACTCCACCAAACTTATTCTACCTCTTTCTACTAATACGCTCAACACATACTCTACTCAAATCAAAACTGATCTCCAATACATCAGTTCACCCTTGCCCAAACACCACCATTAACCCAACAGCAGCACAATAAGCTCCACAAAATCTCAAAACCGTCCAATTTATCAAAAATTCGGATTAGCCGTTTAAACAACATGAACACTGGTAAAAAGAGCATCTTACCGGTGGTAACGATGGGGCTAGGTGGTGGTGCTGCGTGCAGCAGGCGATACAAGCGAGCGGCTTGGCTGGCCCCGTTTTCCTCCACTTCTCACGGCCGCTGTGAACAACAGGGAGATGAGAGAGTAAACAGAGAAAGAGAGACGATGAAGACAGAGAAGAGTGAAGCAGACAAAGAGAGGGAGGCCAACCCGTAGGGGGAGAGAGAGCGACAGAGAGAGAGAATGGAGGAAGGGAGATAAAAGCTTACCACGTCGTGAAGTAGGGCGGAGTGGCGAGCAGCAGTACGGCGGCACGGACGGGGAGCCGAGAGAGAGAGAGAGAGAGAGAGAGAGGGAAAGACCGAGAGGCCGAGGGAGAGCGAGAGAAAAAACTTACCAGCGACAAACTGAGGCACGGACGGCGACGTGGAGCGACGGGACTCCGTGCGACGGAAGAGCCTGGCCGACGGCACAACAAGAGAAAATGAATCGAAGGGAGAGAGCGACGAACAGAGAGGGGAAGAGATAGACAGTCAGAGCTCGAGTGCTTACCGGCGTGCAGCAGACCGAAAGAAACAGGGGCAGATGGCGTGGATGGCAACGGAAAGAAAATTTACAGAGAGAGAGAGAGAGCGAGAGAGATAGAGGGTGTCGGTGGCTGGGAGAGAGAACGACTGAGATAGAGGGACGGAAGATGCTTACCGGCAGCGAACACGTTGACGGATGACGAGGACGTAGCGTAGGTAACAGGTGTGTAGGGGCGGCCGAGACCCGGATAGAGGAAGTGAGAGTGACGAAAGAGATAGAGCGAGAGAGACGTCGGGCTACCCTCGAGTCAAAAGGTGTTTTTTATTCGGTGGACTGGGTTTTAGTTTTTTTTTTTTTTTTTTTTTTTTTTTTTGAGCAAGTTGACTATTACCTTTTATAAATTAAACGAAAAGAGTACAGAAAGTAAATAAAAAAAAAAATAGCTGTAATTATGTCTTGTTTGTAAAAATAAATATCTCAACTTATTTTTTATCTCATTTTATTTTAATTTTATTATTATATATTTTTAAATTTTAATATAAAATAAAATAAATAATTTAATTTTTTTAAATCTATTTTATCTTATTTAATCTAAGCATTACAAACCAAACCTAATTGGAAAAAAATCTTAGTGAGAGTGACGAAAGAGATATGAGCGAGAGCTGTCGGGCTGTGGGAAGGAGGGGAAGAAAAATAAACCCTTAGGTCAAAACGTGTTTTTTGCTCGGTGGACTGGGTTTTGGTTTTAGAAAAAGATCTTGGAGTATCTTGGGCCTGAGCCCTACGGGCCAATATATACACAATTAAATAAGTGAATTATGATTTGCTTCATTAGGTGTTCACCAACTTCTATATAATTTTTTTGAAAAATGTTAAATCTATTTAAGAGAGATTTATAAAAAAAAATTAATTATTTACATGTTAACTATTAATATACTAAATATTATGAAATTTAAATTTAAAATTTGAATTTAAAAAGAAAATTGATAAAATAAGTTTTATAAGTAAAAGTATAAGTAAACTATAAATAAGACCGATAAAACAAATAACGAAACCAATATGAACCTGATGCCCATTCTTTCGTCCCTCTCCCCCATTGTTTTTATGAAAAATTATACTATGCTCCCTGAGTTTACTCTTTCAATTTGATCGCTCATATTTTTTCTTAATTTTTTTACTTAATATTTAAAGAAGTGACTATTGTGTATTGATTTTTTTAAAATATTTAAAAATATTTAAAAAACATTTAAAAGCAAAAAAATAAGTAAAATTTACACTAAGAGCAAAGCTAGGCGACATAGTAACAAACCCTTGTTTTATACATTGGAGAACACAACCTTTTGTTTTGAAAGTTTTAAAACACAGAATATGTGTTGGTTGCTATAGAAAACAATCAAGGGCACGTAGAGATGAATCTGCCACTCAATTTTTGCAGGAAATGGAAGTAGAGCCCTGAGATTGCTTCAGTTTTATGGTTTCAAACAGGAGGGAGGGAGGCTGGCATTAGGTTTTTCAAATGAAGAGAGGGGAGCCCAAGTTCCCGAAGGTCAAGTGGGAGGAGAGCCAGAGGTTCAATTTTTGAAAAACAAAAACCAAGGAGCAAATCGATTCTCCGTTGTGCTTGCTCTTACACAGCGAAAGACCATCAAAGAGTTCACTTCAACTGGAAATTGTCCCAGTTCAAACCCTAGTCAATTCCAAGAAAGATCAGTCCAAATGAATGAGAAAAAAGAATTTTGAAATAAAAAGTAACGAACAACGTGGAGTAGTTAATAGGACTTTCGTCAGTTTTACTAACAAATAATGGTAAGTGTTAACTTCGTATTTCGTATACCTTTGGGCCAGGTTGTAGTAACTCTGATCTTCAAAGTTGGGCATGCGAAAACAAAAAAGAAAGAAGCTAGATAAGGGCGGCCCTTGGGCCAGGGAGTCTCCGATACTTAAGTCAGTAAAGTATTTTAGAAATTTGTAAATAATGAGAGTCTAGAGAGTTTTTCTTATACCTAGGGATCATTATTTATCCTGGGAGTTTGGGGGGCAGATCGTAACTACCCCCGTTGGACCTAAGTGCTCACTACTATTCCCTTTGTCATGGTCCTTTAATGCGGCGTGCCTCTACGACAAAATTATTAATGTCGTGTGTTGCCTGGGTAGTGGTGCCATTAATGCAGCGTGGTTCCTGGATTTGCCTTACTCCACTAGTGTCTTCGGTGGTCCGTCAATGTCACATTGTCAAAAGATCGAGAGTCCCCTTGCTTCCCACTCGTTCATATGTACAGGTACTCAAGGGCTGGACACTGTTCGAGAGATCTCCAGGACGGCGAGTCCAATTCCCCCTTGCAGTCTGCTCCCATATGGGGGTTGAGTCTAGGGGAGTCTACCTACGGGTCGGGCCGAGTGGCTTATTTGTTCTAGGTTGGGCCTTCTTTTCTCATTCTCTTAGTTGCTCCTCATAGGCCAGTAAAAGATGAAAAAACCCCTTACAGTAAGAATAGAAATGGAAAAAATTAATAAAAGAGAAAGATCAAAAACAGGTTAGTGGGTGAGATTGACCATGGAGGTGGACTTTCTCACACGCAAACAATATGGATTTGTTGGGTAGGAGGTACTAAGTATTTATCCATAGAAATTCATCAAGATCATAGCAAAATGTTCTCTAGCATCTCACAGTTTCCTTAAAATTCTTTATCCTTTCCCTAGATCTTTAGTCTAAAAGCTCAATCGTGGGGTTTTCTTCCCCCCCCCCCCACCTTTTTGTTTGTCTGTAAACTACAACTAGGACTGTGCACAACTTCTGTCGGCTCTGACCCTGACCAACACCCACTCTAGCTCTAACTCCAGAGTCGGGATTCAGAGTCGGAGTCAGAGTAACTCCGAAGTTCTATGTCAGAGTCGGAGCCCATATGGACTTCGAACTCCGACAAATTTCTTTTTAAGTTAGATGTGAAACAGCGTCGATAACATCTGATATTTTGAAGCTAACTAACTAAAACAACTTTGTTCCATTTCAAGTGAAACCACGTCGTTTTGTTCAAATTGGAGCCCAAAACTCAGGACCCCTTTTCTCCCCCTCACTCTTTCCACTCTGTTTCACTCTGCCCGTCAGTTGTGCTGCTCCTTATTCCCACTTTCATGACGCTGTCACAAGCCTAGTGCCACTGTACACTACTTCTTATTAGCCGTCGCAGCGCTGTAAGTTGGCCTCATAACTTGATTTTTTTTTATTTGATTTATATTGATTTCGATTTCTAGGGTTTCAAAATTTTGGACATTTTTCAATTATTGTTGTCGTTGAATTCATTCAGTTGAGATTTAATTATATATTTAGTTCATTTCATTGTTTGAGAGTTGCCGAATTTTGGTGCCTTATTGTGGAATTTCTGTTTTAGGGTTTGAAGATTTTTAGAGTTTCTCTCCAAATTAGAGGTTTTGAATTGGTGGATTTCATTCTATATTGAAATCATTTTGTGGTTTGCGAGCTACCGAATTTTGTTGCCCTATTATGGAATTTCAATTTTAGGGTTTGAAAATTTTAACTTGGTGATTTTCTCCGAATTGCAGGTTTTGAATCGAGGGATTTCATTATATATTGAGTTCATTTTGTTGTTTGAGAGTTTTCGAATTTTGTTGCCCTATTGTGGAGTTTTGATTTTAGAGTTTTGAAAAGTTTTAGGATTTTTCTCTGAACTAGGAGTTTTGAATTGGGAACATTTCAAGTTCATTTTATTGTTTGAGAGCTGCCTAATTTATCATGCATGATGCCAACAGCTGATTACAGCTTATCCACTTCTCTTTTCTATTTTGGGCCTGTGAGTTGTTGTTGTCCTTTGTGAGAGTTTTGAGGTAGCCTTTTACACTAGTTTTAGGATGCAGTAACTCATCCGTTGTGATATCACGACCTTTTACTTTGTTTTTGGGATGGAGTAACTCATACATTTCATTTTATTGTAGCTTTTCTTAATAGTTTGTATATTGTTCTCTTGGAGGGTATAAACCACAAAGGAACTTAGATCCTTCATTCGGATTCTCGTACCCACTTGAATAATGAATCAAATGATAAATAATTTATGCCTCCATTAACATGTTATTTAGAAAAACTAAAGATACACATTTTTGCTTACTTCTTAAATTCCTTTATTTTTCTTTTCGCAACATGTCTTTATTGGTTGTTTCTTTAATTTTTTCAGTGCAATTGATATAGATATGAATGCTACACCTACTGGGGACGATCGTCCACAAGAGGATGTCATAGTTCCTATACCAACAAATACTTCCACCCCTAGACCCACATCTGGAGCAACTACTTCCTGTGCAACTAGTCAAATACCTATAGATATAGAAGATGAATGTATTCTTAATGAGGATGAGGAGTTGGATTGTAATGACCCGGCCCAATAATTTTAAGGTCAGAATATTGATAATTTTTATTGGACCTAAATTATATTTAATGGGTCATATTGAATAAACCCACAAGCAATAAATTATTCAGATTGATTAGGAGTTTTATTTCGGCTCAATAATTAGGTTAAATCTCATTTATTATTATTGAACGAATTAGACTCCTTTTAGAATTTAAAGATAAGTCACTAGATATTTATTTCAATTTAAAATATCACTGGTTGAAATCTCATATGCAGTTTCAGTTACTGTCAATCCTACATTGAATGAACTACTAGATTATATTTTTAAATTCAAACTATATTCTTGAATGATCTCGATTGAGTCTAACTCGAACTCGTCAGCACCCTTTCCTAAATCTCTCTATAAATATCTCCATTCCTTGTGTTATTTGAAAAAAGTCATAAACCTCCGTAAGTGTAGTGGCCAAACCCAAGATACTCAATCTAGTATCGTACATGTTCCATGTTCACCACACCAATAGCCAACTACCTCATTCTTTTTTTTTTTTTTTTAGAAGAGGCGAGGAACACATCCAATAGTATCCTCGTCCCAATTTTATTGATATACCCTCACTTGTGACGGAGGAAAACCGTGGTTACAGACCGACATCTGGTGGATACAATAAATTCCAAAACCAGGTGTAAAAATGATCAAAACTGACCAAAAAACAAACCCAAAAACAATAACACTCAAAGACAACCACATACTAACCATATGTTCAAACCTTCCTCATATAAGGACATCCTATTTTTTCCAATCTAATAATACATTTAATAACCATAGGTAACTCTAAAAATAAAAACCACAAACTATTTCCACCTTTTGCACCCATCCGAGCCAAACCATCTGCCGCCAAATTGATTTCTCTATATGCATGGTTCATAGAAAATCTAATTCCGTCAAGTAAGTTCAAAACTTCTTCCCAATAATCCTCCAAATACCAGAGTCTACAATTCTTCGACTACAACCAATTAATTACTAAGATAGATCCATTTCAATTTCAACCTGCTGAATATCTAACTGACGAACATATCGTAACCCATATAATAAACCCAAAACTTCCGCTGCATTATTAGTATTATGACCTGTAAAATTTGCAAATCCACACACAAACTCCCCTTTATCATTTCGAATTACCCCACCCACACCTGAATGCCCAGAATTGCCCAACGAACTACCATCCACATTTAATTTAAACCACCCAGTTTTTGGCCTTGACCAAACTACCTGTGTCATATACCTCGGACTCGTATTTCTGGTCGGCAGCTGCAAATTCTTCAGAATTTCTTCATCACGCCTAGTTAGAGTTTGTGACTTCTTGAGCCTCAAGGTAATCCAAGATACCCAATGTAAAATAGAGCACCACACCAAATATACCGATTCAAATATACCTTTCATCCTCGCCTTACACCGTCGCCACCATAGCCTCCAGATGATCACCGAAGGAATAATCCCAAGTAGTTGGCTCCTTTGTGTGGACCCTCTAGCCTGCAGATGCCAACTCTCCACACGTCCTCTCCAATTTATACCAGGCAAATTTCTTATGCCCAGCCTAATAGAAACCAAACCCAAAATCTTCTCAGCAAATTCACCAGTCGCAAGGACATGATTCATATCTTCGTAAGCACTGTTTGAACAACAATCACATCTTGACGCTACTTGTATTCCCACTTTCCTGATCCTATCATCCACAGTCAAACATTCATGTATAGCTTTCCACATTGTTATTGAAATCTTCTTTGGAATAGCCGTATGCCATACTCATTTTTCCCATGGAATTTCCAAATATCTTACCCTAGTACACCGCCAAGCACTGATAGTAGTGAATTCCCCACTTGGATTCTGCAACCATATCATTTTATCCTTTCCCTGTTTTAGATCACCTAACTGTTCTATCAATTCTTCTGCTTTTTCCATTCTCACTAGCCGAGAAAATAGCTCACCATTCCATCTACTCTCTGTTTTACAATCCTTCAATAATAAATCTTGATTTTTACTAACCTCAATCTGTGTATATAGTGGCCCACTTTCAAGCCATTTATCTCTCCAGAAATATACATTATCGTCCTTCACCTTCCATCTTGAATGATCTAATACCTTAGTCATAGCCTGCATAATTTGTTTCCAGAAATTCGAACCTTTGTTCATATCCACCAGCATAATATGCCTTGTTCCAACGTATTTTTGCCTAAAAAAATGTCGCCCAAAGCGATGTTCCTTTACACAAGTTCCAAGCCATTTTCATCTGAATCGAACACTGAACTTCCTGTAAATTTCGGAGACCCAAAACTCCCTCAGACACTGGTATACAAATACTACTCCATGCATTCCATTTCTTTTGAGGCTTTCCTTCTTTTATGCCCCAAAAGAAGGTACTCATAATTTTTTTAATTTTGTCCAAGACAGATTTAGGTACTTTTATGACCGAAAGACAATGAATTGGGAGACTTTGAATAACATGTTTTAATAAAAGAAGTCGAGCACCATTTGATAATAATCGGGCCTTCCACCCCTCTAATCGGTTTCTAATCTTGTTAATAATAGGTTCAAAATGAGAACTAAGTATTCTACCAGAGACAATTGGCACTCCTAAATAAGTGAATGGGAAATTTCCTTCTAAAAAACCCGTATTCCTCAATAATATCCGACGCCTACCTTCTGTAAAATGTTTTGAGAAGAATATTGATGATTTTCTATTATTTATGACTTGCCCTGACCAACCTTCATATACTTTCAACACATTCATAATAGCACGCACTGTTGATTTCCCCCCATTAGCAAATATAACAACATCATCTGCATATAGCAGATGAGAAATAATAGGCGTACCTTTAGGCTGAGTAAACAATTTGATCTTCCCCAATTCTACATCTCTATTTATCAGACGAGTGAAAATTTCTTCAACTAAGGTGAATAGGTATGGAGATAAAGGATCACCCTGCCTCAAACCTCTCCCACTTTTGAAGAAACCTTTAGGAGTTCCATTCATCATCACTGAGAACCAAGGAATAGTAATGCATTGTCTAAAGAGACGACACACACCCTTAGAAAATCCAAAAGATCGTAAAACATGCATAAGAAATTCCCAATCAACACTATCATATGCCTTGGCCATATCAATCTTTAATAAAACATTTCCACCATGACAAGGTTTATTAATGCTATGTATCATTTCTTGTGTTAAACTAATATTTTCAAAAATGCTTCGACCCTGAATAAATGCACCTTGTTCCGGAGAAATTATTCTTTTTAACAAAGGAGAAATGGGATTTACCAAAATTTTTGAGCAAACCTTGTAAAAAACTGAGCACAAACTAATTGGTCGGAATTTTTCAAAACTTTTAGGATTTTCAATTTTTGGAATTAATACCAGAAATGTGGCCGTATAAACTGAGGAAAGTCCATACCTTGAAAAAATTCAATTACAGCCGCAGTCACCTCGCAGCCAATAATATGTCAACAAGCACGAAAACAACCTGACCCGAAGCCATCCGGACCCGAACTACTTTCAATTGGTATAGACATGAACGCATCAAGAACTCTCTTTTGAACTCGACAATCGACCTATCTCCTCATTTTCATCCGGTAAAATCATCCCATGAACCAATCCCTCTAAATCTGGAATAGGCCGATTATCACCTGTTGCAAGAAAGTTTTGAAAGTAATTTACAGCCTTATCATGAATGGCCTCTGGAGATGATAATAGAGTCTCATCCTGCAATCTCATTTCACAAACCATACGAGCTCTTCTTCTACTCATAGCACAGAAAAAACTTGAGGAAGCTTCTCCCGTCTTAACCCATCTAAGCTTTGCCTGTTCTGCAAGTCTCTGCTCCTCACGTTCCAGCCATGCTGAGAGCTCCATTTGTGAAGCCACTAATTCCATCTCCACATTTTCTGAGTACCCTATCTGTAAATTCTGTTCTAATACATCAATANGAAAACTTGAGGAAGCTTCTCCCGTCTTAACCCATCTAAGCTTTGCCTGTTCTGCAAGTCTCTACTCCTCACGTTCCAGCCATGCTGAGAGCTCCATTTGTGAAGCCACTAATTCCATCTCCACATTTTCTGAGTACCCTATCTGTAAATTCTGTTCTAATACATCAATACAATTTTGCAGATTGTTAATATGGCTTTCCGTTCTTCCAAATACGTTCTTGTTCCAGTCCCTCAACGCTACTTTAATATGTTTTAACTTAATCATAAGATTGAGTAGCGCTGATCTCTCTAACACCTCTCTACCCCAAGCTCGTTCAACACAACCCAGAAATGATGAATGAGTCACCCACATCTGCTGAAATTTAAATGAAGGGAAACCATACTTGACTAATGGAGCTTTCAACGAAACCAATAATGGGGCATGATCAGAAGAAGATCTACTTAAATATTTTATCTGGGCATCTTGAAATTCCTCCATAGCAATAGAGTTCATAAAACCTCGATCTAATTTCACCCAAGATCTATTTAAACCAGAATGTCCATTACACCAAGAATATCTCGGACCAATTGTTTGCATCTCTAACAAACCACAGTCCTCAATACTATTATTAAATTCATCCATAGCAATCATCGGTCTTGGTCTACCTCCACGTCTCTCATAATCCTTTCTAATAATGTTAAAATCTCCAACCACCATCCATGGACCCTGCTGATTACTGAGGGACAATAAACTATCCCATAGTCACCTACGATCTTGATAGTAACATTTCGCATACACAAATGTTAGAAATAGCACTTTCATATTTTCTTTTACCCTTACCAATATAAATTGATCTCCCATGCTCACCATATTCACCTCGATATCTTCTTACCAAAACATCCACAACTTACCCCCCTCCACACCATTAGAACAACAATCGACAAACTTTAATCTTTCCTTCCATATTACTATCCTAGCTTGATCTACCATTGGTTCAGCTATTACAAAAATTTTTGGACATAAATTAGATACTAACTGATTTAGCCTCCTCCTTCATGTACCAAACCCCCTCACATTCCAGAAAATATATGATAGATTCATAGATTAATTTTAAAAGGTTTGTTTTTCACCCTTGAAGAACACCTTACCTTGATTTCTTTGATGCTGCTACGTTTCTCCTGCTGCACATCAGAGTCCGAAAACACCATTTTCCCCTTAGCCAAATGATCAATCTTTTCATCATTCTCTGTATTAGAACAATAATTTGCCACCGATCCATCCTCTTCAAGTTGCTTTTGCTCCATATTCCCCTCCACCATCTGTCCCTCATCATTTAATTCTCCATCTTCTGCAATCTGCTCAATATGTAATACATCAAAATTTCCCTCAACCTCTATTTGTTGTTCCTCTAAAACATTCAAATTTTTGTTACTCTCCACCACTTGTACCACTTCACTACCAACATCCACACTTTTACTCGGTTTAAAGCACATCTCCCCCATCCCTATTGTTTTATTGATATCCATCATTCCTTCATTTGGATCCAGATCACCCTCCTCTTCTCGTTCTTGGTTAAAAGAATAAGGAACCAATTCTGTATTTTGTGGGTTTACCTCTTTATTAATATTCTCAGTTTCATCCAACTTTTCTTTTCCTTTAATTGATGCCACCTTCTCCATCAAACCAGAACCAGCCTCATTTCCATCCTTTAATCCCTCAACATTGTCCTCTACATCTTGCAAAATACAAATAGAGGGCAACTCTGAATTCTTTTCCAACTGCTCATTTTTTTTCAGCATCATTCTTCTCCTTAGGAACCCACACTTTATTTGATTTAATAGTCTTCAAAGTCTTGGATTCTTTTCCTTCGTTTAACTTAGCCTTACACGTTTTTAGATTATGTCCTTGCACTTTGCACCAAGAACAAAATGCCGGCAAAGTTTCATACTCCACTTCCTGAAATATACTTGTAGGATGCCTTGGCGTACCAACCCAAATGGAAGAAACTGGATCTTGATCAATCTTCATGAGAACATAGACCTAGGCACCATCAATTCTGGTCGCACACCGTGTAGCATTGTCCCTTCTCAGAAACACACCAATAGGCGCTACAATGTTGCGTAAAAAAGATTCTTGAAAGAGGTTAGGAGGGAGGCCTGGGAGCATAATCCACACTGGCACCAGAGAGGGCTCCTCATCTTCTTTATAATCAATCATCCATTTAAAAGCATGGTATGCAACTCTGTCAATGTCACAACTCTCTTGTGACAGGGCTTTCAAGAAATCTTCCTCATTCTGGAACCTTACAAATACATAACGTGCCTTCCGCATCATCGAAACCACTGGCTAAATCGATAGACCCCATCGGCAATGAATAAATCCTCTAATAAGATCCAACGACGGTCTTTGTCTCAGAAACTTCAGTACTAAAGAAAACCGAAATGGTACAGCAGATCGATCAAGTTCTTCTTTTGTGAAATGTACAAAAAACTCACCATCCACACATTTGGGTTGTCGAATCGGTATCGTGACCTCTGGAATAGGTTGAGGGATATGTCTCAGCAAATCCACAAACGATCTTCTAGCTTGTGGCGCTGGAGGGGATTGGGAATCCCCTGCGTTTGTCATGCAACTCGACAAGCCACTCCCTAGTCAGGGAGTAACTTTATTTCTTGGATCCTTCTTGGAGCGTAAATGTTTCTCTCATTCAGTTTCTTGGAGCGTTATCTTGCTCGTGCTTAATTTTAGGGTCAATACTTGTAGCAGAAGTGAGAAGAATAATGTCGACTAGGCATTTTAATGGCTACTCCAACTACCTCATTCATCTCGCAACATCCTTCACATTTTCTCTTTCTTTCTAGTTCATGTGATCGATTTCATATAGGAAATATTGGATTAACGTTGTGAGATAAGTAACTTGATCATAAATTAGGATTTGTATACGTTAGCTAGTTATATATATTATTATTAAAACCAGTTCTTTGAATGTTAGTATTTACATACCACATATGTCATGATATTTGCAAGAACTTCATTCATCATGTTTCATCCTGTATATTATAGTTATATTTATATTATGCATCTCATGCATCTCACATTAAATAACACATGCAAGCTTTCATAAGATCAAGATAAGTTCAGAATAGTTAACCAGATAACTATTTAGATGCATGGTATCAATGCGATTTATGGGTGGACGAGCAAACCATGGACCTAAGTATGGTACACTATAGTATACTAGAATACTATTAGTGACTCCACTTGTAGCCATGGGATGTGGGGCCGATACACAACCTAGTATGCAGGGTTAAGTGTGTGGGTCAATATGATAAGTAAGATAAGCCAAGATAAGTTATGCATGTCATAGCATACATATGAACAGTCATGATTTTAAGTTCTCGAAATGAACTATTTTATGAAAAACTTTATGTTAAATATGTTTACATTATGATGAGTTTCTCATCAACTCATTTTAGTTGTTTTACATTTTTAAACCACCCCAAGTCAGAATATTTCTGAAGGTAAAGCTGCAGGACGTGAATTGGTCTAGGAAGGTGTGACATTGGCTTAGATCATGTATAGAAATTTTAAGTTTTGATTTTTATGGCACATATTTTAAGAAATTTTAATAAATACTTCCGCCCACTCTCATTTACGATTTCAGTATTTTAATTCAAAATAACTCTATTTATTATATGGCGATTCCTTAAATAAAAGAAAATATTTTTAAGTCAAGTTTAGTAGTAGNGAGCTGCAGGACGTGAATTGGTCTAGGAAGGTGTGACATTGGCTTAGATCATGTATAGAAATTTTAAGTTTTGATTTTTATGGCACATATTTTAAGAAATTTTAATAAATACTTCCACCCACTCTCATTTACGATTTCAGTATTTTAATTCAAAATAACTCTATTTATTATATGGCGATTCCTTAAATAAAAGAAAATATTTTTAAGTCAAGTTTAGTAGTAGCTGTAACACCCCGTATTTTAGTGTATTTTAATAAATGATTATTTTATTTAATTTAAAAANGCTGTAACACCCCGTATTTTAGTGTATTTTAATAAATGATTATTTTATTTAATTTAAAAATTGATTCTCTGGTTTTAGAATTTTGGGAGTTTTAGAATATTATTTTATAATATTTTAAGTTGTGAAAATTATTTTATTGGGTTTTCTTCTTATTAATTATTGTTTCGGATTTAAATTGATTTTTAATTTAAATTGGTTTGTTTATGAGTTTTAAAATTATTATTGTTTTATTTAAAGCATTTCACTATGTTTGATTAATTTTAATTAGTGTTCTACAATTTAATTGCTTTTTATTTTAAAGAATGTTATTGTTGGAGTTTAATATTTTACTTTAACTAGTTTTAAGTTTAAACTGATTTATTTAATTTACTATTTTAAAAATAGTTATTTTGAGGATCAGTTATCACCCAAAAGTTATGAGGATTTGATCTAATTTCTTTTCCTCATATTTTCTTTTCCTCTTCCTTTTCTTTTCTTTTCTTTTCTTTTTCTTCTTGTTTTGCTTTCCCGTTCGGCCTCTCCCAGTTCGACCCTCTC
>QEOT01000434.1:134743-152266 GCA_003123785.1 Pterocarya stenoptera
ATTTCTTTTCCTCATATTTTCTTTTCCTCTTCCTTTTCTTTTCTTTTCTTTTCTTTTTCTTCTTGTTTTGCTTTCCCGTTCGGCCTCTCCCAGTTCGACCCTCTCTCTCTCCTCTCCCATGCTGTTCGGCCTTTCTCCACCTAGCACCGCCGCCGGCCGTCGGTGGGCCTCACCGCCGGCACCATCATCCTCCCCAGCTGCCGGCGAGTCAACCCCACCAATTTCAGACCACCACGCGCTGCCGTTTGCCTCAGGGAGCCGTGCAAAGCCGCGGGCTTCCCTTCGCTGTTCCGCCGTCGTCTGGCCACCATTTCTTTACCACTTTATCACCGGCACCTTGCCGTCCTAACCCACCCATTTTCGGCTCCGATCCATCGCCAGAGCCACCTCCACGAATTCATCTCCGTTTTAAGCTTTTTAGCCTTCCACCTCCGTTTCGGCCGCCACCCACGGTCAACCGTTGCTTCCACTAGCTTCACCACCTTCCATAGGCCCTACCCTACCGTTTTCTAGTCTTCGTTTGACCTCGTGTAAATTTGGGTATACTGTGTATTTCGGCCACAGTGTTTTTACATAGTAGAGTTGCTGTTTTGGCGCTTCCAGCTCTCCCGTGATCTTTCAAAAATTATTATATAGCACTGTAAGTATTTCTCCAAAAGACTTTTAAGACTTTAATATATTTTTGCACTAACCTGTTTTATAAACTGTGTTTTGGTTATCTGGTTGTATTGATAACTGTTGGTTGTTAGTAATTTGTTGCTTTCATGGCATTATGCATACATGCGTGGGTGTGTATTTTGAAAACTGTGTATTGTGAAAAAGGCTTTTTGAGTACGTGTGTATCACCCCCAAGCCGAGATGGGGTATTATCTCGGTGGAGCTCCTCTGGACACTCGGGAGCGGAATATACTGAGTGTCGTCCCCTGGGGCTATTGCCCGAGACTTGGACGGGATGTAGCGCTCTCGATCAGACTCCGTAACTCCTCGGGCTGGCGGGGGTTAGAGGATGCTTGGCTATGTACGCGGTGGGCGCGGAACTATGCATCACTCGTGTATCACTTGCACGGTCGTTACCCGTGGGGTGACGATGAGAGCCAGAGTATGTGGATGGTCCCTAGGGGAGGCCATGGTGCATACGGTTAAAATTGGAATTAATGTAATTATTCCTGGATTTTTATTTTGTGCCAAATGGTGATTTTTGGCTTGTGTGGAAAAATTGTGATTTTTGAGAAATTGTGTTTTTCTCGGATTTTACGCTTGAGTCATCATGTGCATGCATAGCATTAGTTGTTTTAATATATTTATTGTCTTTGAGCATTTTGGGTTTTACTTACTTGCGATACCATCTTTTTGGTACTGTAGATTTTGATGCAGGTTTTGAGGAGGCTGAGCCCGATGATGCAGCTCCGTCTGAGGAGTAGGGACATTGGCTATGTTTGTGTTTGAAGATTATCATTCGTTTATGCTTATTGTATTTTATTTGATTTGATGTTGATTTGTAAACAAAAATCGTATTATGTTGACATATGGATTTTCATTACTTTTGTATTGTATTAAACTCTGGTGCTTAGTTATTTGACTTAACCTTTCCGCTGCGTATTGTTTATTATACACGTGTTGCATTGCACACACTCAGCACATGTCGATGGGGTACGTGACCGTATCGTTATCATCTCGGCGTCTCGATTTTCGTGTGTGTCCATACATGGAAGTTGGGGGCGCCACAGTAGCATTCCGACTTCCCTAAGATTTTCTGAAAGTGATTTTATTCTTAAACTTGGGGAGTAGGGTGTTACATGGATATTGATGCCGATCGGCCACACCTACTTAATGAAAAAATGTCATGGACATGGAAACATTTTACCGAAATCTCCAATAATCATGAGAACCTACAAGCAATGTGCCACCATTGTAGGCAACTTTGTGCTTGCCATTTGAAGAACCAAGACACTTCTGTATTAATAGCATATCTTACAGGTTGTCAGCAGTATAAGATACACAAGGGGTTGGTGGCCAATGATCAGACGAAGCTAAGTTACGAAACTTCTACAGCCATAGATGGTATGCAGAGTAAGAAACTGGCAATCCCTTAATACAGTGAGAAGATGCCGAGGTATTTGTTTGCAGAAATGATCATTATGTATTAGATGCATTTTCTCACCGTTAAGAGAAAAGGCCCTCAATAGATTTATGCAGTGTCTTGAGCCCCGATTTCCTATGTCTTCACGATATATGGTAATGCGAGAGTATTTGAAGATGCATGCTATGGATAAAGCCAGATGAATGAGATGTTTATTACCACTAGCTAGAGAGTGTCATTTATAATTGATACATAGACTTCCATACAAAATCTTAGTTATATGTGTATCACAGTCCACTTTATTGACAATGAGTGGATATTGCATAATAGGATTGCTGGGTTCAAACAAATTGAAGATCATAAGAGTTCATCAATTGGAAATGAGATAAATGATTGTATAAAGGATTTGGGGATTAGAAGTGTATTTTGTATCACAGTTGACAATGTCAGTACCAATAACACTGCAATAGAATGTTGCTCTTCAATTGCTCGATGAATTGCTACTTAGGGCTGTTTTTGGGTGCTATGGGATAAATCTTGAAATGGGACGAAATTCTTGAAATTTTCTTATGGTTCTTATTTTTTTCTTCAAGGTTTTTATAATAACAGCTCATTGGCCCTTTGATAGAGGAAGGGGAAAAGAACTTGAGGAAAATCATTAATTTGGGGAACAAAACTTGGTTTTGATTTTGATTTTAATGTGGTTTTTCATGACGATGACGAGGAGACCATTTATCTCCCAAAACCAATGATTGAATTTGGTGCATTGGGTGAACCATGCCAAACAATTTATAGAACAAGCCCAGAGGTAGCTATTGAGCAATACTTGTTGGAGATTTGGAAGGAAGTAGGAATGGATCAACGATAAGTGATAGCACTTGCAAGAGAGTATATTGCATTTTATAAGAGCCTTACTAATGTTTGGGAAGGGTTGAAGCATAACCGCACCTTGTGGAAAAGGTGCCTTGAAGAGGGAGGGTTTGTCACACTTCAATATATCTACAGGAGGAGACCAAAGTCATTGTGGGCTTTGGTTTGGGGTAATAAAGATTTAGAGGTTTGGGCTCAATGGCTTTTATGGGCTCAGATGGCTAATGTTTTTTACTTAGTTTTATTGTATTTCCCTATATGGACTAGGGTCGTGTTAGTTAAGCCCATGCTTGTATCTCCACTTATGTTTATTTGTTGTTAATTTGGACTTCTCCCCATAGGGTTTTCATGGGAGTATATGTACTCAGACAATGGATAGGGTAAGACATTCTGGAATGATATAGAACTTTCTCTGTCTCTTTTCTATCATTTTTCCTCTCATTTTCCTGGAGGAGCTCCCCTCGAAGAGAGCATATCTGTGTTATTTTTATCAAGTACCTGAGGTGTATTATAGGAAAATACCTGCCACAATCGCAACGAACCAGGGCCAATAGCATCGGTGCGGTGGAATTGGGCATAGGGTGTGTTTCATTACGATAGTAAGGTATTCCAATTTTATTTTTTTTCTAAACCGGTGGCTAGTTTGGTAAACATAGAATTCACTGCATGAACAAAAATTTAAATATAAATCAATTTAAAAATGAGAAATAATATTTGCAGTCTTAGTATACATAAGTCTCACGCACTCCATTTGAAATAAATAAATAAATCTAAGATACACATGAAAAATTATTTTTTTAATAGTAGACCCTATTTTTTTCAAAGAGATTGCACTGGGTTACATACCCTATAACTGTATCTAGCATTACTCTTTTAAAAAAATACTGATTGACTTGAATGTCTATAATCAAGTCAATCAGTATTTTTTACATAATTTTATAAAAAAAAATATAAATTATTTACATATCATATTTTAAAAAGAACGTATTTTATAAAATAATAATTTTTTATTTTATAAAAATATTTCATAAATTATTTGATAAAGATATCATTTATTTTAAATATAATTATATAAATTAATGTAAAAAAAAATAGGCGTTTATATTTTTTTCGGTTATCAAGAACATCAAAACTCTTTATTTTTTTCGCGTGTAACGAGAGTAATGGCATAATGCATGCATAATTACAATAATATTTTGCTCCATTTTTATTTATATTTTCAACTAATTTACAAAATCTTAGCTCACCTAATTGGAACGCATATAAACGCTAATGAATATGGTTGTACAAGTGCCAATCTGCTACTTGAATTTCAACCTCCGTTTGGTTGGTGCGTGTTCTAGCACTTAATGTGATTCAACAGGGAAAGTGAAAAGGGATGGTTTTTTAATTAGGGAAAGAATAAAATTTAAAAAATCAGTAAAAGAATAAAGATAATTAAGTTGAGGTGACTTGACTTGAGTAGAGGAAATACTTCACAAATTATATAGGTAATAATTATACTGTCATATATTAATTGGTATAATTTGTTTAGATAAAAAAATAAATAAATGATTAAAATCTATATATTTTCATAATTTTAATTTTTTATTTTTTATTTCTATTTTACATAATACTTGAGTAGAGATGTTGAATTCAAATTTTAATTTTTAACTCTATTTTTATTTAATTAAATATTTCACGTATTTAAAATTTAAGATTGTTATCCGACCGACCCAAAAGGCCCTCATTTCTGATATGACCCGAAGTAGGTAAGTTTGGATTTGAAAGTTCCGAATTGTATCTGATTAACTGATTTTCAACCGGTATTTATTTCCGAAAAAATTAGTTTTTTCCAACCCCATTTTTTTCAATGACATTGAGCTCTGCATGGCTTCCATCTTGTTGCTTATGTATTAATTTCTGATAATTTGTATTTCCAACCTCTATGACCCTAGAGTTTAGCATCTTACTGCTTGCATTCTTAACACATCATTTTATATTAACGAGTCTATAACCCGTTCAATATGCAAACTATTATTTATATTGAATTTTATTAATCTATATTTAGATATACACTATACATAATTACTACCACAACTATTCAAAATTAAGAAGTAATAATAATTGATCAATATATAAATACATTTAAAATGGATAAAAAAATGTATGTCAGATATATATAAAATGAAACATGCATATAAAAAAAAAAGTCTACTTTACCAATATATATTTTACAGTAAATTTACAATATTGAAAATGTAATATATATATAATTATTTAATTTAATTTATATATATAATTATTTAATTTAATTTATATATATAAAAGTTCTATTTGAAAATATTACATCAATCTACATATTTGTTTTTCTAGATTTTTCACCTCTTGGATGAAGCCTTAGATTTATGATTATCTTCTTTTGTATTTGACTTGATGTTTGTAACGAATCAGCCCAATAATTTTAAGGTTGAGATAATGATAATTTTTATTGGTCCTAAATTACATTTAATGGATAATATTGGATAAACCCACGAGCAATAAATTATTGAGGTTGATTATGAGTTCTAATTAGATTCAATAACTAAGTTAAATCCCAACACTACAAGGTAAGTAGCTTGATCATAAATTAAGATTAACATACGTTAGCTAGTTATATATATTATTATTAGAGCAAGTTTTTTCGAATCTAATGTTTATGTACCACGCATGTCATGATATTTGCAAGCACATCATTCGTCATGTTTCATTCTGCACATTATAGTTATATATATATTATGCATCTCACATTGCAAAAGACACGTAAGTTTTCATAAAATCAAGTGTAAGATAAACTTATAACAGTTAATCAGATGGTCATTTAGATCCATGGTATCAATGCAGTTTCAAAGTGGGCGTGCAAGCCACGGACTCAAGCATGGTCCACCATAGTACGCCAGAGTATTACACAGTCGGCTTCCTTTGCTGTCAGGGGAAGTTAGTGCACAACCTTGCACACAAGGTTAAGTGTGTTGGTCAGCCAGCTCAATCAGATAAATCAGATCAATAAGTTAATTCAGATAAATCAGTCATGTATAACAAAAGCATCAGTATGATTAGCCATGATTTTAATTTCTTAGCATGAAATATTTTATGAAACGTATTATGTTAAATATGTTTACGTTATGATGGGTTTCTTATTGAATCATCAACTCATTTTATCTTGTTTTTATATTTTTAAACCACCCCAAGTTAGGATAATTATGATGATAGAGTTACAGTACGAGACTTAGTCTAGGGAGGCGTGACAGTGGCCTAGATCATGTACAGAAGTTTTAAGTTATGATTTTTATGGCACATACTTTGAGAATTTTTAATAAATGCTTCAGCGTACTCTCTTTTATGATCTCAATATTTTAATAAAGAATTATTTTATTTATAGAATCTTTGTACATGGCTCTTCCTTTAAAATAAAAGAAAATATTTTTAAGTCAAGGTTTAGTAATAGCACTTCGATCCCTTGAAATTTTTTAAAAGTGACTTTATTTTTAACCTTGGGGAGCGGAGTATTATAGTTAGTATTAGAGCACAGGTTGTAGCTTCTGTAGACTTTTAAAAAAACCATTTTTACAAGGAAAAAGGAATTTTGAAAGTTGAAAGTGAAAAACAAATATAGGCTAAGGTCTCCTCAAGACATGCCCTGCTCTGGAGTAGGTATTTTTAACTTTTACTATTTTATTATTTTAATAAAAATTATGAATGAATTATTTTTAGATACATGCATGTCAAAATGTACCTACTATGTGAAAGAGTTCTACCGCATAAGGTGAGGAAGTTTCTAAAAATGAGGTTATGAACCTTTAGTTTTAAGATTGATGAAGCATCTTGTTAATGAGAAAATAGTCTTATATTTTGTGGAGTTTGATTCGAGGAAATTATGAAAGAATTTAGTGAATTTTGGAGTTATTGCATAGATCTATGTATATGAGGACGGTGAAGCTGGTTTGTCTTGTAGTTATGAGGACGGTGGTTTACTTCCCCAATTTGTTAGGGGTATTCTTCGTACTGATAAACTTGGTATTCCCAGTATTAGAGTTAAATTGTTTTGTCATTGGTTTCTTGTTTCTAGTCTCGGGGTTGTTTTGTTTGGTTTCGTTTGGCTTTGTTTGTTTGGTTGGCTTTGTAACCACGGTATTCCTCCACCATATGTGAGGGTTTCTAAATAAAATTGAGGAAAGGCCACTCGTGGACAGGATGCCTTGACTCTTTCTAAAAAAAAAAAAAAAAGACATAGATCTATGTATGATGTATGGTATTCATGATGATTGGTGGAAAATATCTTATGTTCTATAAGTAACATGATTTTATCACCAAGAACGAGGTATAAGCTTTAGGATCTGAACTTTGGAGAGTTTTAGGTTACGATTTATTGAGATTATTATTTTAGTGGATAATTTTATTATTATTTTATGTGGAGAGTTTTATTTATGTGGAGATCATTTATGTGGAGATCGTTAGTTACTATTGTATATGGAGTTAAGATAATTGTTAGGTAGATTTATTATTTGGCTTTTAATTGATCCCATTGTTAAGGCATGTACTTATTTAGATTTGAGTTGAATTTGGAGTGTATGATGGTTGACACGTAACGTGCCAATGTGTACGCTTAAAGGTTCAGTAAAGTATCGGACCAAACCAAGGGACGATTATAATTGTTAGAATATTAAGTTCAAGTAAACTACTGAGGGGTAAAAGAGACATAGAATGAATGTAGGTTGTTGGAGGTCTAGCAAATTCCGAGGATGGAATTTTTATAAGGAGGAGATTTTATAACAACTTGGCCCAATAATTCTAATGTCACGATAATAATAATTTTTATTGGACATAAATGATATTTAATGGATCATATTAGATAAGACCACGAGCGATAAATTATTGAGGTTGATTATGAGTTTTAATTAGGATTAAACTAGGTTAAATCTCATTTATTGAATGAGTTAGACTTCTTTTAAAATTTAAAAATTGGTCATTAAAAATTTATTTAAAATCATCACTAATTGAAATCTCATACGCAGTCTTAGTCACTGCCAATCATATATTAAATGAACTACTAGACCATGTTTTTAAATTCAAACCCTCTTCTTGAATGATCATGACCGAGTACAACTCAAACTCGAACTCATCGGCATCTTATTCCAATAGGAATACAACTCCACAAGTCATCTTCACAAGAAAACTCTTTAAACCGAGTCCAACTCAAACTGTTTGTCACTCTCTCCCAATTCTCTCTATAAATATCTCTAATCAACGTGTTATTTGAAAAAAAAAAAACCATAAACCTCCCAGTTCAGAACCGTGATCAATTTTGTGTCAAAAATTTTAGGAAGCAACACTACAAGATAAGTAGCTTGATCATAAATTAGGATTAGTATACATTAGCTAGTTATATATATATTTTTTGGAAGGAGGACAGAACTTCTGAAGCTTTATTGAAATCCTCACTTTTGGTGGAAAGAAACCGTGGTTACAGCGTAAAACCAACTTATTATAATCAAATCAATACAATAACCACTCATCAAGACTCAAATACAAAATCCTATACACAAACCAAACTATGTACAAAGCTGAGGAAGTCCAAGTTTTTCAGTTTTTAAAAATCCTCTTAACAACTTTGGAATATCACCATAAACCACTTAATGAGCCGTCAAACCAGTGTTTCAAATATCGTACCGTACCGGTTGGTATGGTCGGAATTTTCCGTACCGGCCACCGGACCGGTACAGAAATATTAACGTTTCGTACCGGCCGATATTTCGGCCTTTCATTTTTTTTTTTCATTTTTTCAAACTATAAGCTCATTGTTTTACTCCCAATTCAAACTAGACTATTTATAATTTATATATCTATGTATTTATACATCAATTATTCATATATAGACTATTATTTTAAAATATAATTTATATATATACATTTATATATATAATTTATTTACATATCGACTATCCCGAAACGGTACACGAAACGGTACCGGTACCGAAATATTTCGTTCCAGTGCCTTGACCTGTACGGCATCCGGTATGGTATTCAAAACATTGCGTCAAACCTTCCACACCTATATTTATATATTATTTTTAAAGTCAATTCTTTTGAAGCCAGTATTTACGTACCACGCATGTCATGATATTTGCAAGAACATAATTCATAATGTTTCATTTCGCATATTATAGTTATGTATGTATTATACATCTCATGGACCTCACGTTGCATAAGACATGTAAGATTTTATAAGATCAAGTGTAAGATAAGCTCATAACAATTAATCAGATGGCCATTCAGATGCATGGTACCAGTGCAGTTTCAGAGTGGCTGTGCAAGCCATGGACTCAAGCGTGGTCCACCGCAGTACGCCAGAGTACTGGACAATTGGCTTTCTTTGCTGCAGCTAGGGAAGATAGTGCACAGCCTTGCATATAGGATTAAGTGTGTTGGCTAGCCAGGTCAATCAGTTAATTCAGATAAATCAATCATGCATAGTATAAGCATCAGTATGATCAATCATGATTTTCAGTTCTCAACATGAAACATTTTATGAAAAATCTTATGTTAAGTATGTTTACGTTATGATGGGTTTCTTACTGAGTCATCGACTCATTTTAGTTTGTTTTTATATTTTTAAACCATTCTAGGTCATGATAATTATGATGATAGAGTTGCAAGACGGGATTTCGTTCAGGGAGGCATGACAGTGACCTAGATCATGTACAGGTATTTGAAGTTATGATTTTTATGACACAAGTTTTGAGAAAGTTTAATAAATGCTTTCACACACTCTTTTATGATTTCAATATCTTAATAACGAATTATTTTATTCATTGAATCTTTGTACATGGTGCTTTCTTTAAAATAAAAGAAAATATTTTTAAGTTAAAGTTCAGTGATAGCACTTCGATTTTTCGAAAAATTCTAAAAGTGGCTTTATTAACCGTAGGGAATGGGATGTAATGTTGATACATTTTGCACTTTTTCTGATTTTATTGTCCTTTTTCGGTGCCATCTTAACTACAAATTAGAATAAACAGTTTGGTGGTTTCCAACGTTTTCTGATTGGTTATTTATTCCTAATTTTATTGCCCCTTTTCGATTCCATCTCAAGTGTAAATAAACGGTTTGTTATGCCAATTTTTGTGGAAGGAATGCCAAGTAACCAAGTTTGAACTTGGCTTTTGGTTATTCGATTTTCTTTTACACCTCTTGGTTCCTTTTGCACCGATTGTGCTCTGTTTTTTTTTTTCAAAGTTTCTTGAAAGTTAAGAACTATATATTATATAAATATAAATTAATTAATATTGATGGAATATATCAAATCTAAATTCACAGATCATTATAACATTAAATCTATTTTTTTCACAAATGGTTTCTTCATTTCATTTTTTTTTTTTTTTTTACTTCTTTCGGAAAACATATCAAGTGCAAAAAAGCTAGTTTTTCTTCCTGATTTGTTGCCCCTTTATCTTCCTGAGTTTAACATGTATTGATACATGTGTTGTTATGCCAATTTGTTGCTAATTACAACGACAATTTAACTCATGTTTTGTATTATGTATTAAGCTTTAAACCATTTTTAACCTTTTTTCATTTCACGTATACATGCTACTCTCGATTTCTTAACAATTGTTAAAAAAAATTTCAACAGATTTAAATGGTGTTTTGTAATTTTTTTTTTTTTTTAAGTTTTAACCCATTTTAAACATTTTTTTCGTTTCACGTGGAAAGCAATTTTTAAAAGCTTTTAAATTATTTTTCTTTACATATTTGTGACCATTTTGAACAGTATTTTGAAATTTAAACTATGTTTTAAACCATTTTAAACATTTTTTTCGTTTTATTTTTCAATCTTTTTAAGAAATAAGAACAGTAGATAAAGTATTGTACCCATCTCTCAAGTCAAAAGGGTCTAAAGAAGTGTATAAAACTCTAAATCTAATTCAAATAAAACCTACACTTATAGTAGACATTTTTCACTTCAATTTTATAGATAAAAAAAAAAAGGCAAAAAGAAATTGTGTACCTATTGAAAAGAACTCTCCCTAAATGAACGTCTGAGAACCTTCGGATGTGATGGAGATTTACTTTAACAAACTGGTTAAGAACACTGTCGTTATTGGAGAATGAACAAAAAACAAGATTGAAAATTAAATGAGTGAGTATAAAGAGTATGTGGTTTAAACATTAAGTCATTCAAGCGATCTTTAGGAATCCGCTGTTATATATTTCCTTTTGCACCACTTCACATTTGGTTCCTCAATTTCATTTTGCACCGCTTGAAATTTTGCACTTTTTCTTGATCTTGCCCTTTTTCCGATGCTATCTCAACTACAAATGAAAATAAATGCCTTGCTATCTCGAGCGTGTTATGGTAGTTTTTCATAAAATATGTTGGTTATTTTTCGTTATTTGCTTGCACCTTTTTTGGTGCCATGTCAAACATGGCAAGCGGCTATTTTTTCTTCTAGATTTTTTTCCTTTTCTAGGTGTCATTCAAGTGCAAATAAAAGGTGTGATTTAAAATTTTTTCATTTGTTTGTGCATTTATTTTAGACAAAATGTCGGTTATTTTTTCTTCCTGATTTTTTTGCACCTTTTTCTATGCCATATCAAATGCAAATAAACATGGCAAGTAGCTATTTTTTCGGTGGCATTTAAAACGTGTTACATGTATTGTAATATCAATTTTTGTGGTAGGAATGCCATGCAAGCCATTTAGAACTCCGCTTTTTTATAATTAAATAGATTCTTTTGGCTGATTTCTTTCTCAAGCTTTCCTAACTCTTCCTTATGCCTGTTCTCATCTAATATATGTTTATCCATAGTACTATAGGATATTTGACTGTGTTTAATAATGTTGGTTGTTCATATAGATTGCAGTGTTTAGTAAAATAAACTCTGTCGTTTTCCACTAATTGAATAGAAAGGCATGGATAAGAAAGCTATTGTTCCTTGTATCTATTCTCCACTTCCTCCAAGCTCTGAATCTCCTTGTGATACTTGACATTTAAAAGGTATTTAAAACTATTGACAACATAGGTCCAAGGTCTATGAAAGGCTGTAGAAGTACAAATTATTCTTACTTGAAGTTTATGCGATAGCAAACTTGGCCTATCACCTTAGAACTAATTGTATTCTATTTACATATGCTTATTCAATCACACGTTTTGAACAAATGTCAATCATTGCGTGTATCCTATGAAAAGAATAAATTTCCATTTGGTTCTATTTGGTTTAGCTTTTGCAAGGCAATGGTAAGATCTTAGTTTTACTAGGCACAAGACTCAAGCGATTGTTTCTTAATTTTACCATGCACTTAACTAGTTAGTGATACATACATTTTAGCAATTCACCGTAAGAATCCTAGAAAAGCAACCTGCAACAAACAAAGTAGTTTCAATTTTTTTTGTTTGCTTCAACAAAATCACATTAACAGGATAATATAACTATGGATTTTCTATGTGACACCTCCAGATTTCGCTTTAGATCAGACGGACTCTGAAATGTCAGGACATGTAACATAAGGTTACTTGCCCCCGTTTATGACAATTAAGGATGAAATACACCTAACATGCATCTAACAATATATAGTATTTGCAGCAGATACTTTTTTTTTTTTAAGCAATACAATGCACCAGACGTGTTATGTCCCAAACATAAAACATATTCGAAAAACTGAAGATAATAGGCGTTTAGGTTACAACGTCAGTCCAAAATTTCTGTAACCATAATAGTACTGAAAGCAAAGCCCATTAAGTACATGTAGATACTAAGATAATTACTAGGCGAATTCATTGAGTAGCTCGCGCAACTCAGTCAAGGACGCTATAATACTATCAATTAAATGAAGCATCAAAGTGTTGAGCTCCATGTCGTGCCGTCTAGTCTAATCGATCATCTCCAGTCGGTCATTCTCCGTTTCACCTCTTGATCCTGCCACATGATTTACCATTTTGGTTGGAATGGTAGTTGGAACTACTAAATGAGATTTGATTACAAATTCTAGCAAGTTAACATACAATTTAAACTGACAGTTTAAAAATGCATGCATAATAGTAAAAGCATGAATGCAAAGCGTGAACATGAGTAACTTGACATGACTTGACAAATAGCATGAAATGTACTAACATGACTTGAACTAACATAAAATGAAATGAACTAACATGAACTTGAAACTGAACGTGACATATCAGGGCATGAACTTGAATATGAAATAACATGATTTGAGACTGAACATGAACTTGAACTTGAAATCTTATTCACTAATAACTTAATTAATAAATGTGAATTATGGGTGCTACACAAATCCCCTAGAGCCATGTGCCCTTATCGATGCTGCATCACATCATAGGTAGCTGCACTATTTGTGAGTACGTTAATATACATATCAATTCATAGGTATCTGCACCTACTATGAAAAACTTAATGTACATATCCCATGACTGGTATCTGCATCCTCACTAGTACGTATAACATGAAATTGAAATGTGAGTGACACTATCGGCGTTGGTGCTTGGCTTCATTCCAGTGACCAGTTAATTAGGTCTCATTTAAAGCCTGTTGAAGATACTTTGTCAACCCAGACAATTTTACACCAATTTAAACACTCAAGCATGAACAATAGAGTTTCACAAGAATATTAGTCCATCCTAACACTTAGGGTCGTGACAAAAGTAAAAAACTTGATTGATGTGAAAAAAACTATTTCGTGCACACTCTATACTTGAGACATAACGTGACATGAAATTGAATGAATGATAACATGACATAATATAATGTGACATGCACGTGAGATGAATAACGTGGTATATCATGAAACACATAAATATTTCGTAACATGATGTAATGTGTAACGTATAATGGATAACTTTTCGTGATATGACATAACACATGTAACCGATGAAAATTTCATGACATGACATAATATGTAACAGATAAATATTTCGTGACATGACATAATATTTAACAGCTAAATATTTTGTGACATAGTATAATGTGTAACAGCTATGCATTTCATGACATGGTATAATGCTAACAGATATACATTTCGTGATATAGCATAATATGACATATATAAGAATATAAAAACATGAATAACTATTCTCTTACCAACACAACTACACAATATTCCAACAGTAAGTTAGAAGCTAACTTATAGTTAGCGTAGCATGACAATAAAATGTACGAATAGAGTGGAACTGTAAGAAGACATTTCGCCTCGTTTGTTTTCACAACGCATCTCATCTCATCTAATCATTACAATCTTTCAAATTACCACATAAAATAAAATAAACAATTCAATTTTTTCAAATCCTAAAACAATAATAATAGTAAAAAAAATATTCTAATAATAGTTTATTCAATTTTCAACTTTTATCTCAACTCATCTCATCTCATTTACGAAAACAAATGAAGCTAAACGTTAGAAACTCCTTACTAACAATTAAAATACTAACTTAAAGTGTACATGTGAGAAAATGACAATTTTACCCATAACTTAGAGATTTCACATTCTAACTCTAAAACTCATCAAAATTTACATTCCTCGTGTAATTTTGTCATAAATTCAAATATCTAATTAGAAACATTTAAAACATAACAAAACCATATGAAACAAGTATAGGCCGAAACATGCAAAACGCTAAACTCTCTATTTTTGTTGCAATTATTTCAAACTCTATCTTTCATGCTAAAACTGAGATATGCAACATATAAAATAACATCCTATGCTTAAATATCATATTAGAATAACCAACAAAACTTACATCATAAAAGCACAAGCTTCCTCCATGTTCAAAACTTCAAGTGTTTTGACCACAAGAACAACCCTTGATGTTCATAATCTATCTCTTTTCAAAGCAACTCCAAGAACTCCAAAAGTTCAAAAACATACTCTCAATATGTTCATAAAGCATTCTTAAGAACTATGTTGTTTTGAATAATCAAGCTAAAACTACAAAAGTATACTTAACACATTTGGTTTGCACCCATTCACCAAAACTTAGTGCTATGTTGTTTGGTTTTGATCAAACTATTAGATCTAGAACTTCTATGTAGTAAATCATCAATAAATAACATCACATGCTTAACATTAAAGTATTAAAACATATATAAGCAGCAAACCTAAGATCACATGGTAACAATTGCATAAAAATATAGATCCATCCGAGAACCTCAAAAACACGACCTATCATACCTTTGCATGAATAAAAATTTATATATTCAAAGATCAACACCATAAGCCCCAGATTGAATTGGAAACTCATTTCATCTCATAACTACAATTTTCTCAAATTTTCACACAAAATATAATAAACAATTCAACTTTTTCAAATCTCAAAATAATAATAATATTAAAAAATAATATTCTAATAATATTTTGTTCAACTCATCTAAAACCATTTTAACTCATCTCAACTTATCTCTGAATCCAAATAGGACCGCAAAATAACATTCTAACATGTAGATCAAAGTCCTAAGAGAATCATATGTGAATATCAAAGTCATTAGAACATGCTTTCAAAACAAAAGACCTAAGCTTTCCCAAAACAGAATCTATTTTCATACTTCCAATTTTCAACCTTTTAGATCTATGCAAAACTCTCATAAAAAACCTATAACATATAACAAAAAATATCAGACTTGTATACTAGCATGTTAGCTATAAACCATAAAAATATCAGACCAAGAGCTTACCAATAACTTAGGAGATGTTTGGGGAATAAAATGATATGAGAATTTTGTGAAAAGTAGTAAAATGATTTATGAATAGTAGTGAGATAGTTTGAGTTAAATATTTAATAGATTTGAGAAATGAGAGAGAAAAAGTTGAATAAAAAAAATATAAAGTTAAAATTTTGTTGGAATGTTATTTTTTAATATTATTTTTGTTTTGAAATTTGAAAAAATTGAATTATTTTTTGTTTTTCGTTTAAAATTTTGAAAAAAATGTAATGATTAGTTTGAAAAAGTTGTAATGATTAGTTTGAAAGTGTTTGTCTGAATGACGTTTGGGAAGGCAATGAGATGAGATGAGATAGGATGAGATAAGATGTAAATTGTTCCGAACATTCCCTTAGTCAAAAAAATCAAAATATCACACATTGTCTAGACTATTGCCCAGAATGACTTCTTCATGCTTAAACAAACTTTTCACCACTAAACGTCTATGACAATTTACACAAATATACTAATAATAGCTAGACTCAAAGATGAACAACTTATGTGAAGAGAACTTCGTGAGAACCTACTTACAACTGCTTTGAAAAATTCGAGCAATAAAGACCAGATTAGCTATTTGAGAGTTCCTTTAGATTTCTCTCTAAAAAAATGTTTCAAAGTGACCAAGGGCTAGAAACATGGACAAGGACCATACTTATATTTCATGAAGGGTGAAAGGAGATGTGTGAGTGACACTTTGAGTGATGTGTGTCTGCAAAACCAGGTGCTACAGCCTATAGTTTTCAGCCAGCTCCTACCGAGTGAGAGGGAGGTGGTGTGGCTTTTGGCGTTTCCATCAAACACTATTTGGGACTAACTAGGGCAATGAAAAGACACCAATGGTAGGAAAAAATTTCCTCCACAAGCCTTGTCTTGGTGGTGCAATTTTGTGGGCCTTAACCGAATGGGCCTTAAGTGGGGTTTCAATAGGGTTTGATTGGGGTTTGGGTTTTCTAACAAGTCCGAATCTAATTTTTCTTGGCCCAATAAAAATACCAAGGTATAAAAGAATAAATAAAGATGAAATGACATGAATTAGAGTGATTAATAGCTTGTGAAAATGATTTAATTAGGTGATTAAACATTAAACTACATTCGGTCACACTTAGGGTTTTGAGGAAATATTTGGGGTTTCAGTTTTCATTAAGATTTTGAGGTTTCAATTGGATTCTAAGTTTTTGGAGATTCACCAGGGTTAAAACCCTATTTGGTTTAGCACAAATTAGATGGTTTGATAGAAGAATGTTTAGTTTAGGTGGCACGATCACAAAATTTGAATTTTTTTCACATTTCTATCTTATGGTTTCTCTTAGTGTCAAGTGTCTAATAATATTCACCAAGTGTGGCTAAGATATTGCTAAGTATTCAAATAAAACTTTTCTAACCTAATTTGGACATTCCACATTGTGATATTGAAAATACTAGATTGAGTGCCACGTGATGCTTACACTGGAGTCACTTTTCACTATTCAATCCGAAAATGGTGAAAATAATTTGCATCATAAATTCTAAATATTCATATGAAACTTGGAGTGTACTTCATTTCGCAAAATTCAACTCTTAAGTGCCTCTTACAATTCAAAACGTGTTTTCAAACAATTGTTGTCTGGAAAATGAAAATCGTTTTATTGTGCCATAAAATCTTAAATATACATCTGAGACTAATAGCATAGAACGTTTCTCATTCTCACACTTCTATGTACCTCAAAGAAATAAAATCACGTTTTTGGCACCACATTGAGTAGTAAAACTGACTATGCTGATAGACTAAAACATGTGTGATTGCTTGATTCGTGAAACCTTTCGGGATCTTTACAAGGTTCCTAAAATCTAAAAAAAAATCATCTATT
>QEOT01000434.1:184960-196242 GCA_003123785.1 Pterocarya stenoptera
TGCAGAAATATTTATTAAAATTTCTTAAAACTCATGTTATAAAATCATAACTTAAAATCTCTTTACATGATTTAGGCAACTGTCACGCCTTCCTAGACTAGTCTCGTCTTGCAGCTCTAGCTTCATAATGATCCTAACCTAGGGTGATTTAAAAACATAAAAGCAAACTAAAATGAGTCGATAACTCAATAAGAAACCCATCATAATGTAAATATATTTAACATAAGATTTTTCGTAAAATATTTCATGCTGAGAATTTAAAATCATGACTAATTATACTGATGTTTATGTTATGCATGACTGATTTATTTGAATTAATTTATTGATCTGATTTATCGAACTTATCTGGTTGGACAACACATTTAATCCTATGTACAAGGTTATGCACTAACTTCTTCTTCTATAACAAAGGAAGCCGACTATGCAATCCCTTGGCATATTATAGTGGATCACGCTTGAGTCTGTGGCTTGCATGCCCACCCTAAAATTGTATTAGTATCATGCATCTGAATGGCCATCTGATTAACCGTTATGAGCTTATCTTACACTTAATCTTATGAAAGCTTACGTGTCTTATAAAAAGTGAGAAGCATGAGATGCATAATACATACATAACTATAAAATGCGAAATAAAATATGATGAATGACGTACTTGTAAATATCATGACATGCGTGATACGTAAACACTACCTTTGAAAGAACTAGCTTTAATAATATTATATATATAACTAGCTAACGTATGTTGATCTTAATTTTTTATCAAGTTACTTACCTTGTAGTATTACTTCCTAAAATTTTTGATATAAAATTGATCATGGTGTTGGATTGGGACTAGAGGTGTAACCGGTCCGATTTTGAACAAAATTTGAAACCAAACCGATATGCACCGGTTTTGTATTTTCAAATATCGATTCTACACCGGTTACCCCCCTAAATCGATATTTTCGGTTTTACCGGTTCCGATCCAGTTCGGTCCGGTTTTTCGATTTTAATATACTATATTATATATTATAATATATCATTAATAGTATATTATAAAATATAATACAATAATGATAAAAATTATATGCAATATAAAAAATTATAAAATATATATGAACCGGTCTGGTTTAAAAAAAGAAAAATCGAAGTCGGACTGATTTTGATTAGTTTTAAGAAAAATAAAACTGGTATCGGATCGAACCAAACTCGATACCGGACCAAACCCACCGGTTCGATCCGGTCTGATTCGGTTTACTAGTTCACCGATTTTTTTTTACACCCCTAACTGGAAGGTTTATGATTTTTTTTTTTTCAAATAACACGTGGAATGAGGATATTTATAGAGAGATTTGGAAGAAGGTGACGACCAGTTTGAGTTGGACTCGGTTAAAGAGTTTTAACGTAAGGATGACTTGTAGAGTTGTATCTCCAGTGGAATAGGATGCCGATGAGTTTGAGTTCAAGTTGGACTCAATCAAGATCATTCAATAAGAGAGTTTGAATTTAAAAACATGATCTAGTAGTTCATTTAATGTAGGATTGACAGAGACTAAGACTATGGAGGCAACTCGATAAGACTATCGAGTCAAATGTACTTTTGTTTCATACTTCCGCGCAGAAGGATAGTTTCTGTAAATTTCCAGAGGTTAGTATAATTATTTTTGGGTACTTTGCGGTTTGTTGCATTGATATTTGGATTTCCTTTGTTTGGATGCTGAGAAAAAGTGAGAAGTGTCCTGGAAGTTGTAGATTTCCTACAACTTCTTCTTCCCCCTAATTCCTCTGAAGCCGAAAGGAGTTGCATGCTAACATAACATGAAGTTGGAGTTTTTGGGATTCATTTTCAGGTGGGTAGGGCGAGACTATATTTTTTTAGTGGAAGCACTGTTTTGGTGTTACATAGTGTTTTCAAGCTTGAAGGAGAGGAGTGCATCGAGCTTAAGTTTCGCATTTATGATGGTCCAAATATGGCCCATGGTACTTACGTATCAACAAAAGTTGCAACTCTTAAAACAAAAAAAAAAACTTGTTGCTGGGTGGCCTCAAGGTTTGTCATCATTTGCTGTTTATATCTTTTTTCGACTTCCTCTGTCTTATATCTGTATGTTCACTTGTTGTTTAGATGTTAAGTTGAATTCTTTATAAATAGTAGTGAGTTGAGATAATTGAATGAGTTTTATGGAGTTCAATTAAGACGAGTTGATGTATTTGGATGTTAAGATGAGTTTAGATATATTTATGAAAAGTTGAAAAAGGTTATGGATCCTGCATGTAAAGAGGTATTGAGTTAAAAAAGATTGTGGGTCTTACGTGTAAAGAGACTTTCAGTTAAGATGAGTTTAGTGATTTGATAGTTAGGTGTATGAATGTTAGACTCAATTTAAAATTAGACTAAACAAAGTTCTAAACAGGGCCTTAGCTAAAGCCCCAAAGTATTTAAACTACTATTGGTGAAGAGCATGTGTTGCAATTTTTTGGAACTACTGGATATTTATAACATTTGTTTAATTCCAAAAGGAAAAATGAACAATGATCACGTCTCTATAGTACATGAATACTACTTGCTCTTGTTTTCTACAATAATTTATTTTTTTACATATCCAAAAAAAGGATAATGTGAAGTGCTATTGATGAATTGACTTGGTAGGACAAAATACTTTTTCCCGACGGTATATGGACCATTGCACATGCACTTGCCTGTGTTTTCCTGGGATGACTTCTTATGTACACTCTGGTGCTATAACTTTATTTCCAGGCAAAACAATCACTCCAAAGTCAATACATGATGTAAAACTCATACATGCTGCTAAAATTTTGGATGATAACAAGACACTTGCTGATTCCAGAATAACCTTTGGTGACCTTCCTGGTGGTGTTATTACCATGCATGTGGGTAGTACAGCCTCCGGTTGCCAAAAAGAAGAGAGGTATATACATTTTCTCTGTCTTTATACAGGTGGATCAGGATTTGTAATTCGGCTATTTCTTGGGGTTCAAAATTGACCCAAAAAGCAGATTTTCTAATCCCTTTTCCTTGGAGACATTCTCTGAAGTTCCGACTTTTTAACCCAAAACCCTGTCAATTTTTCACTCTTCACAAGAAGTAATGTCTGTTTCAATAATCTTCGTAAACTTGCATGTCACTTTTTATTTATTTTTGTTCAGTCATTCTGAATTGATGGCGTTAGGCTTGTTTCATAGATGTAAAATGCAGATTTCTTTCCAGTCTCTTACAGAATGGGTTTCAAGACCTTCTTTTTTAAAGATTCCCTCAAAGAACTAATCAGTCCCTAAAATAAAGACTAGAGAGGGAGGATGATCAATTGCTCTACATGAAGTTAGCTAAAAATTAACATGGTAGATTAAGCACCGTTTGGATTAAGAAATCATCTCAACTCATCTCATCATTACAATTTTTTTAAATTCTGACACAAAATACAATAAATAATTCAACTTTTTCAAATCTCAATTTAATTTTTTCAAATCTCAAAATAATAATAATATTAAAATTTAATATTCTAACAATATTTTATTCAACTTTTAATTTTTATCTAAAATCATCTTATCTCATCTTATCTCATCTCACTATCCAATTGGAGGCTTAGTAGAATATTTGTTTTCATACCCAACACCTCAAATAGCTGTATGCAGGAATCTACGCAGTACAAGTATCTTAAAAACATTTCTAAGAGCACGACTTTGCATAGTTGGTGTAAAAATTAACTTCTATATATTCTGAAAAATTCTCTGTGCATTTATAAGTAGTTATATTTATTTGAGTAATACTAGGTACCAACTTCAAATAGACAAGTTCTATGCAAGCCCTTTATAAAAAGTGGGTCTTACCATTAAAGAATAATCTGTTTACAATTTTTTAAAGTGTAGTTCACTTTTTTACAAAGTCTTGTGTGAGACTTGTTTATTTGAGATTTATACAAATCATTTCTCTATTTCGCTTTTGTTTGTTTTTTTTATTTTTTTATATTTTTGGGTTTCTCTATTTCTAAAGGTAATATGCTGAGTAATATATTACGAGAAAAAAAAGAGAGAATAAGATATTAACTACAGGAAGAGGAGAGACTTTGTGACTGAAGCAACTTTATTCTAGTTTAGCGATTATATTCTCGAGATATTCGAGCACTAGCTAGTTTACTCAAGTTTTTTCAGTTACAATCATATATACGGTCTAACATAAGATCTACACTGTATTTCTTGTCGGGGCATTGTCTCTTTTCCTTGGGATGCTTTGTGGACGAAGATGAGGAGCATACGGGAAAGATGAATTCATGCTCGTGTACCATCTTTTAATTTCTGAAGCATAATGATGATTTGGCTGATAGAATCACCATTTCTACATGAAAAATAATCTAATTACAAAGAGATTATACAAAAGTAATATCACATTACCACGTCAATTTGTAGAATTACTTTTATATAATTTCTATATGGTTGTAGTACTCTTCTTTTATAGTCGTGATTTCCTTCGTGACGCATGGAAGTGTAACATAGCATTCTGAATACTGATTGTGATCGTGTGGGCTGCCTTTCTTTCTTGTAATGGTTTCTATGTTTTTTTTTTTTTTTTTTCAAAGGGAAATCAGAAATGTACCATGGCTGTCCTTTTTGTTCATGGTATACTTGTGTGTTGTGGCTACATTATTTAGTTAGGAACATCGATTGATCATATTGTGGACCATATTTTTTCTTTGTGGGGCTGCCAAGGTGTAACACACCCGATGGAAGGGATTTGGATGAATAGAAAATGTAAGAAAGTTTAAGCAAATTGATTAAATTTGAGGATAACCTTACCTCCAAGAGAAGGAGAAAAAAATTATTGTATTAAGTTTCTGGATGGTCAACACTAAAGCCCTTGGTTAGTACATAAACATGATGACCTCTACATGAGCCGAGGCTAACAGAAACTAAAACCATTGAACGAAAATAAAACTAAGAGCCCTAGTCCACTTGCAATCCTATGGTCCAAATAACATGTTGAACCAAAATAAAGAAAATTGCCAATAAAATTAAATTAGCCCATGGCCCATGTACTTCGTTCTTGAACTCTAACAAACCCTACCCCTTCAAAGCACCTTAACTACAAGGTGCGAGTATTCTTCTTTGAGTTGGTGCGGATAAATTGAACTGGAAAAGAATTGTCGCGGCTCTTTTGCCTTTCAACAACCAATGGCCCGACATTATCTTGATTTCATCCTTTAGTTTACCTATTTCTTCATCTTTAACAATCAAAATGCGAAACCCAAAATTTTTGTGTCTGCGTTTTCTTTAAGAGAAAAATTGAGCCTGTTGTGTGTGGTTTTATTTATCTATTGTGAGTGTTGGGCCGAATTTTAGGCGAGAGAGAGAGAGAGAGAGAGAGATTTTTCAGGCCCAGCCTGTGTGCATTGTAAGCCCAGCCTCTCCCCCATTTGAAACGACGTTTTAGAGCCTAAGGGTAAAAACCATAATTTTCTTCTTCCCATCCCCTGAACCGCTTGACCCCGCATTTTCTTTTCTTTTGCTTTTTCCTTCTTTTTTCTCCTCCCACCTACAGACCCGTGAGCCCTATGCCTTCCCCGTGACCTGCAGCGCCGTTCCCCATCACCACCACCTCGGCTCCACGTGTTCGCTAGTCAGAATTCCTATCCTTCTTCTACCTCCACCGTGCGCTTTGCCCAACCCACGCCCTTTGGTACCTGCAACCAATAAGGCCATGGCAGCTACTCGTCGCAAGCCACGCGATGCACACTCGTGAAGCCCACACTGTCCCCCACCACCAATCGCAACCATGGTTGCGAACTCCGACCCCCAATCCTTGGCCTATAAATAGGCCGAGTCTTTCCACCCCCAAGTCATCCCTCAAGCATCCTCTCCCCCTCTCAAATCGTGTTCCATTGCCTCCCTCACCTCCAGATCTACGCTCCGTAGATTTTAGGAGTGATTTTGCCCTAGCACCGCCGTGCGTCGCAGCAAGCCACCACTCCTGGCCGTGTTTTGTGGTCATGCGACCACCTCTTGGTCCTACCCTTCTAATTCCTGCATTCCTCCTCCCCTGGTTCCACCCAACCTGTGAGCCGTAGCCACTGCCTCGTCATGCTCCACCGCACCCCACCATGAAAACCCCCTCCTTCACCCACTAGCACGTCAGATATGCCACCCATTTTAAAAGAACCCCATTTTAGCCCCCTATTCTGCCCAATTTCACCATTTTCATCGCCTTGATCCGCCCCTCTAGACGCCACTATAGTAAGCCTTTATGCCTCTTTCATTGTTCTTTATTTTTTAGCGTGTTTAGATTTAATCTAACCAACTCTGTTTGTCCACGCAGCGACACTTTAAGCCATCATGCTGAATCATCCAGAATTTTGCCTTCCGCATAGTAAGTAGAACTCCATATCGGCCCTTGATTTTCTAACGTGGAATTATCGCTAACTTTTTTGCAATCTAGTTGTGATTAAGAAGTGGCCTGGGGCCTTGTGAAGTATTGGAATATTAATGACGTAATTATTGTTGAAAATATGGGCTGAGGGCCGGATGGAGACGCATGTAGTTGGGATTTATGAAATTGTAGAATTGTGACTTTTGTATTGTTGTGTAGTTGACTATTTTGTACTATGCCATGCCATCCAATAACTGATTGTCATGCATCTGCATATTAATTGTTATTAATATCTATCATGATTTATTCAACTGTGCTATGTTCTACACTATACTATGTAATCTGAAAATTGGGTTTTTGGTGTCATTGAAAATATCGTTTTGTGTGGGTGTGTGCGTGTCACGACCCTAAACCGAGATGAAACATTATCTCAATGGAGCTCATCTGATCAATTGGGAGCATGTAAAACTGAGTGACGTCTCCTGGATTATTGCTAGGTGACAGCAGGCTCAATCAAGACTGTAACGCTCTTGGTACAACTTCAAAGCTCCTCTGCTGGCAGTGGTTAGAGGATGCCTGGTCACGTTAAGCACCAAGTGCAGGACTGAACATCGCTCGTAACAAAGTCACACGCGCAATTGTTACCCATAGTGTGACAAAGGGAGCCAAAGTGTACGGGTGATCCCGAGGAGAGACTATGGTGTGCATTGTAATAAATGGTTGTGTATTGGTTACAAGTGAGATTTTTGGAGTGAGTGGTTGTAATTAAATGATTTTTTCGGAAACATTGTGAAAATGGATATTTTTGGGTTGTTGCTTTAATGACTGTTGAATACATTTGCTTGTATAATTTAATGTTTGAAGATCTTGATTGTTGTTTTGTTGATTGATTTACTGAGATTATGAAATCTCATTGTGGTATTTCTGCCTATCACAGAACTGTAGACTTTGATGCAGATGATGGTATGAGCAACAGGGACTGACCCCACCTTATGAGTGATGGCTTGGACTTTACCTATCATTGTTGTTGGACCTTTTTATTCATTTTCTTTAATACAGCTGTTTAACTATATTAACCTCTTGGAGGACCTTTTGTTGGGTTGTATTTGCTTAAACTTTTTTGGTACTTAGTTTTAGACTGCTTTATTATTTTCCTGTTGAGTTATATATTGCATGTTTGCATGTACACACTTGCACTTAGCGATGGGGTGTCTGACTGGAGTGTTTATTACCCCGATGTTGCCTCTCCCACCAAATCACATGTGGGGGTCAAGGGCGCCACACAAAACCTTATTAATCCTTGTTTACTCCAGCTTTTGCAACAACTTGCATAATCCCATTTTCAATTCTCAAAACTTCTTCTTTCAGTAGCTTTCGGGAGGATTTCCTGGCTTGAAGATCCCTCTACAGAATATCTAATTGCTCTCCTATTCTAACTACTTGATCCTCATGTTCCTTTAGTGAATCGATCTTCTCCTCTAATTCCTTTGCAAGGGCTAAACAATGCAACTCTGCTGATCGAGCTGACGCAACACTTGAATCTACGATCGCTTGAGTGGCTGAAAGCTGTGATCTAAGACTATCCATCTCCTTGAGGTACCTCTCAACAGTAGATGCCGAAGCTTGAAGCTTTGCATTCTTTTCTTTCATTGTATTATGTAATCTGCCAATTTCTTCCTCCATATTCTTAGCTTTTGTCTCAGTTTCCTCTTCCATGACATCTAGATCCATATTTTTTACGTACAAATTTGTATACTTAGCGTCAATGTTGGGCAAGATCCTATGACTGATCTTTTTGACAAACTTTGAAACATATATTTTATTCTCCCCAACAGTAGCGGCATTTAGCTTCTCAATAGCATCATTTGTAAATTTCTCATACTCAAATTGAACCAAGCCATACCCCTTACTCTTCATGCCAGCAACAACATCCAAAATCTTATTCCAAGGTATACCGATTTTTCCACACACGTTCAGAAACATATTATAAATTATCAACATAGGTTCAAATCCCTCTTCTAGCACTGATAGTTTTGAACAAGAAATGAGTGCATTAAAGAATGTAAAATTCAAGGGCCTAACAATTTCTATAAAACTCTAAAAAACATAAACACTACCTCTCTTCCGTCATTCATCTCGAGATACCACCTCACAATCACATTGCAAGAAATAGCAGTTAGATCCTCGTTCTCATCTAACATTCTAGAATCTACACGCATCATTGATAACCCTACATTTTTGTATACATCAACAAATGAGCCCTCCAAGATTCCATCATTGATAACTCTTTTCTGCACAATAGTCCCACTACTCCCATAAAACTGCACTTCCACCATGACATCCACACCCATTCCCAGGTGAATGCCAACAATTTCCAATAACATAACGAAGTGACCAAGCAATGCAAGTTGGGTGTCTGTCCCAACAATAGCCAAAAGAAGAACTAGATGGTGAGGAGGCCGAAAAACATCCCCATGCACGAGTTTCCAAACCGACTCTTCACTAACATCTCTTTCCCGAGTCTCCAAGTCATCATCAACTTTCCAAGCATGTTTTGCAATCATTCCTAAGGTTCCGCATTAATATCATTAACACCAACCCAATAAGGCAGATAACCATCCTAAATGAATTAAAAATGGAGAACCAATGGATCTGGTGCTTAAAGAAAGGGTAATCCAAATAGATATCAAAGCGACCTGCAGAAGTTACATTTGTTGAACTCCATTGGACAGAGTACGTCATATCCAATTTTCTTCCAACTACCAACGGGTTTAGGATCTCTTGAGTGATATTCACATGAATATCTAATCTTTGTTGTATTGGATGACTATTGTTTGTGTGGAAAGGGCATGCTTCTCACTATGCTTATCTGGATGTGTTCATACAGTCATATCATCCTCAAAGAATTCAAGCCATTAATTATTCTTAATTGCATCCTTGAATTGTTTAACCTTTGCTTCATCAAAATCTAGAGAACAAATTACATCTTTCTTCGCATTTTGAACTTTATTCGGATCTGGTTGTCAATCAGTTCATTTCCACCAGGGACCTCGCCAGATTACACCCCTTTGTCAATTGCTACCTCTTCATCGGTCATGAATGTCACCTCATCACCGTCATCATAAAACATAGTATTGGAACCACCACCAAATACCCCTTTGGCCTGGCCTGACCGAGCAAATCCAACTAATAACGAAGTCCAGCAACCAACCCCACTCTTATCCAACACTTCATCAAACACCTTACGAACAACAATCACATTGATGTTTTGGAGGAAATCAAGTCTCATTGACTGCAAATGGCCAAGAAGAGAACCATGGGAAAACCAAGCCCTTGGCTCGCACATAAACATGATGTCATCCCTACTGGGGCCCAAGTTATTAGAAACTAAAGTTATAGAAAGAAAATCAAACCAAGGGTCCAGGCCCACTCGCTATCCAATATATAGTCCAAATAACATGGTGAACCAAAATAAAAGAAATTGCCAATGAAATTAAACTCGCCTGTGTAATTCATTCTTGAACTGTGACAAAGGGGCATGATTTTGTCACGGCTAGGGCTCTAATGAAGAAGGGTCTGAAGGGAAAGAAGGCATCCGTAATGGGCTGGGTTGCAAGAAGTGGGCTGTACAGCAGTGTAGTGGGCCATAGCTATTGGTCTGGATTAACAAGAGTGTATGAATCTATTAGTGTAATAAGCCCACGGGCCCATTAGATACATGAACTAGAGACAATTCTATAAAGGAGCTTCGGTATGTACATTTACGCATTGAAGAATAAAAATTCAAATAGAATTCTCTCTCTTTCTAATTCTCTCTTCTCTCTGTTTTTTTCTCTCTTATATATCTTCTTGGTTTCTTCTTGGGCGAGTGACAGATTTTGCATTGCAATAGTAAGCGTTTTATTTAGAAATTTAGTAAATCAGGGGCATGCATGAAAATGATGGCCCTTTACATACTTAGAATATCTCAGTATATAATTATAATGAAAAAGTTTGAATTAAGATATTTTATTAGGTTTTAGAAAATGAGAGAGAAAAAGTTGAAAAAAATATATTATAAAGTTAAAAATTGTTTGAATATTTTTTTTATTTGAAAAAATAGTAATTTTTGTATGTTTTGTTTGGGAGTTTGGGAAATTTATACTAATCAGGTAATGATTAGATAAAAAAATTAAAAATTTGAAATGAAAGTGTTTTAAGTGATGTTTGGGAATGAAATATCTAAAAATACTTGATAATAGTTGTATTGCGCAAAGACGTAGTACTTTACATGTGTGAAAATGCGTTCATTATATATCTACGCTACAGTACCCATGCAAGATCTCTTCAATTTTTGTGCAAAATCTTGAAATATACCGATATTTCTCTTTTCATTCTTTTCTGAAAAAAAAAATTAAAAAAAAAGAGTAGAAATTTTGTATAAGAGACGTTGAAAATTATACCAAATAAGATCGCCAAATGAGAGCACATGCAAATAAGGAATTAATCCTTTATGCTAATCAGATGGAACCTATATATATGCCGCCAGAATCGATTCATGTCTAGCTGATAATATTTCAAATTAAGATAAGTACTCTTCAGCTTGTTGGTGGCCGTAGAAATAGATAATTTGAATACCGGCCGTAGAGATATATGTTATATATATATATATAATATATATCTCTAAGCCTAATTAGGAGACACATGCAATAATCTGTTAATTTAATTAGCTTTTTCTTAATCATGTATACAGAAGATAGAGATCTCCTAGTGACACTACAACATATAGATCAAACAGATATATAACCCCACGAGAATTAATTCAAACCAATTCTGTGTATATATATATATATACTGTAAATTCATGTTTTACTTATATTTTCCTTTTTTACTTTATTGGAAACTTTTGATTAATTACGTGGCGTGGACTGATTGGCCATGAAGC
>QEOT01000434.1:196252-218363 GCA_003123785.1 Pterocarya stenoptera
TGCAGAAATATTTATTAAAATTTCTTAAAACTCATGTTATAAAATCATAACTTAAAATCTCTTTACATGATTTAGGCAACTGTCACGCCTTCCTAGACTAGTCTCATCTTGCAGCTCTAGCTTCATAATGATCCTAACCTAGGGTGATTTAAAAACATAAAAGCAAACTAAAATGAGTCGATAACTCAATAAGAAACCCATCATAATGTAAATATATTTAACATAAGATTTTTCGTAAAATATTTCATGCTGAGAATTTAAAATCATGACTAATTATACTGATGTTTATGTTATGCATGACTGATTTATTTGAATTAATTTATTGATCTGATTTATCGAACTTATCTGGTTGGACAACACATTTAATCCTATGTACAAGGTTATGCACTAACTTCTTCTTCTATAACAAAGGAAGCCGACTATGCAATCCTTTGGCATATTGTAGTGGATCACGCTTGAGTCTGTGGCTTGCATGCCCACCTTAAAATTGTATTAGTATCATGCATCTGAATGGCCATCTGATTAACCGTTATGAGCTTATCTTACACTTAATCTTATGAAAGCTTACGTGTCTTATAAAAAGTGAGAAGCATGAGATGCATAATACATACATAACTATAAAATGCGAAATAAAATATGATGAATGACGTACTTGTAAATATCATGACATGCGTGATACGTAAACACTACCTTTGAAAGAACTAGCTTTAATAATATTATATATATAACTAGCTAACGTATGTTGATCTTAATTTTTTATCAAGTTACTTACCTTGTAGTGTTACTTCCTAAAATTTTTTATATAAAATTGATCATGGTGCTGGATTGGGACTAGAGGTGTAACCGGTCCGATTTTGAACAAAATTTGAAACCAAACCGATATGCACCGGTTTTGTATTTTCAAATATCGATTTTACACCGGTTACCTCCCTAAATCGATATTTTCGGTTTTACCGGTTCCGATCCAGTTCGGTCCGGTTTTTCGATTTTAATATACTATATTATATATTATAATATATCATTAATAGTATATTATAAAATATAATACAATAATGATAAAAATTATATGCAATATAAAAAATTATAAAATATATATGAACCGGTCTGGTTTTAAAAAAAGAAAAATCGAAGTCGGACTGATTTTGATTAGTTTTAAGAAAAATAAAACTGGTATCGAATCGAACCAAACTCGATACCGGACCAAACCCACCGGTTCGATCTGGTCTGATTCGGTTTACTAGTTCACCGATTTTTTTTTACACCCCTAACTGGGAGGTTTATGATTTTTTTTTTTTCAAATAACACGTGGAATGAGGATATTTATAGAGAGATTTGGAAGAAGGTGACGACCAGTTTGAGTTGGACTCGGTTAAAGAGTTTTAACGTGAGGATGACTTGTAGAGTTGTATCCCCAGTGGAATAGGATGCCGATGAGTTTGAGTTCAAGTTGGACTCGATCAAGATCATTCAATAAGAGAGTTTGAATTTAAAAACATGATCTAGTAGTTCATTTAATGTAGGATTGACAGAGACTAAGAATATGGAGGCAACTCGATAAGACTGTCGAGTCAGATGTACTTTTGTTTCATACTTCCGCGCAGAAGGATAGTTTCTGTAAATTTTCGGAGGTTAGTATAATTATTTTTGGGTACTTTGCGGTTTGTTGCATTGATATTTGGATTTCCTTTGTTTGGATGCTGAGAAAAAGTGAGAAGTGTCCTGGAAGTTGTAGATTTCCTACAACTTCTTCTTCCCCCTAATTCCTCTGAAGCCGAAAGGAGTTGCATGCTAACATAACATGAAGTTGGAGTTTTTGGGATTCATTTTCAGGTGGGTAGGGCGAGACTATATTTTTTTAGTGGAAGCACTGTTTTGGTGTTACATAGTGTTTTCAAGCTTGAAGGAGAGGAGTGCATCGAGCTTAAGTTTCGCATTTATGATGGTCCAAATATGGCCCATGGTACTTACGTATCAACAAAAGTTGCAACTCTTAAAACAAAAAAAAACTTGTTGCTGGGTGGCCTCAAGGTTTGTCATCATTTGCTGTTTATATCTTTTTTCGACTTCCTCTGTCTTATATCTGTATGTTCACTTGTTGTTTGGATGTTAAGTTGAATTCTTTATAAATAGTAGTGAGTTGAGATAATTGAATGAGTTTTATGGAGTTCAATTAAGACGAGTTGATGTATTTGAATGTTAAGATGAGTTTAGATATATTTATGAAAAGTTGAAAAAGGTTATGGATCCTGCATGTAAAGAGGTATTGAGTTAAAAAAGATTGTGGGTCTTACGTGTAAAGAGACTTTCAGTTAAGATGAGTTTAGTGATTTAATAGTTAGGTGTATGAATGTTAGACTCAATTTAAAATTAGACTAAACAAAGTTCTAAACAGGGCCTTAGCTAAAGCCCCAAAGTATTTAAACTACTATTGGTGAAGAGCATGTGTTGCAATTTTTTGGAACTACTGGATATTTATAACATTTGTTTAATTCCAAAAGGAAAAATGAACAATGATCACATCTCTATAGTACATGAATACTACTTGCTCTTGTTTTCTACAATAATTTATTTTTTTACATATCCAAAAAAAGGATAATGTGAAGTGCTATTGATGAATTGACAATGGTAGGACAAAATACTTTTTCCCGACGGTATATGGACCATTGCACATGCACTTGCCTGTGTTTTCCTGGGATGACTTCTTATGTACACTCTGGTGCTATAACTTTATTTCCAGGCAAAACAATCACTCCAAAGTCAATACATGATGTAAAACTCATACATGCTGCTAAAATTTTGGATGATAACAAGACACTTGCTGATTCCAGAATAACCTTTGGTGACCTTCCTGGTGGTGTTATTACCATGCATGTGGGTAGTACAGCCTCCGGTTGCCAAAAAGAAGAGAGGTATATACATTTTCTCTGTCTTTATACAGGTGGATCAGGATTTGTAATTCGGCTATTTCTTGGGGTTCAAAATTGACCCAAAAAGCAGATTTTCTAATCCCTTTTCCTTGGAGACATTCTCTGAAGTTCCGACTTTTTAACCCAAAACCCTGTCAATTTTTCGCTCTTCACAAGAAGTAATGTCTGTTTCAATAATCTTCGTAAACTTGCATGTCACTTTTTATTTATTTTTGTTCAGTCATTCTGAATTGATGGCTTTAGGCTTGTTTCATAGATGTAAAATGCAGATTTCTTTCCAGTCTCTTACAGAATGGGTTTCAAGACCTTCTTTTTTAAAGATTCCCTCAAAGAACTAATCAGTCCCTAAAATAAAGACTAGAGAGGGAGGATGATCAATTGCTCTACATGAAGTTAGCTAAAAATTAACACGGTAGATTAAGCACTGTTTGGATTGAGAAATCATCTCAACTCATCTCATCATTACAATTTTTTTAAATTCTGACACAAAATACAATAAATAATTCAACTTTTTCAAGTCTCAATTTAATTTTTTCAAATCTCAAAATAATAATAATATTAAAATTTAATATTCTAATAATATTTTATTCAACTTTTAATTTTTATCTAAAATCATCTCATCTCATCTTATCTCATCTCACTATCCCATTGTTGGCTTAGTAGAATATTTGTTTTCATACCCAACACCTCAAATAGCTGTATGCAGGAATCTACGCAGTACAAGTATCTTAAAAACATTTCTAAGAGCACGACTTTGCATAGTTGGTGTAAAAATTAACTTCTATATATTCTGAAAAATTCTCTGTGCATTTATAAGTAGTTATATTTATTTGAGTAATACTAGGTACCAGCTTCAAATAGACAAGTTCTATGTAAGCCCTTTATAAAAAGTGGGTCTTACCATTAAAGAATAATCTGATTACAATTTTTTAAAGTGTAGTTCACTTTTTTACAAAGTCTTGTGTGAGACTTGTTTATTTGAGATTTATACAAATCATTTCTCTATTTCGCTTTTGTTTGTTTTTTTTATTTTTTTATATTGTTGGGTTTCTCTATTTCTAAAGGTAATATGCTGAGTAATATATTATGAGAAAAAAAAGAGAGAATAAGATATTAACTACAGGAAGAGGAGAGACTTTGTGACTGAAGCAACTTTATTCTAGTTTAGCGATTATATTCTCGAGATATTCGAGCACTAGCTAGTTTACTCAAGTTTTTTCAGTTACAATCATATATACGGTCTAACATAAGATCTACACTGTATTTCTTGTCGGGGCATTGTCTCTTTTCCTTGGGATGCTTTGTGGACGAAGATGAGGAGCATACGGGAAAGATGAATTCATGCTCGTGTACCATCTTTTAATTCCTGAAGCATACTGATGATTTGGCTGATAGAATCACCATTTCTACATGAAAAATAATCTAATTACAAAGAGATTATACAAAAGTAATATCACATTAACACGTCAATTTGTAGAATTACTTTTATATAATTCCTATATGGTTGTAGTACTCTTCTTTTATAGTCGTGATTTCCTTGGTGACGCATGGAAGTGTAACATAGCATTCTGAATACTGATTGTGATCGTGTGGGCTGCCTTTCTTTCTTGTAATGGTTTCTATGTTTTTTTTTTTTTTTTCAAAGTGAAATCAGAAATGTACCATGGCTGTCCTTTTTGTTCATGGTATACTTGTGTGTTGTGGCTACATTATTTAGTTAGGAACATCGATTGATCATATTGTGGACCATATTTTTTCTTTGTGGGGCTGCCAAGGTGTAACACACCCGATGGAAGGTATTTGGATGAATAGAAAATGTAAGAAAGTTTAAGAAAATTGATTAAATTTGAGGATAACCTTACCTCCAAGAGAAGGAGAAAAAAATTATTGTATTAAGTTTCTGGATGGTCAACACTAAAGCCCTTGGTTAGTACATAAACATGATGACCCCTACATGAGCCGAGGCTAACAGAAACTAAAACCATTGAACGAAAATAAAACTAAGAGCCCTAGTCCACTTGCGATCCTATGGTCCAAATAACATGCTGAACCAAAATAAAGAAAATTGCCAATAAAATTAAATTAGCCCATGGCCCATGTACTTCGTTCTTGAACTCTAACAAACCCTACCCCTTCAAAGCACCTTAACTACAAGGTGCGAGTATTCTTCTTTGAGTTGGTGTGGATAAATTGAACTGGAAAAGAATTGTCGCGGCTCTTTTGCCTTTCAACAACCAATGGCCCGACATTATCTTGATTTCATCCTTTAGTTTACCTATTTCTTCATCTTTAACAATCAAAATGCGAAACCCAAAATTTTTGTGTCTGCTTTTTCTTTAAGAGAAAAATTGAGCCTGTTGTGTGTGGTTTTATTTATCTATTGTGAGTGTTGGGCCGAATTTTAGGAGAGAGAGAGAGAGAGAGAGAGAGAGAGATTTTTCAGGCCCAGGCGTTTTAGAGCCTAAGGGTAAAAACCATAATTTTCTTATTCCCATCCCCTGCACCGCTTGACCCCGCATTTTCTTTTCTTTTGCTTTTTCCTTCTTTTTTCTCCTCCCACCTACAGACCCGTGAGCCCTATGCCTTCCCCGTGACCTGCAGCGCCGTTCCCCATCACCACCACCTCGGCTCCACGTGTTCGCTAGTCAGAATTCCTATCCTTCTTCTACCTCCACCGTGCTCTTTGCCCAACCCACGCCCTTTGGTACCTACAACCAATAAGGCCATGGCAGCTACTCGTCGCAAGCCATGCGATGCACACTCGTGAAGCCTACACTGTCCCCCACCACCAATCGCAACCATGGTTGCGAACTCCGACCCCCAATCCTTGGCCTATAAATAGGCCGAGTCTTTCCACCCCCAAGTCATCCCTCAAGCATCCTCTCCCCCTCTCAAATCGTGTTCCATTGCCTCCCTCACCTCCAGATCTACGCTCCGTAGATTTTAGGGGTGATTTTGCCCTAGCACCGCCGTGCATCGCAGCAAGCCACCACTCCTGGCCGTGTTTTGTGGTCATGCGACCACCTCTTGGTCCTACCCTTCTAATTCCCGCATTCCTCCTCCCCTCGTTCCACCCAACCTGTGAGCCGTAGCCACTGCCTCGTCATGCTCCACCACACCCCACCGTGAAAACCCCCTCCTTCACCCACTAGCACGTCAGATATGCCACCCATTTTAAAAGAACCCCATTTTAGCCCCCTGTTATGCCCAATTTCACCATTGTCATCGCCTTGATCCGCCCCTCTAGACGCCACTATAGTAAGCCTTTATGCCTCTTTCATTGTTCTTTATTTTTTAGCGTGTTTAGATTTAATCTAACCAACTCTGTTCGTCCACGCAGCGACACTTTAAGCCATCATGCTGAATCATCCAGAATTTTGCCTTCCGCATAGTAAGTAGAACTCCATATCGGCCCTTGATTTTCTAACGTGGAATTATCGCTAACTTTTTTGCAATCTAGTTGTGATTAAGAAGTGGCCTGAGGCCTTGTGAAGTATTGGAATATTAATGACGTAATTGTTGTTGAAAATATGGGCCGAGGGCCGGATGGAGACGCATGTAGTTGGGATTTGTGAAATTGTAGAATTGTGACTTTTGTATTGTTGTGTAGTTGACTGTTTTGTACTATGCCATGCCATCCAATAATTGATTGTCATGCATCTGCATATTAATTGTTATTAATATCTATCATGATTTATTCAACTGTGCTATGTTCTACGCTATACCATGTAATTTGAAAATTGGGTTTTTAGCGTCATTGAAAATATCGTTTTGTGTGGGTGTGTGCGTGTCACGACCCTAAACCGAGATGAAACATTATCTCGATGGAACTCATCTGGTCAATTGGGAGCATGTAAAACTGAGTGACGTCCCCTGGGTTATTGCTAGGTGACAGCAGGCTCAGTCAAGACGGTAACGCTCTTGGTAAAACTTCAGAGCTCCTCTGCTGGCAGAGGTTAGAGAATGCCTGTCCACGTTACGCACCAAGTGCAGGACTGAACATCGCTCGTAACAAAGTCACATGCGCAATTGTTACCCATAGTGTGACAAAGGGAGCCAAAGTGTACGGGTGATCCCGAGGAGAGACTATGGTGTGCATTGTAATAAATGGTTGTGTATTGGTTACAAGTGAGATTTTTGGAGTGAGTGGTTGTAATTAAATGATTTTTTCGGAAACATTGTGAAAATGGATATTTTTGGGTTGTTGCTTTAATGATTGTTGAATACATTTGCTTGTATAATTTAATGTTTGAAGATCTTGATTGTTGTTTTGTTGATTGATTTACTGAGATTATGAAATCTCATTGTGGTATTTCTGCCTATCACAGAACTGTAGACTTTGATGCAGATGATGGTATGAGCAAGAGGGACTGACCCCACCTTATGAGTGATGGCTTGGACTTTACCTATCATTGTTGTTGGACCTTTTTATTCATTTTATTTGATACAGCTGTTTAACTATATTAACCTCTTGGAGGACCTTTTGTTGGGTTGTATTTGCTTAAACTTTTTTGGTACTTAGTTTTAGACTGCTTTATTATTTTCCTGTTGAGTTATATATTGCATGTTTGCACACACTTGCACTTAGCGATGGGGTGTCTGACTGGAGTGGTTATTACCCCGATGTTGCCTCTCCCACCAAATCACATGTGGGGGTCAAGGGCGCCACNTGTACACACTTGCACTTAGCGATGGGGTGTCTGACTGGAGTGGTTATTACCCCGATGTTGCCTCTCCCACCAAATCACATGTGGGGGTCAAGGGCGCCACACAAAACCTTATTAATCCTTGTTTACTCCAGCTTTTGCAACAACTTGCATAATCCCATTTTCAATTCTCAAAACTTCTTCTTTCAGTAGCTTTCGGGAGGATTTCCTGGCTTGAAGATCCCTCTACAGAATATCTAATTGCTCTCCTATTCTAACTACTTGATCCTCATGTTCCTTTAGTGAATCGATCTTCTCCTCTAATTCCTTTGCAAGGGCTAAACAATGCAACTCTGCTGATCGAGCTGACGCAACACTTGAATCTACGATCGCTTGAGTGGCTGAAAGCTGTGATCTAAGACTATCCATCTCCTTGAGGTACCTCTCAACAGTAGATGCCGAAGCTTGAAGCTTTGCATTCTTTTCTTTCATTGTATTATGTAATCTGCCAATTTCTTCCTCCATATTCTTAGCTTTTGTCTCAGTTTCCTCTTCCATGACATCTAGATCCATATTTTTTACGTACAAATTTGTATACTTAGCGTCAATGTTGGGCAAGATCCTATGACTGATCTTTTTGACAAACTTTGAAACATATATTTTATTCTCCCCAACAGTAGCGGCATTTAGCTTCTCAATAGCATCATTTGTAAATTTCTCATACTCAAATTGAACCAAGCCATACCCCTTACTCTTCATGCCAGCAACAACATCCAAAATCTTATTCCAAGGTATACCGATTTTTCCACACACGTTCAGAAACATATTATAAATTATCAACATAGGTTCAAATCCCTCTTCTAGCACTGATAGTTTTGAACAAGAAATGAGTGCATTAAAGAATGTAAAATTCAAGGGCCTAACAATTTCTATAAAACTCTAAAAAACATAAACACTACCTCTCTTCCGTCATTCATCTCGAGATACCACCTCACAATCACATTGCAAGAAATAGCAGTTAGATCCTCGTTCTCATCTAACATTCTAGAATCTACACGCATCATTGATAACCCTACATTTTTGTATACATCAACAAATGAGCCCTCCAAGATTCCATCATTGATAACTCTTTTCTGCACAATAGTCCCACTACTCCCATAAAACTGCACTTCCACCATGACATCCACACCCATTCCCAGGTGAATGCCAACAATTTCCAATAACATAACGAAGTGACCAAGCAATGCAAGTTGGGTGTCTGTCCCAACAATAGCCAAAAGAAGAACTAGATGGTGAGGAGGCCGAAAAACATCCCCATGCACGAGTTTCCAAACCGACTCTTCACTAACATCTCTTTCCCGAGTCTCCAAGTCATCATCAACTTTCCAAGCATGTTTTGCAATCATTCCTAAGGTTCCGCATTAATATCATTAACACCAACCCAATAAGGCAGATAACCATCCTAAATGAATTAAAAATGGAGAACCAATGGATCTGGTGCTTAAAGAAAGGGTAATCCAAATAGATATCAAAGCGACCTGCAGAAGTTACATTTGTTGAACTCCATTGGACAGAGTACGTCATATCCAATTTTCTTCCAACTACCAACGGGTTTAGGATCTCTTGAGTGATATTCACATGAATATCTAATCTTTGTTGTATTGGATGACTATTGTTTGTGTGGAAAGGGCATGCTTCTCACTATGCTTATCTGGATGTGTTCATACAGTCATATCATCCTCAAAGAATTCAAGCCATTAATTATTCTTAATTGCATCCTTGAATTGTTTAACCTTTGCTTCATCAAAATCTAGAGAACAAATTACATCTTTCTTCGCATTTTGAACTTTATTCGGATCTGGTTGTCAATCAGTTCATTTCCACCAGGGACCTCGCCAGATTACACCCCTTTGTCAATTGCTACCTCTTCATCGGTCATGAATGTCACCTCATCACCGTCATCATAAAACATAGTATTGGAACCACCACCAAATACCCCTTTGGCCTGGCCTGACCGAGCAAATCCAACTAATAACGAAGTCCAGCAACCAACCCCACTCTTATCCAACACTTCATCAAACACCTTACGAACAACAATCACATTGATGTTTTGGAGGAAATCAAGTCTCATTGACTGCAAATGGCCAAGAAGAGAACCATGGGAAAACCAAGCCCTTGGCTCGCACATAAACATGATGTCATCCCTACTGGGGCCCAAGTTATTAGAAACTAAAGTTATAGAAAGAAAATCAAACCAAGGGTCCAGGCCCACTCGCTATCCAATACATAGTCCAAATAACATGGTGAACCAAAATAAAAGAAATTGCCAATGAAATTAAACTCGCCTGTGTAATTCATTCTTGAACTGTGACACAGGGGGCATGATTTTGTCACGGCTAGGGCTCTAATGAAGAAGGGTCTGAAGGGAAAGAAGGCATCCGTAATGGGCTGGGTTGCAAGAAGTGGGCTGTACTGCAGTGTAGTGGGCCATAGCTATTGGTCTGGATTAACAAGAGTGTATGAATCTATTAGTGTAATAAGCCCACGGGCCCATTAGATACATGAACTAGAGACAATTCTATAAAGGAGCTTCAGTATGTACATTTACGCATTGAAGAATAAAAATTCAAATAGAATTCTCTCTCTTTCTAATTCTCTCTTCTCTCTGTTTTTTTCTCTCTTATATATCTTCTTGGTTTCTTCTTGGGCGAGTGACAGATTTTGCATTGCAATAGTAAGCGTTTTATTTAGAAATTTAGTAAATCAGGGGCATGCATGAAAATGATGGCCCTTTACATACTTAGAATATCTCAGTATATAATTATAATGAAAAAGTTTGAATTAAGATATTTTATTAGGTTTTGGAAAATGAGAGAGAAAAAGTTGAAAAAAATATATTATAAAGTTAAAAATTGTTTGAATATTTTTTTTATTTGAAAAAATAGTAATTTTTGTATGTTTTGTTTGGGAGTTTGGGAAATTTATACTAATCAGGTAATGATTAGATAAAAAAATTAAAAATTTGAAATGAAAGTGTTTTAAGTGATGTTTGGGAATGAAATATTTAAAAATACTTGATAATAGTTGTATTGCGCAAAGACGTAGTACTTTACATGTGTGAAAATGCGTTCATTATATATCTACGCTACAGTACCCATGCAAGATCTCTTCAATTTTTGTGCAAAATCTTGAAATATACCGATATTTCTGTTTTCATTCTTTTCTGAAAATAAAAATAAAAAAAAAAAGAGTAGAAATTTTGTATAAGAGACGTTGAAAATTATACCAAATAAGATCGCCAAATGAGAGCACATGCAAATAAGGAATTAATCCTTTATGCTAATCAGATGGAACCTATATATATGCCGCCAGAATCGATTCATGTCTAGCTGATAATATTTCAAATTAAGATAAGTACTCTTCAGCTTGTTGGTGGCCGTAGAAATAGATAATTTGAATACCGGCCGTAGAGATATATGTTATATATATATATATAATATATATCTCTAAGCCTAATTAGGAGACACATGCAATAATCTGTTAATTTAATTAGCTTTTTCTTAATCATGTATACAGAAGATAGAGATCTCCTAGTGACACTACAACATATAGATCAAACAGATATATAACCCCACGAGAATTAATTCAAACCAATTCTGTGTATATATATATATACTGTAAATTCATGTTTTACTTATATTTTCCTTTTTTACTTTATTGGAAACTTTTGATTAATTACGTGGCGTGGACTGATTGGCCATGAAGCATGAAGTCCTGGTAGTGAAAGAGGTCTGCCGCCGACATACCACCTTCAAATTGTATATCATGTTCGTATCAGTATGTATCTGAATTACGATTATCTTTAAGCACAGTTGTAAAAGGAATAGTCTTCTACTTAATTTCTAGGGTTTGTTCTCTCTACTCTCTCTCTCTCTCTCTCTCTCTCTCTCTATATATATATATGTATATAAACTTCCAATCTCAGTGAACTTAATTAGTTACGTTGTTGGTTTCTACCCCTATTTCTGATCATCGACATGAGAGGCCGTAGGCTCCTAAAACCTGACTCCGGCGGGCAAGAAATACTCCTCTACCACCTTCGCAACAAAATAATTTTCGGCCTACAAAACCCTGAAATCGGCGAATGCAACTTATACGGTGAAAAGGAGCCATGGGAGATATGGGATCAGGAGTCCAATAACAACCAGGAAGACCTTCTTGTCTTCACCAAGTTGAAGAAGAAGACTGCCAAGGGCTCACGTGTGGACCGCACGATCGGGACGGGATCGTGGAAAGCCGAGGATGTCGGCGTCGAAATATATTGGAGAGAAAATAGCATTCATGAAGGGATGGCGACGACGCTCTTGGGGATGAAAAAGAGGTTTCATTATAAGGGTCGAAGCAGCTCCGTCGATGATGATCATCTGCGCTGGATCATGTACGAGTATAGCCTTGATGCCGACCACCATGCACTAGTAAGCAGACTTATAAACTATTAATTGCTCCATTATTATAATTAAACTTCTTTTTCTTCCTTTTTTCCTCTTACGATAATAATTTTCGATATTTTATGTTCGTATTTTAGACGTCGATCGTATATATATGATGATTAATATGTGTTATACGGCAATACATATATTATGCTGACTAATATATATATATTTATATAATTAGTTATAGTTATGTTCTTGTTGCAATGCTTTCAAATCAAAATCCTAGCAGACAATCTCCGATCGATCAATTGTATCTTTCGTTGCTGTTTTTATCATCTTTTTGGTTTTTTATCAAGGAAAAGTACACTCGATCGGTGATTGCTGGTATATATATATTCTGGACAGCCCCTAACTTAGATATTCTCCATATATCTATTGCAGTGCCAAGACTATGTTATCTGCCGAATGAAAAGGATAGATGATTCAGGAAAGAAGAGCAAATCACGGAAACGGGAAAGCACAGAGATCATGGAGAAAGGCAAGGAAATTTATCAAGGAAATCATGGAGAAGTTTCACAAGTCAACAATGGTATTGGATGTACTACGGCCGGAGTAAATTCATCGGAATCACTGATGGGAGGGAATTTTAGCTGCCGTCATATTGTAACTCTGAGAAATACTAATGAATTACTGATGGGCATAAAATCATTTGGTGAAGAGCTAACTGGAAATGATCAAGCAGATCAAACTATGGAGGAGCCAGATGATCAGATTGAGATGATTGATACCAAGCGTTTTGTTGACGTTTGGAACGTTAATGGGTGTGAACTGCTCAAAAAATAATAAATGGGACTTTTTTTTTCCCCCTCTTTATGTGCAAATTCATGGGAATTGGACGTACAAATTATGATTATGAATATTGTACATGAAGCAGAGAATTTATCAAAGTCCTAGCTAGGCTCTTTTTTTAATCCCTGAAATTAAAGCCATTTCAAAAGTAGAAATATTTTTGTCGAGCTTGTATCCTACTCATGATCATGACAGTTATTTATGGTCAGTACGTTATTTTTTTGTGAAAATAAATATTTTTTTTTAAATGAATATATTTTCGTCGTAAATAGTCATTATCGTCGCAAATAATTTATCACAAATAATCATTTTTCTTATAGTAATCACTAATTAAATACTTGCAACAACATGCATGGCAGTAGTTCTCACAAGTTAATTGATTCCAATTATATATAAGATTATTGGATTTGGAAAAGCTACATATGCGACCACAATTAATATAGTTTACTTAATTTGCAACGAGGCATATTATATGTTAATGAACAATCCTCCATATAAAAAACGAATTAACTGCATCATGTTAATTAGGTGGAAATCATGTTAATTGATAAATGAATAATCACAAGGGAAGGGATCATAAAAACTATTTTCTTCTAATGTGACAAGTTAATTTACGCCACATGCTGATGTGTCGTTGACTGATTGGCCCTGTAAGTCCTAGTACTATATTCCTAATGTCAAGGGATCAAGATTTTCTATAATCTTTTTTAACTCGGGCAATATTTAAAGAATTATATAGTTCAATCCAACGTAAAATACGAAAAAAAAAAAAAACTTTTATTAAAAAATTATAAGAAATTATGTCGACAAAATGCGAGTTATCTAGCTAGCTCAAAGTGTATGCTCTTAATTATTACCATATAGTTACGATCTGAATTATCTTTAATTCCAAGTGTAGTTCAGTAGTGGCAATAAATAGTCTCCTAGTTGCTACGTACGTACTTTTTCCTCTCTTTAAAATTAATCTCATAGAATTAGAACGCTGGTGATTTCTACCAATATTTCCTATATGGACTCGATCGGGCTCCATGACACGAGCGAGCAAGAAATGCTCCACTACCTTTACAACAAAGCAACCGGCCGGCCAGCAGATCTTACTATCGGCGAATGCGACCTTTTCGGTGAAAAGGGGCCTTGGGAGATATGGGATCAGGAGTACTCCAACGACGGCCAGCAGGAAGACCTTCTCGTCTTCACAAAATCGAAGAAGAAGACCGCCGGGGGCTCACGTTTGGACCGCAGGATCGGGACCGGAACTTGGAGAGCCGATGACACCGGCTTCCTTATTTATTCGAACAAGGGCAACGGGATGACGCTCACCGGGATAAGACAGAAATTTCACTATGTGGGTCGAAGCAGCTCGGTGGAAGATGGGCGCTGGATCATGTACGAGTATAGCCTCCATAACTCCATACCCGTCCATGCAGACGTACGTAAACAAACTAAATTACTGCTCCATGATTAACTTCTTGATCTTTTTTCTTTCCTTTTACGATAATCATTTTCCAATGTTTTATTGTATATTCATATTTCACACGTATAATATTATTAATATAGGTGATCATGATCATGAATCTTTTTCACTTTCCATCGATTCCGTATTACATGCAAGATACATTACTAATATAGGAATTCAGATCAGCTAATTACCAAGAAAATATTTCTTGGTGTTCATTTCTTTCAATTAAAAAAGATGATTCATGATTCCTGGATCAATCATATATATATAGGATTCCTACTAAACTTTCTGTACCTTTTTTTCCCCGCGCGTGTAACTTCTTTCGGAGAAGTTTTCTAAAACATGCATGGACACAAAAGGAGTAATTTACGAGAGAAGAATTGAAGCATAGTACTGAAGTATCTATGCAAGATTAGCTCACCGATTATTTTTTCAGTTCTTCATAACCTTCAAAGCTTGCTGATAATATGTATCATGGTTCATAACCAGCTGGTATATATAGGTTAATTAATCATGGAGTTTGATACTTTTAGTGTTCTTTAATTTTAAATAAAGCTGACATTGAGATGCTGCATGTTTGTTTAATGGATTCAATATATATATATATATATATAGCCGACATTAATCTCCGATCAATCTGTACGTACGTACGTTTCTTTCGACGTTATTGTATTAATATTATCTTCTTGGATTTTCATCATAATCATGAAGTACTTCGCGTACGGTGATTGCTGCATGGTATATATGCTAATACTTGACACGAGAGTCCCTAACATAGATATTCCATCTATTCCGGCCAGTTTCAAAACTATGTCGTTTGTCGAATTAGAAAGACGGATTTAACAGGAAAGAAGAAGCCGAAATCACAAAATCATGTTAAGCTGTCTGACAATGATGTGATTGGAACTGATCTGACAGAGAGTCCTGAATTGACGGACGCAGAATCATTTGCTGGAGAGTTAACTGGAGATCAAGCAGAAACTATGGAGGAGCCTGAGATTGAGATGATTTATACCAGGCGTTTTGTTGACGTTTGGAACGTTAATGGGTGTGAACTGCTAAATATACGATCATGACTTTATTTTTTTGGCGCAAATTCATGGGAATCTGACAAATATTGGTTATGAATATTGGTGTGTAATGAGAATTTGTTAGTTCTGGTGGATATGTTAAGGCCTGGTTATCGTGTAGTCAAATTATTTATAAAATATAATAAATAATTTAATATTTTTAAATCTCAAAATAAAAATTATATTCTAAAAATATTTTATTTAAATTTCAATTTTTATCTCATCTCATCTCATCTGTGTAACCAAATAAATTTTAAGAGAAATTAAAGTTTCAAATTACTATATAGTATATAGGCTATATATTTCTCTTTTTGATATTAATCCAGTTTCCAACCACGTAGTTGCTGTCTAAATTAATATTAGATACTCACTACAAGGGAAGTGACTTTTTTTAGCGATTATTTTTACTGGAAAAAGTCCTATCAATCGTCGTCATTGACTTTTTTCAGCGATTTATAAATAGCTGCATGTTTGCCGGTATTATCGCTCTACTTCTAATCTATCCCGGCCCAACATAAGCCAATAATCATTGGGAAAAGTTATATTTTCCTGCAATTTTTTTGGCCGCAAATTTTAAATAAAATACTGCAAATACGCATTCGGTTTGCCTATTAAATCAGTGAAAAACCTTTTTGCAAAGATTTTTTACTCTCGCTAAAAGGACTAAAATCGCTGCAAATACAATTTTTCAGCATTTTCAAAACATCATTGCAATTGACTAATCGGTTTCGAAAACTCAATTGCAGAGATTATAAGATCGTCGTAAATGTATATTCCCCGCAATTTTGGAATCGCTGCAATTGAGTTTTAAATTTTGAATATCCAGATGTAACGATTGATAAATTGTTGCTTTTGATCTATTCCTAGTAATTTAAGATCGCCACAATTGAATATGTAAAACCAAAAATTCAATTACGGCTATTATAAAGTCGCAAGAAATGTATAATTCCCAATGATTTTGAATTATCGTCGTAATTATTGATTTCCAGTGGCTAGGTTTCGCCCAAAAAAACTTTTGCGGCAATATAATATCGCCGCAAATATGTTTATGCCACAAAAAAATTATTTTCGGCGACTTTTACGGGCCAAGAAAGGTGTTTCAGAAAATAAAATAAAAAATCCACGAAAACAAAGATGAACTATAAACAAGCTATATTTCATATTAGAGACTCTTATATATAATGTATGTTATCTAACTGTAAGATATAATTAATTTACCTAAATAGTGCACTAACCCCTCACATTGACTGTTGTTTTAATACTACACACACACATGCATATCAATGATGAAATGGGAGATTTTGCTGGAAAATGATAAAAGCTCACTACCTATTTATTATTTATAAGCAAATGCCAAGTTTTAAGGTAAGAATTATTAAAGTTAAGACAAAAAGTCCTCAACCAATTTTCAGAGCAATTTTTTTCCTTAAGTAATCACTATATATAGTGTGATTCCAATAAGTATGAAGCTCATGTGTATGCAGTTAGTGTTGCATATCAAAGTGATCACAACTGCCCTATGATACATGTTCTAAATAGAACATTAGCATTAAATTCAAGAAAGAAGTTCTATTTCTTACAAAAATATTGCCCCCCACTTAACAAATAACATAATCATAGTAATTTCATCCTCAAGATACAAATAGTCTTATATTACTAAAATCGTTTATCGTTTACATTGAAGAAAAGGATAATAATAAGAGAGTTCTAGAAATAGTAGAACAAAGATATTTAGTTTTAACAAAAGGTAAAGGAATGCCAATCAAAATACTCTAAAATGTTACAACATTGAAACTGTAGAGCAAGGAAGCATATTTCATACTCACAGTGAACAATGACATCATTAGAGACCAGTTAATGGTCTTTAAAAAGTATCTGCATCCACAAGAGCAAAAAGTTTCTGGCAGATATCTTGATAAGTAAGATCTAAATTCAAAAACTTAGCAGTAAGGAAGATAGCTTCAGCAGCAATATGATGAGATTTGAATTGAAGCCACAATGAGCTTCGAAGTCTACAAAACAAAGTATTTAACAACTTTAAAATGTGATATTAAAGCAGTAGCAAGTTCACCATTAATAAAAGCAGGGAATGTGATACATGAATAGTCAAACCAACCATCTGGGTCAACGCAAAAAGAACATTCATTTCCTCGTACAATGAAACACAAATTTCTACATTACCAAATCATGTCAGCTACAAAGGTACAACAGTTATACATAGCAGAAGCTAAAAGAAATAAGAAAATTAATCAGCCATTCATTTCAATGCAAATGAGCAAGTCAGATGAAGGCCCCTATCCTCTTCCTCACTCTCACTAGCCCCACTAATTTGGCTGCCAACCACCTAAAGGAAGAAATACATCTAATGTGAAACACATCATTTAACTGTCTCATTGTTTCTAGTAAGACCCTCCACGCCCCAAGAAAGAAGCTGAAATGAAAATTTTGGAATAAATTAGTAAATGTCAATCAGACAAACTTTACAGCCTGCAATAAGATAGAACAAACAGTTACCTTTAAGCCCCTATATTGAAAAGACCTAGAATGCTCATATAATATTTTAGGTATCCAACTAAATAGAAGTGTCTCTACCCCACCACCACTACATTATAAGATGCCCTGATTTAGTGCTAGTTGGGTGCTTTTTGTACTACTTTTACCCACATTATCCTAGAAAACTCATTTTCAAGTAGTATTATAAAATATTGAATCCAAGGGCAAAGGGCCAGCAATATAACATACATCTAAAGAATGAAAAATGTTTGGATATATAGTAAATTTTTTATGTGGCTCAACAAGATGGGAGTGAACCCCATCTGACCCAGCAACCTTACTTATCCTCAAAAATGTGTTGATATAAGTAAATTTTTGTTCTTTTTTCATCCTATTCTTATTTGGTTGGTTGGTTGCTCAAAAAAGAAACTATCAAGGCTATGCACACAATAAGTAGAGTACGAGGCAGTGCTCATGGGACAGGCCGTAGCTGAAACATTAGAGGGAGGTCAATAGTAATTAAAGCGGACTCCTAAGTGGTGGTTGGCCAAATCACGGGAGAATATTCGGCAAATGGACCGAGCTAATGAGGTACCTCCATCATGTCCAAGAGAAATCCCGTCAGTTCTAGTATTTTTAGATCGAACGAATTTCCAGAGGGGACAATTGGAAGGCGGATCGATTGGTGCGAGCGACATCAGCAGGGCAGGAGCAGGTGTTGCCATGGGAAGTAACCCTCAGGACAGCAGACACGGCGATAATAGGAGATAAAGTTTGTGGGATCGATGGAAGCTTGCCAGGATAGGTAGATGACATTATCAAGTACTTGAAGGATGGGGAGTTACCCGCTTCTCAGGATTAGGCGAAAAAAGTAAGAAACAGGGCAACTCAGTTCACCTTGATCGACAGAACATTGTACAAACAGGAATTCTTGAGCCCATTGCTAAGATGCATATCGAAGGAGGAGGTCGAGTATGTGATGAGGGAGGTACACGAAGGCATTTGTGGGAACCATTGAAGAGGGAAGGTCATTAGTGGCAAAAGTCTTTAGGGTTAGCTACTATTGGCCCAACGCCCTACGGGGCTCAAAGGAATTTGTGAAAAAGTGTGTCCAGTGCCAACTGCACGCATTAGTCTCAAGCATTCCACCAGAAGAACTAAAGTCAATGTCGACCCCATGGCTGTTTGCCCAATGGGGGATAGATTTGGTTGGCTCAATGCCCTCGGGTAAAGGAGAAACAAATTTCATCATTGTCACTATTGACTATTTCACAAAATGGGCAGAAGCTAAGGAAAATGTGACAGTGACTGCCCAAAATGTGACGAAATTCGTATGGAAGACAATCGTGTGCATATTTGGGATACCACAAAGCATTGTCTCTGACAATGACAAATAGTTTGATTTAGAGCATTATCGTAGATACTGTTTAAAGCTCGGGGATCAAAGTCAAATACTCTTCTCTCAGATACCTACAAGCAAATGGACAAATCGAAGCAACCAACAAGACCATAGTCGAGATACTAAAGAAGAAGGTAGGCGAACAGAAGGGGGCGTGGGCAGACGAACTCCTCGAGATCTTATTGGCGTATAGGACAACACCCAAGACATCAACAGGAGAAACTCCATTCACCTTAGCATATGGAATTGAGGCCATGATACCTATAGAAGTGGGGGTGCCAATCCATAGGAAGCTCCACTTCGACTCCAATGAAGATTGAAGGAAATTGGAAAAGTATCCAGACTTATTAGAAGAAAGAAGAGGGAGTGCAAGATGCAAGAATTCGCCCCTATCAAGTAAGGCTCGCCCTTATAGTTTATGATGGTGCACACTCGCTAGAAGCAGACCATTTGGGAACCAAACTGTCGACCATTCACCGCACCTCAAATTCAAAACGAAAAAGATCTGACAATCGACAACAAAGCGCCTTTTTCTTTTTCTTTTTCCAATCTGGATTACTGGTCTTCAATGTTTATGCTTCCCAAAGGAGTGGTTAAGCAAGTAGAAGAACAAATCCTTAGACCCTTCTTGTGGAAGGAAAGCGAACTAAGCAATTCAAGTGCAAAAGTCGCTTGGGAAACAGTGTGCTTGCCTAAGAAGGAAGGTGGATTGGGGGGTGTAGAATCTTGGAACTGTGCTGGAATGCTTAAACATTTATGCCATTTATATGCAGACAAGAAGCAGTTCATCTGGTTTTGTTGGGTTAGTGACTCTACTCCTCCTATTTCTCGAGCCTACTTCGCTAGCTTGGCGAGACAAGGGTGGCTGCCTACAAGAGGAAGACGGAGCAGTATTTCAACAAGAGAGTAAGACCAAGGTTTTTCAAGGTTGGTGACATAGTGTTAAAAGAGACCGGGGTGGCCACTGTAGACGAAGGGAAGCTGAGCCCAAAATGGAAAAGGCCATACGTGGTCACAGGAACTAGTCGCCAGGGAGCCTACCGCCTAAAGGATACGGCAGGGCATGAATTGCCTCACCTGTGGAATGTTGAACATCTAAGAAAGTTCTATGATTAAAGTTTCGTTATAATATTGTTATGCCTAAGACATTTTTTACGCAATGTTATTCTTGCCAAAGGATCTTATTTTTGGTAAGCTCAGTTATTCATATCATACTCTTGTTTTCATTATTATTATTTTAAACGCCTTAGAATACATACCAAGGCTATGCGGTTGAGCAACTCTCCCACTCCACCTTCTCGCCAAGGCTAAACGGTCGAGAAACCCTTTCGTTACACCACTCGCCAGAGTTAAGTGGTCGAACAAGTTTGACACGACACTCCATTCGCCAATGTTATGCAGTCGAGTAACTCGCTCGCTACACCTTCTAGCCAAGGCTGTACGGTTGAGGAACCCTCCCATTACGCCACTCACCAGAGTTAAGCGGTCGAAAAAGTTTCCTGCGACACTCCATTCGCCAAGGTTACACTGTCGAGCAACTCTCCCACTACACCTTCTCGCCAAGGCTACACAATCGAGGAGCCCTCCCATTAGGCCACTTGCAGAGTTAAGCGGTCGAACAAGTTTCCTGCCACACTCCATTCGCCAAGGTTATGTGGTCAAGCAACTTTCCATTTACACCTTCTCACCAAGGCTACATGGTTGACGAACCCTCCCATTATGCCACTTGCCAGAGCTAAGCGGTCGAACAAATTTCCCGTGACACTCCATTGGCCAAGATTACTCGGTCGAGCAACTCTCCCTCCACACCTCCTTGCCAAGACTACGTGATTGAGGAATAACTCCTGCTACGTCATTCGCCAGAGTTAAATGGTCTAACGAGTTTTCTGCCAAACTCCACTCACCTAGGTTATGCAGTTGAGCAAACTATGACACAACTGGCCAGACAATGCAATTGAGTTTTAGATAAGTTAAGTCCGTTTTTACTTTTTGATTCTTTTTTCTTATTTAACTTGACTCAAACTATAACAAGTTATATTTACACTCCATAAATTAATTAAAGCCATTCTCAGGAATAAAACAAATGAATAAAGTCTTCAATAACAAATGTTCATATTGATCGACAAAACTAAGAAGTGCCAAAATACACAATTACTAAGGGGTAGCTTGCCCGAAATTTAAACATAATAAAAGAATGCTTAAAATAAAACATCAAGGAAGATGAGAGGGGGAAAGACATTTGGTATCACAATCTCGCTTGATAAAGTCAAAGTAATGGTAGGCGGAAGGACTAGCTCTTATCTCCCTCCACTTCAAGTAGCGGAGGTCTGTCTCAGGATGTTCAAGTAAAAGCTCCCGTAGTTGCTTAATACTGAGTTTGAAACCAAGGCTAAAACCACAATCCCAAATTGCACGGGCAGAGTTAATCTGAGGAATAAGAGGATCAATATGCTCCTGCAAGTGGCCCAACTCATGATTCAGCTCGGATACTTTCTTTTCAGAAGCAATTGGGATTTTTTTGTTAGTCTCCCAGCTCTTGTTCAGCGTCAAGAGATTACAGTCATGCCTTTTAAGAGCATTCTTGGCTGCGGCCAAATCATGTTTTGCCTTAACCTTCTCGTCCTGAGCTATGCTCAGTCGGATATTGGTTTCTCGTCGTTCCTCCTCAAAGGTAGCTAGGCGTGCCACAACCAACTTGTCAACTCCCTACAAAAAAAAAAAAACCNTCGTCCTGAGCTATGCTCAGTCGGATATTGGTTTCTCGTCGTTCCTCCTCAAAGGTAGCTAGGCGTGCCACAACCAACTTGTCAACTCCCTACAAAAAAAAAAAAAAAA
>QEOT01000434.1:218458-386704 GCA_003123785.1 Pterocarya stenoptera
CCCGATTAGGACAAGGAAAATCATAGCCCAATGAGACAACAATGATCCATGAAAAGAGAGTAAAGCTTACAGGCAAGAGAATGCTACGTAAATTGAGGACGGTGGAGCGGAATGCCTCGTCACGGCGTGATCTGAAGGCCTGAGTGGAGTCATCAGGCTGAGAAGAGGAAGCACCGTGCCGAGCACTTGGAATCTGAAAGGTAATCCTAGCAACGCCCTCTAGGGTCAATGGTTTCCGAGTAGGGGGAGGTGACGGGTCTCTGGTCGCTTGAGTTGACATCCCAGCTGTTTGGTCGGCTGGGAGAACGGTGGCATCCTCCTAGAATGGAGACTTGCTAGGATGTTCAGCTTGACAATCATCAATAGGAAAGGTGGGAGAAGGTTCCCTACCTCCTCTCGGAAAAGTGTTAGGGCGAGAAATGAATCGACACCCTGCTCCCACTAGCAAATGACAAGTTCAGGAATACAAAAGGTAGCTCAGGAGTGTCCCCACCTGAAGCCATCGAAGCAGCAGGAAATGGCTCACCAGCATCTCCGGGATGAAACGAGTCCCCAAACTCATCTAGTAAAGGAGAAAGGTCGCCAACAGAAGGTGTAGTGAGAAAATCTGGGTTCATGACAGATATAAAATCCTCCCCCTCCTAGCGAGGGGCATCCTCAGGAGTGATTGTTATCCCAGAAGGCTTAACCCCTCTTAAAGAAAGAGGTTCTGACCACAGGGTCTCCTCAGTTTCCAGAATAAAGTCAGCTCGATGTCCGCTTGGTCCATGATGGTGTCTAGCAAATTGGATCGGGGTAATGGAGGGTTCCTTGACCCCTCCCTGTGCTCCCGCGGGGAGGGGGGAGGTGGAACACCTTTGGAAGAGCTGGACGCATCCGATGACTTCACCGTGAGGTGAGCTTTCTTTTTCTTTCTCCCAGCCTCCGAGGGTGGTCCCCTTTTTAAATTCCCCACTGGTGAGGGGGCATCAGATTAGGTGGACCTAAGATTAGCCATTGCCCAAGATTGAACCAAGCAAATACGAGCTTCTTTTCGGGGAGACAACAAAACCTTAAGGTCATGTTCGTCGGGAAAGGGCGACCAAGACACTTGAATAGGAAATTCTCAATGTGAGACCTCATCTGCCAGAAAATCCCACCCCATTCCCGGAACAAAGAAAAATTTCTTTTGCCAATCCTTGGCGAGTGAATACTTACGCTCAAGCTGCACTAGTTTACTACAAGATCAAAAATTGCACAGATTCCCATCTAACGCCTAAACCCGTGGAGGGAGAGAAATTCTTGAGCAATAAGGTTAGGATAATCACCATTGGTAAGCTCCAAGACTGGCCGGCCATCAAAATACATCAGGCATTAGGCACCAATTGAACCTCTGCAAGGCCTAAGACGTCTAAGACGTCACGAATAGGCCACATGAAGGGCAGACGGAGCCCCATTGAAAACATAGATCGATAAAGAAAGAAGAAGATATCCATACCTCTCAATGGCCCATTGCCATTGGCCAGACAGTGACAAAACAATGTTGAAGTGATCTCATGCACCGTCCAATTCGCGATAGGAGAGGTTGGAGACCCAACGATGGCCCTCGAAGATGGAGCAGGGAACATTCCTTTTGACGTTAGGGTTAGCTGCAGCTCCTTCAAGATGAACAGAAGACTTGCGAGGTTGGGAAAAACCACCGCTCCGAGAAGGGCCTGCACCTTGGTCCTTGCTTGAAACCATGGAAATGCTGAGAGTAGAGGAAAGTAATGCAGGAAGAAGGAGGAAAAGGTTGGAAGGCGTGGAGGTTTCGAGATGCAAGAGAATATGAAGCTTGCACAAGAAGACAGGAAGTGAAGGATAAGAAAAACAAATAGAAAAGGACAATAAATACTGGAAGCATTTGATAAGGAGGAATGCGTATCGGCTTCTGATAGGCATCTTGGGGAAACATCAAAGCAGAATCCCAAGCATCACCCCAAACAAAATGAATTGCGCGTGGTACGGACTCGCGGGGTAATCGGAGGATGGGGGCTTCGACCCAACTCACAAGGCCCAACACTTTATGGTTTAAAAAGCCCATCGCATGGCACAAGATGAAGCTTTGCAGAGTAATTGGAGGGACACGAATTAAGTTAGTCGAGAGGGCTCAAAGATACTTAATATAAAAGTCTCATCACACCGTATGTAATGAGACTTCGCAGGGTCACTTGAAGGGCTGTAATAACACCCTGGGCTTGGGGCCATCGGAGCCAAACAAGTCACTTAAGGCCTAAACACCCCCTGACCCAACAGGACTCCGGTCAGTAGTTAAGGGGAACGCCCACCCATTTATCTTGGGACCATAAGGATATTCACTCATTCGAAATAAGTGGATAGCTCAAAGAAACCAGGATTTAAATTTCAAATAGTAGGCAAGACAGTTAATTTAGGGGATCTCAAGAAGATAAGCTCTCTATTTAAAGGATCTGGGTACACAAATGAAGATCTGGAATATTTAGCTCCTAAACTACTCATACTATTACTGACTTAGACATCAGATGGTCCCCTTTCAACCTCCAAGCCTTCTTACTCTTTGGTTACAAGAGGTTAGTAGTGTGTAGCAATGAAAAACATCTTCAACAGAAAGAATAAGAGAAGAAGTAGGAGAAGATAAGAGGAGATGAAGACGAAGAAGATGATGAATGGAGGAGGAGGATAAGAAGAGATGTGAGCAGTGGCGGCTCAATATAAACTACGGCCTAAGGCGAGTAATGTCTAATCTTAATTTCTAAAACTTGGGGTCAAATGGGTTTAAAAGTGATTTTCACACCAGCCAATGATAGTGTGCCACATAGGCACTTCAGGAAAAAAATTGATGGAGCCACGTCACCTGATCCCACATCTTTTCTCTGATTCTCTCTCCCTCCCCTGCCTCAATTCACTATACGCAAGCCTCATTTATGGAAAAACCCACTTTCTCTCCATCTCCCTCCCACCCGATCCTACTCCCACCACAACGACGAACAAAACAAGAGGAAAAGAGGGATGGCATCGACCACGACTCAAGCTGGCCACTGGAAAGCTGAGATATTTTTTTATCTGCATCCTAAAGAGATATATCATATTTTTACTAACTTGAAGTTTTTGGAAGGATAAATAATCGGGTTACTACATAGAAGCCCACTCATAATGTTCCATGGTGCAGGACAAAATCCTTCAATTTGTGTATGTCAATTGTTTACTTTCCAGTGTAAAGATGTTGTAGGATATGTGGGTTGAGGTACTTAATGGTTCTTTGATTAGTGAGCTGAAGCTAAAGTTCAGGCATTTAGTTACATGGACTATAAGGATAAATCTTTATTTTTATTTTTTTCAAAAATATTTGTTTTGGCTGGCCAAGGGGTGGGGATGGGAGGGGATATTTGAGTTTCCACTTGAGTTGTCCAAAATGATTGCCTCAGTTCAAATGTATTGCTACTCAGAATTAGGGTCAGAATTACTCGTTTAATGGGGTCACTCATTTGAATGTATTACTATAGTTTGTGTCAATGAGGGGTCACTCGTTGGATGGGGTCAGAATTACTTTGAACAATTTTTGCTTTTAAGTTGCCAAGCCTGGTTAGTTTACAAGGATTCCTACAACCCAAGCCATTGGTATGGAGTAATTTTAGTTGTGTTATCATCTTTAACTTTTATTACATTGTACAAAAGCTATTGTAGTGAACTATAATCTGGCATGCATGTGGTATTAGAAGCGTTTGGAATTTTTTTTGCAGGATACGAGTTCCATATCCTTTTCAATGGGGAACTCCTTTTCAATGGAATTGGAGTGCCTCAGGATGCAACCATAAGTTGATGGAGTGGTTTTATTTATTTATTTATTTTTTTTTTGCAGCAATATGGAAAGTAGTGGAGGAGACACTATATCTAGCTTACGGTCTATGAGGGTAAGAGATGATGTGATATCAAGACAAAGACCGATATGTTATTGCGGCATTCCCTCCAAAATGCAGACATCGGGCAACCCAAAAAGTTTTGGTCGACGGTTTTTCAATTGTCCAAATTATAATAAAAAACTTGCAAATTAATAGACTATTTTTCTGATAAGTTTTTGCAATAACTTGCAAATGCCTATATGAGTTGTAGAGAAACTGCATAACTTACAATACAATGAGAAATTTTTCCTGATGGAACAGGGCTGTATGATATGATTAAAAGAACATAGGAAGGTGTCATTTCTTCATTCAAATGCATGTGTGTATATATATAGCCAAATATTCAGAACAGAGAGGTAAAATATTAAATAATGAGAAAAAATAAAACACAAAAAATCGTGTAAGAAAGCAACTTATAATTGATCTTGCATATTGTATTATATATGTTCAGTGTAAATCATCGTATCCATGCAGTTTTTACTCGGAACCCTCAAGAAACTCAAGACAAAAAATGACATAGCCCTTCAACTTGCCTAGTAACATCCCGAAGAAACTCATTGATTTTTTCTTTTTCTTTTTCTTTTTTTCACTTATATACAAGCTTCTTCAGACAATCTTGCGGAAAATGATTCTAATCATGTTGAGGTAAAATACTAGAATTCTCCATTCTTCAAACAGTCCTCGCTGTTACAAATATATATAGGCCTTTCTTCATTCAAATGCTAATTCTGCATTACAGCCAACATACAGCCCCATTATAGCCAACTAAATTCTCCATTATAGCCAACAAAAGTATAATGGCTACAAAATATCATGTCTACAAAAAATATTGATTCTCTTCTGAAAAGTATAATGGCTGCCCAAAATATCATGTCTACAAAAAATATAAGTTGGTTGCCCAATAATTAATTCTCTTCTGAAAAGTGAAAATTCCACAATGCTCTACATAAAGATGATATTGTATGGCCTTCCTCGGGCATGTTCCTGTTGAGTTCAATCTCACTATCCTCTTCAATTATCTCAACTTTATCGACGCTAGAATTAGAACTGTCCAAAATCTCAACATGATCTCTTGATATACTCATAATTCATGCAACTAGAAATGCTCAAGTTCCTAGCTTGAAAGACACAACACAGGTAATATTATCACGTAAATCACTAAGTTGGCAAGTCATGATTATGTTCTTTGGAACAAAAATACAGGTATGATTTTTTTAAATCAATAGTATCCTCCAGATTATTAAAGTATCCCTCATTTTCATGTTTTTAAATCAATAGTATCCTCCAGATTATTAAAGTAATAAACTTTACTTGAGTTGGCTATTTTTCTCTTCTAAAGATTATAGGTATGATTTCAAAGAAAAAGAACAAAAAGAATAAAAAATAAGACTCTGTAACTTGTAAACAAAATAAATGCCAGTAACTCAAAAATAAAAAATAAAGATTTATCCTAATAGTCCATGTAACTAAATGCAAGAACTTTAGCTTCGGTTCACTAATCAAAGAACCACTGAGTAAACAATGAAGGATTTTGTCCTGCACCATGGAACATTATGAGTGGGCTTATATGCATTAACCCAATTGTTTATCCTTTCAAAAACTTCAAGTTAGTAAAAAAATGATATATCTCTTACGGATGCAGAGAAGAAAACGCAGATAAAAAAAATACCTCAGCTTTCCAGTGGCCAGTGTGATTCGTGGTCGGTGCCATCCCTTTTTCCTCTTGTTTTGTTCGTCGTCGTGGTGGGCGCAGGATCGGACGGGAGGGAGATGGAGAGAAAGTGGGCTTTTCCAGAACTGAGGCATGTGTGTAGTGAATTGAGGAAGGGCAGGGAGAGAATCGGAGAAAAGATACGGAATTGGGTGGACGCGGCTCCATCAATTTTTTTCTTGAAGTGCCTACGTGACACATTATTATTGGCTGGTGTGAAAATCACTATTAAACTTATTCGACCCGAAGTTTTTCTCTATAATAAAATATAAATTATTATATTTAATGGTTTTTTAAAATTTCAATAAAAATAAAGTTTTATTTAAAATATTTAAATAAAAGTTTTTAAATTTATATTTAATACAATAATTTAAAATGAGGCTTTTTTATAATTTAAAATAACTTTTTAATTCAAACCCAATTTCACAAATCACAATGCAAAATGCATCTCTGAGAAGTTTTTTTCTAAATAACTGTATAAAACTCAATAGAAAACATGTATAAAAAGTAAGATGAATTTGGCAAACTTAACTCGAATTTGACTTAGGATATGTTTGGAAAATATGTTTCACTTAAAATTTTTATCTTCATCTTATCTTATCTTTACATTTTTTTAAATCCCTATACAAAATATAATAAATAATTCAACTTTTTCAAATTCTAATTCAATTTTTTCAAATCTCAAAACTAAAAAATAATATTTTAAATTTTAAAATAAAACATAAAATTTTCATCTCATCTTCCAAACATAATCTTAATAAGTAATTGTAATTTATATAAAATTATTTACAAAAATTTATATTGTAAATAAAATTAAAATTAAACAAAATGAACAATCTACTAAATGAAAATTGGCGTGAAGGAAAAGCAAGCAGGAACTGGGGAGAGGGTGCAAAACAAACTACTGAACTCGGCAACCAAAACTCCTTTTTGCCATTTCTCTTCATTTCATTACTAACCGAAACTTTTGTCATTTCGGCCTTAGCCATCGCCAATGGAAGAGCAAGACTCAGCTGCGCGTCCTGGGACCAAAGCTAAGGATTTTGGAAAATTGAAACACGGGTAAAATTGATCAAGACCCTTTCTTTGATTTTTACCTTGCTTTTTGTACCTTTTTTTCTTTTTTGGTATTTGGGGGATTCTTGATGCTGTGGAAGCGCGAGCGCGTGTTTTGGGGTTAGGTGCGAGCACTATCGGAGACGATGCAAGATTCGAGCCCCATGCTGCAACCAGCTTTTCCCCTGCCGCCATTGCCACAACGAGGCCGCGGTCTCTCTCTCTCTCTCTCTCTCTCTCTCTCTCTCTCGTCTTTGCTTGTATATACATTTCTTTGTGACTAATTTTCTAAATGTATATCTTGCTAATTTTCTCATAGGGGCGTTTTCCCTGCTTACTTATTTTTTTGTGTGACTTCAGAGCTCCCTGTGCAACCCTAATGATCGTCATGAGTTGGTCAGGCAAGATGTCAAGCAAGTAGGTTCAATTGCCAACTCTGTCTCTCTTTCATATAAACAGAGAATATTTTACACGTCTATTTGTATGTCAGCTTGTTGTTTATTTATGATGGGGTTGATTTTTCTTTTTAACGAAAATGGTTTTGGAATTTGGGGTTTCAGGTTTTATGTTTGATTTGCAATACCGAGCAGCAGGTTTGGCTTTTTGTTTGGGATGGTATTTCTTCTATTGTATGTTAAACTTGTTATATGGCTCAAATGGGTTCATGGGATATTTTGTCTTTGTTGCAGGTTGCTCGGGTATGTTCTAACTGTGGTGTGAACATGGGAGAATACTTTTGCGACATGTGCAAATTCTATGATGACGAAGTAAGATGGTTATTAGTTATTTGAAAGCAGAATCAAGTTTCTAAATATTTAAATGGTGTTAATAATGTTCAGCTTTAGTTGCTATGTAATGTTTCTATCTTTGCAGACCGAGAAGGGGCAGTTTCACTGTCAACAATGTGGGATATGTAGGTGAGCATTATGATTAAATTAATCTCATATTTACTATGAATCTATAGTCAGTTTTATTTCTGGACAAACATCTTGTGTTATTTCAATTGTTCTTGTGATCTAAGCTTTTCTTTCCAGAATCGGTGGTCGTGAAAACTTCTTTCACTGTAAGAAGTGTGGTATGCAAACTTCTTACCTTGCTGTTCTTTTTATATAGTGGTTTAGAAACTTACTATATAGAGTGGGTTTGTTTCCTTTTCTGTTATTTGTACTTTCAATTTTTTTTTTATATATGAGATTATGGCTGTTATTCATAATATTTGATTATTGTATTGCTGGGTTTCTTTGAAGTTAAGAGTGTTATTGTTGATCTATTGATTAAAAACCTTTCATATATTGAGGCCTGATAGAATTTTAACTATTGAAATTGGCAATCTGGTAATATAATTAGTTATGTTTATCAACCAATTTTTACTAGTAGCCTATTTTCTTCCTCCTTTCCTTCCTCATTGTTTACAACTTGTTCCCCTTTCATTAGTATTCTTTATTTTTGTGAAGAAAAGCCAATTTGCAGGGCAAGAACGTCTATAAAAGATGGTGCAAATTGCATTGAAGGTTGGCGATAGAAAATAAAATCAGAGCAATTCTCCGTGCCTATCAAATCTCCTTCGTTTTGATTATGGCCTTGATCAAGTCGCTACATTCAATTCTTCTCCTCTCTCTTGTGGTTACGCATGGTTTTGTGGTTGGTTTTTCAATTGGTGACCCAAACAGGGGCATTATTACTTTGTCTCATTTACTTTTTGCAGATGACACGCTCCTATTCTGTGAGGTAGATAGAAACCAGTTGAGGGCAGTGAAGGCTTTGTTATTATGCTTTGAAGCAGCGTCAGGTCTGAAAGTTAATTTTGACAAGTCAGAGTTAGTGCCAGTGGGGAACGTGAGCAACACTAGTTAATTAGCTAGTATTCTTGGGTGCAAGGTAGCTTCTCTCCCCATTACCTACTTGGAATTGCCATTGAGGGCTGTTGTAAGGGCCTCATCCACATGGGATTCAGTCATAGAGAAGATAGGAAGGAAATTGGCAGGTTGGAAGAGACTGTATTTGTCTAAAGGTGGCCGTTTTACTCTTATTAAGAGCACCCTCTCTAACTTACCAACGTACTTCTTATCTTTGTTCCAATTGCCTGCTAAGGTAGCAGCTCGAATTGATAAACTGTATCGTGATTTCCTATGGGGTGGGATAGGGGATGAATTCAAATTTCACCTGGTCAGTTGGGATAAGGTGTGTAGACCGATCTCATCAGGTGGCCTGGATATAAAAAATCTGAGAACATTCAATCAGGTCTTACTTGGGAAGTGGCTATGGAGGTATAACAAGGAGCCCGAAGCCCTTTGGAAACTGGCGATTGATTGCAAATATGAAAGCATGTGGGGGGGCTAGTGCACTGAAGAGATATTTGGGATCAGCGGTGTGGCAGTTTGGAAACACATTTAGGAAGGGGTGGGGGGCTTTTAGTAGCCATTCTAAATTGGTTTTAGGGAGAGGTTCTCGCATTAAGTTTTGGAGAGACATATAGTGTGGGAATGAGGCTTTAAAGAATGCATTTCCGGCTATTTTCCGACTGGCACGTAACTAGGATGCTTCAATAGAGGATCTTATGATTCTATCAGGAGACCAAGTGCAGTTGAATGTCACGTTTAGTAGAGCGGTGCAAGATTGGGAAGTGGACACCTTTGATGCTTTATTCAGCCTCCTCTATTCTGTAAAGCCCAATAGACTACAAGGTGATAGGATGTGGTAGACTCCAGCAGGTAAAGGCATTTTCTCAGTTCGATCCTTTTATAAGTCTCTTTCCCAAGCCGCAAACTTTCCATTCCCATGGAGGAGAATTTGGAGAAATAAGGCGCCTCCTAAAGCGGTCTTTTTTACTTGGACAACAGCGTTGGGGAGGATTTTGACTACCGATAATCTGAGGAAGTGCTGGATAGTTATACTTGACTGGTGATGTATGTGTAAGAGATCTGGCGAGACAGTGGAACACCTCTTGCTACACTGCGAGACATCTAGAGCCTCGTGACTGGAAGTCTTTAGCCGGATTGAGCTATCATTTGTTATGCCTACTTTTGTGGTAGATCTATTGGCCAGCTGGACACTTCCAAGTGGAGTTCAACAAATCAAGGCGGTATGGAAAATGATCCCGATCTGTATTATGTGGTGTATATGGCAAGAGCACAATGATCGGACTTTCAAAAACAATGAGCGGTCTCTAGAGGAATTTCGAACTCTATTTTTCAGCACTTTATTTCTATGGGCCATTGCTTTAGATTTTAATGGCCTGAATTTTCATGCCTTTTTAGTTTCCCTTACTTCGACCTAGATAGGTCTTATCTCTTGTATACCATCTTGTGTACTTGGGCTTTGCCTATCTTTATTAATATATTATTGATTACTTATAAAAAAAATATATAATTAGTTATGCATAGTTTCTCTTGCACAAAAAAAAAAAGTACTCATACACAGTTGGAGGATTGTCATGCCACAATAATTTCACACATCATTACTCATAAAGAAATATATTTTCACACATAATTAAGAAAGCAAAACTATGTTTAATGTTCATTTCAGATAAATAGAGACAGTAGGCAAGGGGATCCTCTTTTTGTTACAAGGGACTTATAGTTCTTAGAAATGACCATTTAGTCTGCCAAATAGGGTGCAGATTTGGAGAAACTTTTTTTTTTGACAATTAATAAATTATTTCATTGATAAAGAAAATAGGCATAGCCCAGGTACACTGAAAGTATACATGTGAATACACCTATTTAAGAACTAGAAGCAGTTACAAGGAAATCATGGAGGCTAAGGCCATTCAAATCTAGAGCAATGGCCCACAAAAACAAAGTCTTCCAAAAAAACTCCTAAACTCTTCCATGGAGCGCTCATGATCCTTAAAAAGCCTTTCATTTCTTTCACACCAAATACACCAAAAAATACAAATGGGAGTCATCTTCCACATAGCCGTGATTTGTGGTGTTCCAGTGATCTCTCTCCAGCTTGCTAATAGTTCCACCACTCTACCTGACAATACCCAAGCTATTCCCATTCTGCTGAAGAAGTAATTTCAAATATCTCGAGTAAAATCACAATGTAAGAGTAGATAGTCTGTTGTTTCACTACTATTTCTACACAAACAGCACCAATCTGTGATGATAAGGCCACGTCGTCTAAGATTATCTATGGCCATAATCTTCCCTAGAGCTGCTGTCCAAACAAAGAATGCGGCCTTTGTTGGTGCTTTACTCCTTCATATGGTATTCCATGGAAAATTATGCCTTTGTTGCATGGTAATAGAGTCATAGAAGGAGCGTACCGAGAACTTCCCTTTCCTAGAGAGTCTCCATTCCAGCGAGTCTTCAATTGTGGCCGCAATGGGAGTGCTGTACAGCAAGTTTAGAAACTCCACCAAACCAATCACTTCCCAATCATGCGCTTCCCAAGTAAGGCTAATATTCCACTCCTATGAACCTTGGTTATAACCTGCAAATCAGCCACCATAGCTTCTTTCTCCCTTGCAATACTGAAAATTGTAGGAATCCTTCAAGGCCGTGTCTCCCACCCATACATCCTTCCAAAAGCTAATCCTACTTCCAACCCCCAAACACAACCGAGTATTACTAGCAAAGGAGCACCACCCTTTCCGTATATACGTTCATAGCCCCACTCCATAAGACCCCCTACCTTTTTTAGAACACCAACCCCCCTATTCACAACCATATTTCAAGTCGATCACCCCTTTCCATAAGGCTCCCCTCTCATTGTTATAACGCCACAACCATTTTCCTAACAAGGCCTTATTAAAATCCCTCACATTCCTAACCCCCAAACCACCATCCCTCAAAGGAGAACATACCTTGTCCCACCCCACCAAGTGGAATTTAAATTCATCTCCTATTCCACTCCATAAAAAGTCCCGTTGAATTTTCTCCATTCTAGTTGCAATGCTTGCGGGAAGAGGAAATAAAGATAAGTAGTATGTGGGAAGGTTGGATAAAGTACTTTTGATAAGAGTGATACGTCCCCCTTTAGATAAATATAACCTTTTCCACCCGGCCAGCCTCCGCTCAAATTTTTCCATCACCACATCCCAAATTGTCTTAGCTTTGAAGGAAGCCCCCAAAGGAAGTCTAAGATACTTCAATGGCAATGAAGAAACCACACAACCCAAAATGTCAGCCAATGCTCTGATATTGTTTACATGACCAACCACGACCATCTGTGTCTTAACGAGATTAATCTTCAGCCTGGATACCACTTCAAAACAAAGTAGGATGGCCTTCAAAGATTGAATATACCCTGCATTTGCCTCACAAAATAGCAAGGTGTCATCTGCAAACAAAAGGTGAGAAATAATGGTAGAGCCATGGATATCTCTTACTGAGAAGCCAGAGAAAAAACCTCCCTCTACTGCAGCCGACACCATTCTACTTAGCGCCTCCATAACTAGAACAAACAAGAGGGGTGATAATGGGTCACCTTGACGTAGTCCTCTCAAACTATTGAAGAACCCCACAGGGTCCCCATTTACCAAAATTGAGAAGCGAGCCATTGACACATAATGCCTCATCAATTTCCTCCATCTTTTTCCAAAACCACATCTCCCCAACATATAAATCAAGAAATCCCAATTAACATGATCATATGCCTTTTCCATATCTAATTTGCATATAGTACCTGGAGCTCCCGACTTGATTCTGCTATCCAAACATTCATTAGTTATGAGGACCAAGTCCAAAATTTGTCTCCCTTTCACAAATGCATTTTGTGACTTAGAAATGATCTTTGTCATGACCGAACTCATCCTATTAGCAAGTACTTTTGAAAGTATCTCATAGACACTACCTACAAGACTAATCGGCCTATAATCTTGTACCTCTATTGCACCAGCCTTTTTCGGGATTAGAGTAATAAAAGTAGCATTTAAGCTTTTCTCAAATTTGCCATAAGTGAATAATTCCAGAAAAACCAACATTACATCCTCCCTCACCACTTCCCAACAAGATTGGAAAAAAGCCATAGTACCAGACCTAGAGCTTTATCTTTATTCATTTTCCTAATTACTTGTTGTACCTCTTTCTCTTCAAAAGGTCTTTCCAACCAAGCCGAACTATTTTGATCAATGGCCTCAAAGGCTAAACCATCCACAATAGGCCTCCAGGAATGAGGTTCCGACAACAGATGTTCGAAATGGCCAGCCACATGCTCCTTTATCACAACCTGATCTGAGGATGCACCGCCATCTATGTTCAAGGACTCAATGGAATTGAACCTCCTATGTGCATTAACAACTTGGTGAAAAAACTTGGTGCATTTATCCCCCTCCTGAAGCCACAATGTCCTTGACTTTTGCCTCCACGAGATCTCCTCCATTAGAGTAAGACGTTCAAGTTTAGAAACTACTTGATCTTTTCGGTTGTTCTCATCTCCTACACCCTCCAAGCTTTGTAATTCTTGAAATAAGCTCTTCTTTTGTAAAGTTACATCACCAAATATCTGTTTATTCCATGTCTTCAAATCCTTCTTCAAAGCTTTCAACTTTCCAGCCAATACATTGCTTGGATTACCCTCAAAGAAGTATGAATTCCACCATTGTCTAATCAAATCCACAAACCTCTCTGTTTTTAACCACATATTCTCAAACTTGAACGGCCTTCTACCCCCTTGAATGCCGCCACAGTTTAACATGATAGGGAAATGATCCGAGCATAACCTCGGGAACCTTTTCTGGCTTAAGTCTGGATAATGCAGCTCCCACCAGGGAGAAATGAGGAATCTGTCTAATGTCAACCAATCTTAATAATTAGACCAAGTATAATCACCTCCCATTAGAGGTATATCCATCAAATCTAACTCAAAAATGAAGTCCGAGAAATCCACCATAGCTTGATTTTGCCTTCCCCCCTGATCTTTCGCTGAGAAATCTTGTCACATTAAAATCCCCACCAATACACCAAGGAGCCTCCCACCAAGAACATAAACCAGCTAACTCATCCCAAAGCAACCTCCTCTCACTATCTAGATTAGGGCCATATACCCCAACAAACGCCCATACGAAGCCATCCTCAATATTTTTATAAAAACACCCCACCGAAAATTCTCCCACAAACTCATCCATACTCTCCACCACCCTCTTATCCCACATCACCAACACTCCACCCGAGGCCCCTTTAGAAGGTAAGTATGCCCAATCTACAAATTGACAACTCCAAATACTCTGAATAATTCTTCTATTGATAAGCTTCAGCTTTGTTTCCTGCAAGCAAATGATATCCAACTTCCATTGCCTTAATAGGGCTCTTATTCGAAGGCGCTTATTAATCTCATTCAGCTCCCTAACATTCCAACTCAGAATTTTTGGCTTCATTTATCAACTGTTCCAGCCCTCCCCTTGTGTCTACCACGACTTGCACTTCCCTCCTTACCATCTTAATTAATGGACGACTCCAACCTCTTCAACTCCCTCTCTATTTTTGACCCTGCTCCTTGATGTTCTGCCTCCATGGCTATAATCAATGCCTTAAACTGATCTTCATAGCCCACACACGAAACCCCCATACAACTTTGCAATTCTTCTACCTTTTTCAATACCCAATTCTTTGACCCTACCTATCCTAAGTTTCTCCCTCTGTGTTTGTTTTTTTTGGTGAAAGGTGAAACCCAATTTATGTTCCGAGAGCATTAAATCTATAAATTTTTTGTTGTTAATTGATTGCTCCTAACTTTTTCTCTCCGTACAGCCAAAACTTCGATGAAGGAAATTTTTTTCTTTTGGTGTATGTAGTGGTAGTTAGGGATTGCTTTTAGTAAGTTATGGGTACAGTGAAGCAGATTCTCATTGAATCTAAAGTTTTAGAGGTAGTAAGGGATGGGAGGTTTTTTTTTTTACTGAGAAAGGATGGAAGGTGGTGAAAGAGATTAGACTGGGGTTAGGCACGGCAAGGTGGTTCATCAAAGCGTTGGAGGATTGCTTGAAGACTGAGGAAGGAGTTTTATTCTGCACATAGAGAAGGAGATAGGGGCTATGTTGCACAGAGGTGTCACAACTCAAGAGGTTCCTTCATGGCATTGATGGAGTATGGCGGAGGTGGGTATCGAAACTTTTTATTCATACCTGAAGATAGGGAGGGAAGGGGGTGGAGGAAGCTGGTTGAGACTATGAGGGAGGCTGCCTGGACAGGTGGTCCTGTGTCCTAGCCACCACAACAACCACCACTTCGGTCATACCGGGAGGCACTGCTACACAAAGGCAGTACAAGGGGAGGCCATAGTTCTGACACCTTAGCATACTCAAGAGGTGGAGTAAGCCTGCAAAGGAGGGCTTCCATTTATGAAGGAGTGCAGGCTCGAGAGAAAGGTGACAGAGTGGCTGTCGGTTTGCTTGAAGAAAAGGAGTTGCATGCACTACAAGAGATGAAATGTCTAATAGATTTGTTGCAACTGAATATCAATGGGTTGTTACGGCGTGTAGAGGAGCAAAGACGAATGGGCTTGGGACTGGGAGTGGGCTGTGGTCCAAGTGATGATAAGAGGAAGGCTGATCCAGCAGGGGAAGAAGGGAGTGTACGGGAAGAAGTCTTTTGTAGGGATCAGTTTGGAAAGAAGAATTTCGTGGGCCATGAAGAAGACTTGAAGGGGAAGAAGATTGCTCATGGGTCAGGCCCAAGTAGAAGCCCACGTAGGGTTTGGAAGGAGAAGGGCCCGATTTCGGGCAGTGTATCGGGTGAACTGGAGGTGCCCGATACTCCTACTCCAGGGCCGAGTCTTGGGTCGGGTTTGACACAGAAAGGACCGACCACTGCCAGCGACTCATGTGGTGGTCCGTCGGTGGTCTTACGGTTGCCGGAAGTGGAGGTGGGGGAAATCAATGTAGAGGAACTGAGTATTGTTGAAGTGGAAGGCTCGGGGGGTGCTCAGGGAGGGCCGTCGTCTGGTGGGTTGCCACAGACTTTTCCAGCGAGCCTTGTCACAGACTTGGACTTGTCGATTCCCTTGGGTCGGTTTCAATCAAGGTGGTGGGGGGCAGATATGGCTCACGGTGAGCCTCTGGGGGGAATCCGAGAAGGTCATTCTGTTGCNAGATATGGTTCTCGGTGTGCTTATGGAGTGTGGGGGTACGTTGGATAAGGGGGAGTTAGATGAAAGTCAGCAGTTGACGCTTTATGATCCTGGTGTAAACTCACAAGAGAGGGAGGAGTCAGCAGGAGAGGATCCTACCCCTATAAGTATGATCCCTCCTAGTGTGTCCCTCCTACCCAATTTGGAGAAACTTAGGATAGGTAAGTAAAAAAGTTGGGTTGTAGCTGCGTGAAGGTTTCTTTGATAGTATATATACTCTGATTTGCCACTATGACATGAAAATCTTTATTTACTTTTACAATCTGGAGAGATGAGAGGGATTGGGGCTGAAATGATGATGGGTGAGAGTTGAGAGGGATGAATGATGTGCCAAATTTTCATGTTTAGCACTTTGTTCAAATGTTGGGCTGTTTTCTTTTATCAATGAACGCGTGATTCTTTGCTTATATTATACATTAATTTATATCTGCTATTTTCTAGCTATTAGTTGAATTTTTAGTTATTGTGGTATTGAGCACAGGATCTTGCTATCCAGTGGGCATTCTTGATAATCACTCATGTGTGGAGAACTCCATGAAGAATTTCTGCCCTGTTTGTTATGAGGTTCATGCTTTGAGTGTTGACTTTTTTTAAAGTTAAAAAGAGTTTTCTGTTCTAACAAGTTGCTTTTATGCTGACAGTAGCTTTTTGACTCGATCAAAGCCGCCAAAATTTTGAAGTGTGGACACACAATGCATATGGACTGCTTTGATGATATGAGAAAACAGAATATGTTAAGTTCAGCTAATTTTGAAATTATTCATTCATTTCTGTGTTTTTTATATGTAAAATAATTGTTTTTAATTTGTACTATGTGATGGATTTATCACATAGGTATCGATGTCCTATATGCTCCAAGACAATGGGTGATATGTCTGTTTTCTGGAAATTGTTAGATGAGGAGGTATGGGGATTTTGCTTTTATATAATTGCCATAAATTTGTTGACTCTGATTTTATATAATTGCTTTTATATAATTGCCATAAAAAGTATCGTTCATTTTTCTGTTCATTTGTATTGAGTCTTGCTCGTTACATAAATTTGGTCAACAGTTGACTCTGATTTTAGTTTAGATTCTGCATGCCTGTCCGTCGTGGGAATATGTTTCTATGGCAGCTACAAGTTTTAAAGTTCATGTTATATGAAACCACCAGTTTCTTAGTTTTGTTGGAGTTGTTATGCACCACTACACGGTATGCTTTGTGATGTTCAATACTTTCTCAGAAAGATTAGAAAAAAGTGATATAAACAAATGTGTATGATTGTATTTTTCCCGAACATAGACAAGATTGTTTTGAAGATTGTTTGTTGATTAAAGGTCCATGTTGGACTTTTTATCTTATTTTTTATTTATTTGTTTGGGTTTAAGGTTTAGTTTCAGCTGAGTTAAGTTGAGAAGCCTGTTTCTCTTTCTTTTTGAGGGTATTGTTATACTATTGTCAGTTTTCTCATTAACATGGGTTGCGCCTTCATGACTTTGTATCTTAGAAAATTATTTCTTCTATACCTACATCCTCCCATGCATAGCCACTATTTCCCATACATCTCTTGCATCAATTTATTAACAAACACATGAGCCAGAATATCTGGCACCCATTTGGGTTTAAGGTTTAGTTTTAGCTGAGTTAAGTTGAGCAGCCAGTTTCTCTTTCGTTTTTGGAGTATTGTTATACTATTGACAATTTTGTCATGCACACAAGTTGCACCTCCGTGTAATTTCTATCTTAGAAAAGGAAAGCCTGTTTCACTTTCTTTTTTGGGGTATTGTTATACTATTGTCAATTTTCTCATGTACACGAGTTACGCCTCCATGCACTTTGTATCTTAGAAAAGGACGAAAGAAATCAAAAGGTGCCAGATATTCTGGGTAGTGTGTTTGTTAATAAATTGATGCAAGAGATGTCTGCGAAATAGTGGCTATGCATGAGAGGGTGTAGCTAGGGAAGAAAACAGGACTAATAAGCAACAACGTTAAAACTATTTTTTTGATAAGTAATAATTTATTCAAGAAATAGGCATAAGCCCAAGTACACATTATGTATACAAAGGAAACACCTACAACTTCCACAAACGAAAAGAAACTTAACGCCAGAAAACTAAAACAAGTGCAGAAAATTATCCTCCATTACAAACACTTTAACCCAAAATCTCAAAGTACTCAAGAAAAAATCCCTAAGGTCTCCCAATAAGCGTTCTTTATCTTCAAAGCATCTCCCATTTCTTTCACTCCATATGCACCACATAAGACAAAAAGGTACCATCTTCCAAACTCTCACCGCCTTCTTACAGCCCTTCAAACCCTTCCACCCTTCCAATAAATCCACCACTTCTCTAGGCATTACCCAATGTAAACCTATCCAACTCAAAACCTCAGTCCACAAGAATCTTGACACTTCGCAGTGAAGGAAAAGATGATTTACAGATTCACCTACCCTTTTACACATGACACACCAATCAGCTATAAACAGACCTCTCCTTCTAAGATTATCAGTAGTCAATACTTTGCCTAAAGATGCCACCCAACAGAAAAAAGCAACCTTGCTGGGAACTTTCACTTTCCATCTACTTTTCCAAGGAAAAACACAACTACCTTGACTTGACAGAAATCTGTAAGAAGATGAGACTGAAAACTTAGCATTTCCAGCAGGGATCCACATCATACTATCCTCTCTTTCAAGCACCAACTTTGAACTGTAAAGTTTAACCTGCAGAGCCTTAACTTCATCCACCTCTCAATCATTGACATCCCTTTTCAAAATGATATTCCATTCAACCTGGTTATTATTATTGCAATAAGAATCATAAATAAATGCATTATGATCCTGGCAATTCTGAAAATTGAAGGAAAAACTAGCTTGAAAGCAGTATCCCCACACCACAAATCATGCCAAAAAAGAATCCTCTTACCATCTCCCACCTTCATTCTGAAATTATTGGAGAAGGAATCCCAACCTTTTCTAATAAATTTCCACAAAGTAACCCCATAAGCACCACTGGCAGCTTTAGAACACCAACCGCCCCACAAACTTCCATATTTCGCTTCTATCACATTTTTCCACATGGCTTTACTCTCCAAATAATATTCTCCAAAGCCATTTTCCACATAAAGCTCTATTAAAAACCCTTAAATCTTTTATCCCCAAACCACCACGATCCAGTGGTTGACAAACCTTCTTCCAACTAACCAAGTGAAACTTCTTTTCCTCACCATTGCCTCCCCATAAGAAATTTCGAAATAAACTCTCAATCCTCTTTTCAACACTTGCCGGAAGAGGAAAAAGAGAAAGAAAATAGGTGGGAAGGTTGGACAAAGTACTCTTTAAAAGAGTTAGTCTTCCCCCCTTAGACAAATAGATCCTCTTCCAACCCGCTAACCTCCTTTCAATTTTTTCAATCACCCCATCCCAAATATTGACAGCTTTAAAAGAGGCTCCCAAAGGAAGCCCAAGATACCTCCAAGGCAAAGAAGAGATTCTGCACCCCAGTAAATTTGCCAGGTCGGATAAATTCTAAACATCACCGACAGGAACAATTTCAGACTTCGAAAAATTAACTCTTAACCCCGAAGCAGCTTCAAAACATAGCAAAAGTGCTCTTAAAACACGAAAATTATCTGAATCAGGCTCACTAAAAATCAAGGTATCGTCAGCAAATAACAAATGAGAGATCTTTAAACAATTCCTAGTCTCATTACCCACCACAAAACTGGACAGCAGATTACCCTCCACAGCCCTCTCAATCATTCTACTCAAAGCTTCCATAACCATAACAAAAAGAAAAGGAGAAATGGGATCGCCTTGCCTCAAACCGCGAGAACTACCAAAGAAACCAGCCGGTTCACCATTCACCAATATAGAAAATTTTGAAGTCGAAACATAATGCTTAATCCACGAGCTATATTTAGCACCAAAACCAAATCTCCTCAGTAAATAAACAAGAAAATCTCAACTTACATGATTGTAAGTCTTTTCCATATCCAGCTTAATAAGAGTCCCAGCTTTCCCCACCTTCAACCTGCTCTCCAAACATTCATTAGCAATTAAAACATAATCTAAGATCTAGCTTCCTCTCACAAAAGCATTTTGAGATGGTGAAATAATCCTCTCCATCACCCTACTCAAATGATTTGCCAGCACCTTAGAGATAATTTTATAAATACAATTCACCAGACTAATTGGCCTAAAATCTCTTATCTCCACAGCCCCAGCCTTCTTTGGAATAAGAGCAATGAAAGTAGCATTCAAACTCTTCTCAGACCTCCTATACGAATGAAACTCAGCAAACACCTTCATGATATCATCTCTAACAATGTTTCAACAATCTTGAAAAAAAGCCAAAGTGAACCCATCCGGACCCGGTGCCTTATCTATTTCCATACCCTTTACCACATCTAGAATTTCATCTTTTTCAAACTCTCTTTCCAACTACACAGCATCCATCTGCTCTATAGGATTAAAAACAAGGCTGTCCAGTTTTGGTCTCCAAGAAAAATTTTCTGAAAACAGCTTCTCATAAAAATTCACAATGTGGGCCTTAACATATTCTTGATCCGTTGTCCCCATCACGATGGACCTCAATCGCATTATATCTTCGATGAGAGTTTGCCATTTGATGAAAAAATTTAGAACACCTATCCCCCTCCTTCAACTACAACACCCTCGATTTTTGCCTCCATGAAATCTCTTCCATCAAGGCTAAATTTTCCAAATCAGAAACCACCCCTAATTTTCTAATTCTTTCCTCTTCCAATAACAACCCATTCACCTCCTTTTCTTCCAAAAATTGCTTCTCCTCCATAAGCCGTTTCCTCTTGGTATCCAACAACCCAAACTCCTCTTTATTCTATCTCACCAAATCTTTCTTAAGATATTCAACTTTCTAGCTAGAACAAAGCTAGGAGTGCCAGTAATATTATAGGAATTCCACCAGCCTCTAACCTTTTCCCCAAAACCTTCAACCTTAAGCCACATGTTCTCAAATTTAAAATAACCTCTTCTACTCACAATACCACCACAATCCAACATGATGGAAAAATGATCGGAACACAATCTCGGCAAAATTTTCTGCATTAAACACGAAAAGTGTGCTTCCCAAGAAGACGAGACTAGAAACCTATCCAACCTCGAAGAAGATCTGCCATTAGACTAAGAACAATCTCCTCCCATCAAAGGCAAATCTATCAAATTTAAATCAAAAATTAAATCTGAAAAATTAGCCATAGCACTGAAAAATATGAATCCTCCGTCCTCTCATTAGGAAACCGAGTAAGATTAAAGTCCCCTCCAAAACACCAAGGTAAATTCCACCAACTGCACACACCCGACATTTCTTCCCATAAATGTATCCTCCTGCTATCCACATTAGGGCCATAAACTCCAGCAAACGCCCACGCAAACCCATCCTCAATATTCTTAAAATGACAAGCCACCAAAAATTCCCCCACAAAATGATCCACCCGCTCTACCGCCCTCCTATTCCACAATAAAATGATACCACCCGAAGCCCCATTAGAGACCAGCTCTACCCAACCCACACTACTACAATTCCACAAACTCTGGACTATAGCTTTATTCACAAATTTCAGCTTGGTTTCTTGAAAGCAGATAACATCAGCCTTCCATTGACGCAGCCAATATTTCACCCTTAAACGCTTCCTATAACCATTTAAACCCCGAACATTTCAAGAAATGATTTTAGGTTTCATGACAAACTAGTGACATCCCTTTCCTTACCTTTTTCCCTCCAAACACTCCTTTCCTTGGACTTATAAGTGATAGAACACTCCAACCTTTTAAGTTCTCTCTCCTTTTTTGCAGCAGATTTGGCCAAATCAGATTGACCCGCTTCAATAGCAATTAAAAGAGCTCTAAACTATTCATCATAACCATTACACGAAATCCCTACAATATCTCTGATCTCTTCAACCTTCCTCAAAACCCAATCAGAAGAGTTACAAGACCATTCAAGACCTGGATTCAAATAACTCAAAGGGACAGGATCACCATCCTCATCTGAATCTGAAATCTCCCCTGACTCACACGAAACGGAGCCTTCCCCTCCCCCCAAAATCAACTGTAAATCAGAATTATTTAAAAGAGTGCAGGGCACCACATCCACAAAAGAAACTAATCCCTTTACCCCTTCACAACACTCCTCCAAAACCCCAGCCCTAGCATCACTAGCCAAAACCTCCCTGAATTGCCCACCAACCTCCAACCCACCCTTCAGGGAGAAACACATCGACGGGAAGCAGCTAGAAGACCCCCCCACCTCCATCGACCCCTTCTGTGAAGACCTAGATAAAATCAAACCCAAATCCTCCTTGGACTGAGCACTCACCATCTTTGCGGCAAACAAATACCCCTCATCACTGTTCATAGCTGTCAGACTTGACAACTCCACAGTCCCTGTTGACTCGCACCTCACGGGCGACTTTGTCTATGATGATGGACCAGGACTCTGACCTTCACAGTCCACTGAAGCCAAAGGATGAAGCCCAGAGACTATCGGGCGACTGCGTTCAATGAACCCAACTCCTGTCGCACTGTTCACTGCCGTAGGACTCGCCACCAGAAAGGTCTTCGACGGTTCGCAACACGCCGGCGACCCAGTCTGAGGTGGTGGGTCAGGCTTCTACACAGGGGAAGCCACCATAGCTGAAGGGTGAAACCCAGCCCCAATCTGCCAATAGACCACCTTGTTGGTCTTTCCTCCTGGGCCTCGAATAGGCCCAAACACCTTGCTCCCATTACGCTCATCAGACTTGGGCCCACACTTCATATTACTCAAACCCATCAAGAGACCCAAACCCTCGTCAATTGAAAATAATAAGGAACAAATTTTATCTTTCCAACCCATTAATTCTGCCCGTATATGCCAAAGAGACCCCTCAACTTTCCCCACTTTTTTCCACATCTCGGGACTCCAATCGTCTGTACTAAAGAGGTCCTACGACAGTTCGTCTCCTTCAAGCTCACCTTCTTGATTCTTCCTGAAGATTCAACCAATTCACACCTATTTTTGAAACCAACATCAACATCTGCAGGTTTCATCGCAGCAGCTAAATAAGAAGTTTCTCTGTAACTTTTCTCTTTCTCATCTCCAAAAGAACCTCTGTTTTCTAGAACAAAAACAAAGGGTCTAGACCCAACAATCTCACGCGCCTTCTTCACAAAACTAGACAAGCCGCCACCATTTCTCCCTCCAGGAACTACAATAATTCCTTTCCCCTTACCCTCATCCAGTTCAATCTCTTTAACTAATCTTCCAAAAGAATTATGAGAGAGTTGAATAAGGAAAACTCTATTACCTTCCCTTCTAGTCTGGAAAAAAGCTTTTTTACCTGGATAACTCAGACATTCCTCAATCACCTTAGCCATCCAAATCACTGCTTCACCATTAAGATAAAGAACCTTAATAAATTTCCTACACTTTTCAACAATACTAAAAGATTTCCCCCCTTCCTTCTAAAACACAAACAATTTAGTTTTAACGCAGCAACAGCGTTAAAACTTTGTTAATCAAATTTACACAATAGCCTGACTCCCTGAGTACAAAGATTTTAATTTTTCTATGGCCACAATACTTGTGCTCTATGTTTTAATTTGGATAATCACTTTGTTTTATTCAATTATCCTAGCTAGTTTCTTAGCTTCTAGGCTCAGAGATTGGTTGATAAGCTTCTGAGTTATTTAGTGGTATATTTTGGATATGCAGTCTCTGACATGCAATTTCCCTTTGATAATCCGTCTAAAGATTGCTAATCCCTGCCCAAATCCCACAGAATGGCTTGCTTCTCTAAATGATCCAAAATGTATCTAAATTATCAGCAGAGCGGATATAAAAGAATTCTCCAAAGTAGGCATTTATTTGGAAATGCGCTAATAAAGAACAACTGCAAACTGCAATGTTCTCTGTCTCTCTCACACAACTGCTTAAGAAATTGTGATACCAGATGTTTTATCTTAATTAAGTTGGGAGTTAGATTATCCCTTTTCTATAAGAAGGCAACATGTTTGGATTCTAGATTACATATGGATATCTACACCAATTAAGGTTTACTGGGTAAAATGAAAAGCGATTGCCTTGACCTTGAACATTCCTTTATGGTCATTAAGTGAGATAGTGTTGAAGCTTTCCTGCTTTGGCTAATTTGTTTTCATAAATGACAGGAGCCCTGAGTGACATCCTAAATTCTCATTCTCTCTCATTTTAAGATTTGGTATTTAGATTCCATGACCTATAATGAATCTATCAATCCAAGTTGATGGACATGACTTTTAGAAAAATTAGCTACATCCTGCTAATTTTACCAAGGTTGTAATTAAAATGGGATAGATTTTTGAAAGTCAAAGCTAAATAGCCTGCTCTATGTAGCTTGGCTTGTTTACTAGGCTGCTAGTGAGAGCCTGGATGCTGTGGGTATGTGTGCCTTTGCACTTGTTGTGTATTTGTGTGTTTATGTCGAGAAGTATATTATAGTTTATTTACAGTTGAGTTAATAAGTATCATTTCATAATGCTTTCTGCTTGCGATGACTATTTCCTGTACTTGCTTTTTATACGAAGTGGTTATATTCTTATATGAGTATGTACCTCTTATAGATAGAAGCTACTGCCATGCCCGAGGAATACCGGTACGAGGTAGTTTCTTCATCCATCCTCTTCTCTGTCTGTTAGCTTGCTCTTATGCACACAATCTCCATGCCTGTATGATTTTCTGCATCAATTTCTGAAAACCTTAGGAAGTGTGTTTTTTAAAGCCCATTAAAAATCATTCAGNGGGGGGAGGGGCCCTGAGAAAAGCATGTTTGGAACCCTTCCTTCTGAATTTCATTATATTGCTGTAGAGAAATTTGGAAGGTGCATCCATGAATAATATACTTTCAAAAGGTTTTCCAGGTTGATTATTCTTGTGCCTTGCATTAATGTGATATAGAAAAAGGAGCTTAAGTGCATAGAGCACGAAAATACAGTGATCAACGACCTTTGATCACAATGTTACTTGTGTGACAATACTCATTCCTCTTTCTAAAAGAGGTGGAAATTTGTGTGATGTTGCTTTCCCTGTTCCTCTACATTCCTAATCTGTAATGTAATGAAAGTCAATATGCATAACCTTGTGGCGGCTAGTAGCAATTTGGTCTACTAAAAGTATACTGAGTTTCAGGGGCATTTTTCAGGTTTCAATTCTTTGCAATGATTGCAACAATACTGGCAAAGTTTGCTTTCACATTTTAGGGCACAAGTGCCATCACTGCAATTCATACAACACTCGCAGGCTTTCAGCACCAGACAATTGATGAGATATCAGCTGACTAAAAAAGTTGATTACCAAACAAAATACATTAGGCTATCATACACCTTAGAACTTTTGACAGATCTGCCGATTGTCTCAGTGAAATATTCCTCTTTAGCAAGTGCTTTTGTTTTATGCAAGTTATACTAAGGCAATGTTATGCTTTGTAATGTTAAACGGTTTCGAATTTTCAGTTTTTTCTTTTCCACATGACATACATGAGAGAGAAGTTCTATAGCCACAAAAGACTTCCACAAAATAACATGGTTTTGTATAATATGTTAAATTTACTTTACAATAAAAATATATTTACAATCTAATGTACAATATCAAGGCACGTCAGTTTTTAAATTTATTTTTGGAATCTCTTTATGATTAAAGCATTTTCCTACATGAGATATGAATTGCCATAAAAGGGTTTCCTGATAACAAGAGAAATTATCATGCACTTCAGACTTTCCACCTCGTTTGGATTGCAAGATTTGCAAGATGGTTTCATCTCATCACATCTTATCTCAATATTTTAACACTACAAATACAAATAATTTTTAATTTCAAAGTTTTAACTTTTTAATCTAATCATTACATAATCATTAAGACTTTTTTAAATTTCTAAATAAAACATAAAAATAATTTAATTTTTTTAAATTTCAAAATAAAAATTATATTCTAACAATATTTTAATTTTATATTATTTTTACTTCAACTTTTTTACTCATTTTTCAAAATTTCATAAAACAGCTTTTATTCAAATTATTTTACTATTTATATAAATTATTTCATTACTATTTATAAATTTATTTTCACATTTCATTTTATCTCAACATCTTAACACACTAATTTTTAAGAATAATGATAGGGTTACTATTCTATCATTATCAATCTACTACTTTTTTTGTATTTTTTTAAAATTGTTTATTTTATTTAATGATTAAGGAAGTAAATATTAGTAAAATCATATATATTTTCTAATTTTTTTTTGGTGATTAAGGATGTTAAAAAATACTTTAAAAAATTATTAAAAAAAAAAACTTGAAATGAACTTGGGTAGGAGATGGGTAGTAAGAGGATAATAATCATATTACTACCTAATTGTTAAATCTGCTTGTTTTGAGATTGAAAATTGTTGAAATATTGAATCCTTCCTATTTAACTATAAGAGAGACACTATTTTGCTCTCTATATTTGCCCACTCTATTTGACCGTTTGGTCAATTTTTTTTTTTTTTTTTTTTACTTAGAGGTTAAGGAAGTGATTTAAATGTATTGATGTATTTTTTTATTTTTTAAATGTATTTAAATATGTAAAAAAAAATGTGAAAAGTAAAATAAATTAAATTAAATTAAATTTAAAAAAAAAAAAAAACTTTTTTACACTTGCCCAACGGTCAACACGGACGAGAGAATAGCTGCACCCTTAACCATAAATGGTAAGTAAAAAACGTTGTCCTCTGAACTTCCAAAGTGTGCAGTCTTTTATAAGCCAACATGATGTTGCATTCTATTCAAATAAGGCGAAACTGAGAAATCAAGCATAATAGGTCGTCAATTTTTGAGCATTGCTGTGCATCATCCTACACACCACACACCAATATGTTTTTTATTTTTTTTATTTTTTTATTTATTTTACTCTTCTTGAAACATTTATATTTTTTTATTCATCATCCATATCATACACATTTAATAAGAGAAATAAATAAAAATAAATAAAAAAAATTATGATATGTGATATATAGGATGATGCAAAGATTAATTCTTTGACTATTATTGATCTTGATTGGGTAAGGATCTTTCTGGGAAGTTGTTTGGCGTTCGAAAAGTCCAGAGATTTTAGTGAAAATTGCTGATATCCATTCTACATCACAAATGAATAAATTGGTATCCAGTCTACATCACAAATAAATTGTGAGAGTACAAAATGGTCCCGTTGGTAGATTGAAATAAGCTAGAACAAACGTCAGCAATGACCTGGCTCTTGATAACAATGTATCTAATGCAGTGAAGGACGTGGACCCCATCCATTGATATTTAATTCAACATGTGAACACGTCCACCATCTAAGGTTCTGGAACTGCACACGTCCTCTGCCAGCTCACTTTGACTTGCCTTTTTTCTTGCGATGCAAGTCAGCCGAAGACTCCCCCCCCCCGGGAAAAACAAAACTCAAAATATCAGCCTTTTGTGGGAAAAAAACAAATGGGAAATCCTCCTGGCTGAGAAAATCTTACAGAAGATAGAAGAAAATTGTTATGGTTTAATTCAAGTTTAATTGTAGCACACCGAAGAGTTACTAATCTTTGTTGGTGATCTTTGAAGTGGGGTGGGGATGCTTTGACTGCTTCCTTCTCTCTTTCCTCCTCAACCTCCAAAATCTTTGTTTATATAGTTTTCCATTATGTTTATTTATTTATTTATTTATTTTTATTTTTTATCTACTACTATAGAAAATAACTTATCCACATGCACGTGGCATTAGTCTCCCGGCCGTCTTTTAGTGCTATATATATATATATATATCAATTTATTTGATTTTCAAAATCTGATCATCCACGCTTATCCAATGCCGACTTGTATAATTTCTGTGCTATTTTATCGTATTGCTTTTGTAAAATTAGAGTTAGTGTAATTCACTATTTGAATGGACAAGTTGATCAAAGAATGTCCATTACTGTGAGCAAACCATTAACACTCTTGAGACCATCCGAGAATTGATTCTCATCGTAATCCATTACATTAACTCTACCTATAGCTCTTTGCTTTTATTTTTATTTTTTTATACATGGAAGAGGGCATTCAATTATTAGTTCTCTTAGTCAGAAATTAAGATGTTGCCAATTGATCTAAAATATCTCGACATTTAGATCTTTGATTTAAGATTGTGAAATGTGAGATATTCTTTCATCCTTACTAATTCAAAACTAATGAGACCCCATCAATCACAACTAGAGGTGTAATTAATTCGGTTTGGTTTGGTTTTGAATAAATTTTGAGATTGAATTAGTATACACTGGTTTTACATTTCCAAGAACTGATATCGCACTTGTTACTTTCATAAATTAGTACTTCCACTTTTATCGATTTCATTCTAATTCGGTTTGATTTTTTGATTTTTAATATATATTAAATCTCTAATCTCTTATATTATTATATTGATATTACTAATATATTTATCAAAAGAAATATGTTGAGAATTTATTAAACTATAAAATGTAATTAATATATATTTTATATTTAAAACATATGATCAAATAAATATTCATGTTTAAGATTAAAATTTTATGTTTTGAATTATATATAATTATAATTTATAAAAATTATCTATAATATAAAAATATTATATATAATATTAAAAATTAATTAAAAATATATAAATATGCAAACCGGTCTTAAAAAATATAAAATTGAGACTGGACCAATTTTTAAAATGAAGAAACCGTTTAGGTCCAATTTTCCGATTATCCAGTATATTTTTACATTCCTAATCACAGCCATCACATTGAGGTTGTAAAAATGCAGAGAAAGGCTCTTATTGGATGCCTATAGCATCCCCTTCATTAGACCAAAATTGTTACCTTTATTTTTAAACTTTTTTTTAACAGTTTAGTAGATATAAATATATATATATGAAAAAAAAAATTTAGTTATTATTTATTATCCTACAATCCACAATCTAAAAAAATTAAAAATAAAAATAACAGATGTGAGAGTCAAGAAGTGGATATAAATATTGAAGGAGCATCGGCAAAACTCCAACTTTTTGATTCTTTTAAATTAGTTACATAATAAATATTAATTGTTTATTAAATATAAAAAAAAGCAAAGAAAGTGGGAGGTGACAATTAAGATCTCTTACCTTTCCATCCATCGTTTCACGAACAACGCAAATAACAACTACCCTTTTCAAGATACTTCTTCATCAACAAGACAAGTTACAACCCCTCTCTCTCTCTCTCTCTTTCTCTCTCTCTCTCTCTCACCCTGTTTCGAAGCTACATACATTCCAGACCACCCATCTTCTTCTTCTTCTTCTTCTTCTTCTTTCGAGTTACAAATACATAAGCTTAACCGAGATAGTTTGCAAAAAACACAGAGCAAGATATGATTAATTTTTCTTCTTCTTATTCTTGATTCCTTATCGTATCCACAAGAAGAGCACAGCATGAGCCCCCAAAAGCGTCTCTGTGACAATTGTTCAGAAGCCACCGCTCTTCTCTACTGCCGAGCCGACTCAGCCAAGCTATGCTTCCTCTGCGACAGGGAGATCCACTCGGCCAACCAGCTCTTCTCCAAGCACACTCGCTCACCGCTCTGTGACGCCTGTGACTTCTCCCCTGCCTCAATTTTCTGCTCCACTGAGAGCTCTGTTCTGTGCCAGAACTGCGACTGGGAGCACCACAATCTCTCGCTTTCGCTGGTTCATAATCGGAGGCCGCTCGAGGGGTTCACTGGATGTCCTTCTGTGAGTGATTTGATGGCTATTGTTGGCTTTGAGGACGTTGGTAACAAAGCTCTGTTTTTGAGCGATGAGAATGAGGATGCTGATGAGTTTTCCGATTTCTTGGTTTGGGATGATGCTTCTCATGTCTTCAATTTGGATGATTTGATTGGTTCAACGAATTCAACGCATGAGTTTCAGGCTATGGGAGGTCCTCCTCTCCCTAAGGTGACTTATCTAACTGGTTCTTTAGGATTATTTTATCTAGGCTGATAAATAATCATTTCAACCCGTTTGATCTTGTTACAAATTTTTTAAATATTTATATAAAATATAATAAACCATTCCATTTTTCAAAATTTTAAAATAATAAATTTATTAAAAAATAATATTTTATTTACCTTACCTAAAATAATCGTTCTTGCGGATTCGTGTTAAGTTGCAGACGCTCCCAAGTTTTTGTAATCTAGCCTACTCTATCTATGAAGGCTATGAAGGATTCAGTTCAGTTTTATCTCATTTATTCTCCAGCAGATTCTATCTAATGAATTTTAGGATCTTTTGTGGGGGTTGACTTGACTTTGGTTGAAGTTTAAGCATTTACTGTACAGGCCTAAGAACCCTTTTCCTTGGATTTGAGATTCTCTGGAATGTTGAATCCCTATTACTATTAGAGTTTGTTTGTCGACCACTGCGATTGTGACTTAGTTCAGGACATTGTTGTTGCATCAGAATCGTAATGCTGCTTGTGGGCAATACAAGGAAGATATACTTAGCCAGCTTCGTGAAATGGCAAAGTCGGAACTCAACTCGAATCACGAAGCTGCTGATGCTGAACCCCTCATGCATTACCAATCATTGGTGCCTGAACAAAATGTGCAGCCAGGACATATGCGTACAGGCTTTGCACATGATGCAGAGCAAATTGAATCTCCTGATTTTGGGGTAATTTTCTTTTTCTATTCGTACCCTGCAAAATCATTTCCCCTGCTTTGCCACATTGGTATTTTTCATGTTAAGCATCTTGTGTACGCTTGTCTAACATAGATCTTGTTTTTAGAACTTAGATCTTCTCATTTGATTTGTATAGCATTTTTTCTTGTTTTCTTCTTCTCCTCCATGATCAAATCAGATGAAGGTGTAGAAATGGGAAGGAATTGGATGTTTTCTTTCAAATTAGCTCCTACCTTCATCCTTTTTGCCAATATGTCATATGATCACAAATATGGTCCTAAAACACACCCGCACATATACATTTTAATTTTGTTTTGTTGTATCTTACACGGGCAAGAATCAAGTTTATATATTTTCTTTCTTTCTACTGTCTCTCACATGGCCTCGAGTCAGAATCCTAACCTCTAACAGTTGGACTTATTAGCCACCACACCAATCCGACTCCTTTCCAACCCATTGGGGAGGAGAACCACATTGCGATTCCTCACTTGAAGTCCATGCTGATCCAGATCTTGCAAAACTCAAGCATCTCGATTACTTTGCAATAATAGGAAAACTTCATTATTGAGAATAATCTCATCTTTTATCGCCTTTATCCAACCCTTCAACTCTTCATCAAAAGCCAAAATATACTTGAAATCCAAATTGTTGACTTCTCCCTTAACATGAGGGTTATCTAGTTTAATACCCCAAAATCAGTCAGACAACAATGTCAACTATCATCAGCTTAACATCATCCTAACACAATTCCCTCAATCTTCAAATAACCAGAATCTCCTTCATCATGGTAATAAGTATCCTACTTTATTGGTAGTGAGGCAAACTTTCTTGTGGGAATTACTTATGGCAAGTTGTTGAATCAATAACCCACTCAGCACCACGGTTACCAACACACTTGCACTCTTTCTTTAACAGAATGTACCAGTACTCCACATTAGTAATAGAGTTTTCGAATGTACCGCTATGTTTGCTTCAATTCCGATCCTTTGTGACAAGAACTTCTTGTGCATCTTTATATCCACATCTTTCCTTACAAAGTCTTGTCCATACCCATGTATATCAAACTTTAGTGTCTTCCAATCCATCAAAACATTAGTTATACTGTTCTATCATCTTATCCGGCTTGTCAAATTTAGGGAAGTCTCCAAGTGAGATACTGATATACATGTTGGGATAGTACCTTAATCTAAAAAGCTTATGCCTATAGGTATGGGGCCTGCTAACCTACTTCAACCCTTGTGATTCCCTTTTGAGATTTAATACACATACTTAAGCATGTATACTCCATTACGGTGTCCAATATGTTTTGTATACCAGAGTATGCTCAGGCATTAGAGTNAGGTGAAACTAGTTATACCTTATGCAATAGCTTTTGAAGCTAAAGCTCAGAAGGTACGTTTGTATTTTACTCCAGTTAAATGTAAAATCTTTTTTTTTTACCCCGTGTAATGAGATGTGAAAACCGGTTAAAGATATGTTGAATTTTCACCAAAGTTATTCACTTGTGTATCATAGATTTATGTGTTTGGTTGTTCAAGTGAGTTCGACCCCAAACCAATTATTGATGGGATCCACTAGTACTTTTTCAATTTTTCATAAAAAAGTTAAATTCATCTTAACCTACTTCATACATTCAAACACATCTCAAAGGGACTTACAAAATATTACTATTCATATATCAACTCAAATCATCTAAGATCACCTCAACATCCAAACGCAATATCTATCTTTCCCAATATTCTCTTCTATGATTTTCTATATAACAGTCTAATGGTCACCACCGTCTTGGGATTGTAGCGTGCACAAAACAATTGTTAAGACTTCATGGCCCTGCAGAGATTTTTTTCTAAGTTGAAAGGGACATTGATTATCTACTGAATTCAACTTGAGTACTCCTAGCAGCTGCGGTTGACTGTTGAACTTTGCTTAGCTTGGCTCTACAGAGTCATTTGCTGGAGGATGCCCACAATTCCTACCGCAAACTACAAGTTTTTCACAAGGTGACACCTCGATAGTGAATACAAAAATGATGACTAATTCACAAAAATGCGACCTTTCTTTTTTATTTTTAATTTAGAGTTTTGTAAGCTGTCTATACTTTTCATAAGAAAACGTTTAGGTGACCTTTAAATAATTCAAAATTTTGATGAAGTCAAAGTACTAGAAAACACACCAATTAATTGTTGTGCACTAGTTAAGTTGATGGTCAAGTACACCTAAGCATGCGCATGCTTTTTCTAAAAGCAATAGCATGTGAAGTGCAAGTATTAATAAATACCCACTGTTTTAAAGCAATAGTAGGACTAGTCTAAAGTCATTTAAAACACTATTAAAATACCTATGTTATCAATACATAAGCATATATATATATATACACACACATTATTTGGAGAATTCTAACATTTCTCTACTTTTTTATAGAGTCGCTAGACAGATATTTAGAGTTAAGCGGGTCGAATCGTGCGTAGAGCTTCCAATTATAGTGCTGAAGCATAAGCACAAGGATTAAAAACTCCATGAACCATTGCATTGGCTGTGATATCACCATAAGATATGCCCATAACTTCTTTCAGATTCAATGAGAAAAGATTGAATAGAAGTTTTGTTTGGACCAAACATAATTCATGATGGACACTTCTAGGAATGATTTTTCAACCACTTTTGTTTAGGTATAGAAGCATTCAAGATCCAACCACTTCATGATGACACTCAAACGACTCTGATCTGCTGCTGCATTTGGTGCAATAGTTCCTATTTGTGGTCTGATCTATCCGTTCCCTTCTTCTTGTTTTTTTTTGGGAACTTCTGAGATTATTTCTCCCCCTAATGTCCAAATCACCAAAAAAAAAAAATAGAGCAAACAGATGGAACAATACAAACAAGAGATTGGGAGACCAAATTAAAAGGGACCATGACAAAATCCTAGGTGAAAGATGTGAGGTGAGATAGAGTCAGGGTTCAAATTTAGGATATCTGCTATGAAACCATATGAAATCACTTGTCTCAAAACCTTAAACTGATGGAAAATTTTAAATTTAATTATTTGTATTATATTCTTAACATGACGACGGGAAATGCATATAGTAATCTTGTCGGATGTTGCGCATTTAGCAAAGTTGTGTGTAATGAAATTGATACTTCTGTGTATCTTGATTGTGTTCAATGATCTAGCATCTTTTAGGAGCTAGATGATATATGTATATACATATATATATATATATTTGACTTTAAATATTTTAACTTCTAGTTATGAAATGGATGAATGTAGCAAACCTCTTGCCATTGTTTACCGCATTTATTATAGGATTTTAAAAACTAATTTGAATCTTAAAGCTATTTTAAAAACTTCAAGAAATAAAACTTTGTTAATTCATAGTTCTACTCCTGATGCTAATATTCAAGTTCAAAAAATGATTTATTGGAAAAATATTTCTCTTCCCAATGAATGGATTTTAGAACATGAAGTTCCTCCTATTAGAGTTTCAAATGATGAACTTAATCTTGATTATATTCGGCAATATTTGGATGGCATTGTTAAAATTAGTTTTGACCAACTTCTAGTAAACAATGAGAGAAGAAATTCTTTCGGTGGAACTAAATCCTCTTTTCTTGGTTCTGTTTTAGAAAATCCAAAAAGAAGATACCAAAATCTCAAAAAAATTCTAGAAGATTATGTAAAAACAGAACATCCTATTTACCCTGATTTAAAACTAAAAGGAGTTTCTACATTCTCTCAAGTTGCTTTTGATTATTATATTAACATGGATGCCGAAACATCCAAAGGTAAAGCCGTAAAGGAAGAAGCAGATAAAAAAGAAGAAGATGCTTCATTTCTATCTACTAAACTTCAGATATGGTTGCGCCTATTCATCACAGTCAACTTACTGTGATAAATAAAACTTTTGAAATTGATTTAATTTCTTTGTTTAAAGAATACATTTCTATTGAAAACCGTGATAAGAGAAAAACTTATCATATTAAGTTTTCTGATTTTGAAAAACTACTGGTAGATAAGGCTATACAAGGTTATTTCTTACTGCTCCATGTAATTGCGCCATTGTTGAGCAAAAAGACATACCCAGTAGTTGATTTGCGCTTATCTAGGTCACTGCCCCAGTCAGCATCATTGTAACCTCTTAGCTGCAAATCTAAACCCTGATAACACAGCACATAGTCTGTAGTTCCATTGACTGCTTTCCAATGAGCTAGTCTGGGGTTAGATTGAAATCTACTTACTAAGCCAACTGTATAGCATATGTCAGGTCAAGTACACATCATTGCATAAATCAGATTACCCACAGTATTAGCATAAGGGACACGGGCTATCTTTTCTTTTTCTTTTTGAGTCTTAGGACAACTCTTTATATAAGTTCTTGCTTCTTACAACAAGAATGTCTATGGGTTTACATTCACTCATTAAGAAGCGCTCGAGAACTTCTTTTATGTAAATCTGTTGGGACAAACACAAAAGTCTCTTTGAGTGATTTATGTAGATCTTAACTTCCAGAATGTATTATGCTTCACTCATATCCTTCATCTCAAAATTGAAGATAACCACTCTTTTGTAGTGACTATCAACCATTTATCATTTTCAGCTAGTAGTATGTTATCAATATACAACGACAACATAATGAAACTCTTATTGGACCTTTCCACATAGACACAATGGTCCTCTGTGATCATTGTAAACCCATTAGAGAGAATGGTTCAATGAAATCTAAGGTACCATTGTTTAGATGATTTTTTTAGGCCATATATAGATCGTTTGCACGCTCTTGACCTTTGACTACAAAACCCGTTGGTTGATACATATAGATCTCCTCATCTAGTTCTCCATTTAGAAATGTTGTCTTAACATCCATCTAGTAGAGTTCCAAATCCATGTTTGCTACTACAGCAAGAATCAGGCGAATTGAGGCAAACCTCACTATTGGTGAAAATGTTTCCTTATAGTCTATACCCTTATGTTGGGTATATCCTTCCACCACTAAGCGAGCTTTGTACTTATCTATTGATCCATCCGACTTGCGTTTGACCATAAGAATCCATTTGTTTCCAATAGTCTTACGCCATGTCGGTAAATCAACCAAATCACAAACCTGGTTAGTCTTCATAGATTCAATCTCATCATTAAAAACTTTCATCCACTCATCTTTAGTAGAAGATGAGAGAGTCATGAATTGTCCTAGGCTAATCATCATCATGCGGAGCTACCATAAAAGCTTCCCCTTCAATCTCAAAATGACTATGGGGAATACTTTCACGTATACTTCTACACGGCTGAGGTTGTTGTGATTGATTGACAAGTGGTGTACTCCCACTCGGATTCAAGTTCTTTTTATAATTTGTAGGAGCTTGAATTTCTTCCTCATTCTCAACTAAATTACTTAGAGTACTTTCCACTTGTTCTACAATCTCATGAAGTTCTAAACTCCTATCAACCTCACCTCTACTTGGGAACTCATCTTCAATGAAATCCACATCTCGTGACTCAATCTCAGTCAGACTTTCATCAGATTGTTCACCTATTAACACATGCCCTTTCGAGTGTTCTGAGTACCTTATAAAGATACACTTCTTCCCTCTAGGGCCTAACTTCCCATACTTATAAGAAAGATTATGAACAAAACTCGTTGAACCCCATGGCTGCAACTTACTCAAATTTGGTTTCTCGCCGGTCCATAGTTCATATGGGGTGGAAGTTACTGATTTGGAGGCACTCGGTTAAGAATGTAGGCGGCAGTCAAAAGTATATCCCCCCCAAAAAGAAATTTGTAGGTTTGCTTGCTCCATCATTGACCTAACAAGCTTAAGCAGCGTTCAATTTTTCCTTTTCGTCATGCCATTCTGTTGCGGTGTACTTGGCATCGTCCACTGTCTTTTGATTCCTTTATCATCACAGAGCCTTTTAAATTGCTCAAAGAGATATTCTCGTCCTCTGTCAGCTTTTAGAGTTTTTAAACTCTTGTCTAACTGATTCTCAACCATTTTTAGATATTGCCTAAAGCATTCCAATACTTCAGACTTATGAAAGATTAAGTAGACATGACCGTAACGTGAAAAATCATCTATAAATGTGATGAAGTAGACACCTCCGTATCTTGCCCTTGCACTTATTGGATCACAGATGTCTGAGTGGATTAATTACAGTAGAAAAGATGCCCTAGTAGCTTTTTCAAACGGTTTTCTCTTAACTTTTTTTATTAAACAATGTTCACATATGGACAAAATGATCTTATCGAGATTGCCTATCAGGCATTCTCTAGCTAACCGAGTCATTCTATCTTGTCCTATATAGCCAAACATAACATGCAATTTATATAAATCCAAATTATTATATGCAGAAAGAAAAGCAACGACTCATTCATATTTGAATAATTCAAATCTAATTATCATAAAACCAACTTGAAGAAAAGCATTACCATAAAACACATGGCCCAAAATAAAAAGAAAAATAATTGTTTTCAAGTACAATCTGAAAATCAAGTTTGAATAGAGTAACTACAGAAAGTAAGTTTCGTTGGATCTCGGGAGCATATAACACATTATTAAGGAAAAGAGTGCGGCCACCCCGCAAGTCTAGCTTGTAGGTACCAAGTCCCAGTACCTCCATACTAGCTCCATTCCCCACCATGATATCACGGCTCCTAGTTGGAATCCAGCGATACTCTACAAATCCGACTCTATCTCGCGCTATGTGTCCGGTCGCTCCTGAATCAACAATCCACACAGGATAGGAGTGAGCAACCATCACATGGCTAGTTACAAAAATAATGCGAGAAAAGTCAGAGTGTACTTTCTTGCGCTTAGGCCTTGATGCCTTGCACGAACTAGAATTAGCTACATAGGCTGTATGATTGGGCTTAGCAGCCTCTAGGCGCTCAGCCTCCAATTCCAAGTGACGCGAGACATCATCAAAGTCTTTGATATTCATGTTATGCATCAGGTTCTTGCTCATATTCTCCCAAGAATTCGGTAGTGATCTTGTCACTGCCTGCACTTGCTGTTCATCTGTCAAGTTGTTTCCTGCCGACTTAAGTTCGCAGATCATGGTTGACATAGCCCTAAGATGCTGCTTCATCGTGTGGTCAGAGCGCATCTTATAGGAGTCAAACCTCATGGTTAATCCACGCAACCTAATGGTTGAAGTTCCACCAAACTTCAACTTCAAAGCATCCCACATGCTTTGGGAAGTGTCATAGATCTCGAACTCAAACATTAGATCATTGTGCATGCTGCTTAACATTATTATGCGTGCGCACCGATTTTTCTTAGCCCATTCAGTATAGGCTAGTTGATCTATTTTGTATTGTTTCGAGATCCGTTCCTCAGGCACAATAAGGGAGTGAGATAAGGCCTCCAAGACCTCTTGCTCATCTAATACATATTGGATCTTGCGATACCAAATGTCGTAGTTCTCCCCATCCAATTTCTCCCCTTTATTTAGATCGGCAACTATATTCTTAGATGTCATTTCATTACAATACGCAAAAAAAAGATATTACACATACACCTAAGAAATCTGTCGCGTCTATCCAAGCTAGAAAAAGAATAATTTAGACATGTAAGATCGAAAAATCGCTAAATTTCATAATCACCTCTTGCACCACAACATCCAATTATTAAATTTCCAAACTAATTTTCACGCAAATTCAAAACAAATATGGGAGAATTAATTATCATAAATCTCAATCATACTCCCACTATCTTAAGTAGTAATCTAGACCTAGTTACATATAAAGACATAACCTACTAAAACTGCAGTAACCTTTTGGGCCAGTCTACAAGTACAGCTACCCAGACTGCAACAACTTATTAGGCCAGTTTACAAGGATAGCTACTCAGATTACGACGACCTGTTGGGTCAATATACAAAGATGGTTCTTTTAAGACCATTACAATTCATTTTTCTTGTTCCATCAGTGCATTTACAGTTCTTACTAGGGTCACCGTAGTCTTTTGACTATACAGTGCATTTACAATTCTTACTAGAATCATCGTAGTCTTTTGGCTATATAGTGCATTTACAGTTTTTACTGGGGTCACTGCAATTCTTTCAGCCTATCATTTACACTAACAATTCTAACTAAGACTACTTAGTGAAAATTTTCTATTTTATCACTAAAAATAATAAAGACTAATGTCTAAACATTCAAGCCTATATTCATAGATGATAAAATAATCACATATCTACATGTTCAATTCATACATACATGTAATAACATTTAATCTAAAATATTAAATAACAGATCACATGTAATATAACATGATGGAATTTTAAAAAAAAATAGCATGAATATAACCATATATTCACATTTAATCACATTTAATCTAAAACATTAAATTAAAGATCACATGTAATATAACAATATATCTAAGCATATATTAAATCATACACAAAGAATTTTTTTTTTTTTTAAAACAAAATAAATGTATAATAAATACATTTAAAACCCCCACCTAAACCAAAGGAAAGCCGCAACCCAATAGTGTGCACTGCCCTTGTTTAACTTGTGGTCCTCGGTTCGAATCCCAAGAGTGCCATTTTTATCCCCTCCTTTTAATTTTGTGTTAAAAAAATTAGGCTCAAACAGTGCTGGGTCGAAAATGGCCCAGTTTTTTCTCTTTTTTTTAACAATGGGCCTAAGGGTCCAAGCCCAACTTTATTAAAAAAAAACAGTGGGCCGAAGGGCCCAAGCCCAGCCCGTGTATAATATAACAGAAGAAATTTTATCTTTTTCAACTTTCGGATCGGTACTGTTCACGTAAACAGTAGCCCTTACACAGCAACAGCATATTTGCCGCTTCAGTCCACCACAAGCAGCCTCAGTTGCTTCCACCTGCCACACCACCACGATGGTGCTCGCAGCAACTCGCTGGTGCGCACAACACCTTCGTGGTGCTCGCTGCACCACCCTAGTGAGCACAGCACCTCTGTTGTGCTTGCAGCGCCACCCTGGTGTGCGCTGCTCCACTTCATTGGTGAGCGCAACACCTGGTGGTGCGTTCAACACCTTGTGGTGCTCAGCCATGGTGGTTCAAAAATGGTTTTTTAAAAAACTCGATAGCACCTCTGCGCACTGAACTTGGATTTAAAAAAAAATTGAGGACTACAGAAATTGCACCCATTAAATCTCAAGCATATGCGAGAAAATAAAATATTATAAACTGGAAGCAACTATAAAAGCTTTGATACCAATGTAAGAAAGTATAGTGGAAAAATACCTCAAGCTCAGCTTATAAAATTGCTCCACAAGTTTTTCCAAATTAACAAATCATAAACGTTTCCTCTTAATGGCGAAGTGTACTACGTAGTATAAAACTAGAATAACACTTAACAAATCCGCAGCATAAATATCTTATTAAGAGAGAATAAAAAGAGAGATTTTGTATATTTCAGAATGATTACCCGAATCAACTGAGGGGGGACTATATATATAGTCACCCACACGACTGGCCTTAAAAGCCAGCCTTTATTCTGTAGTCACCCTGCAGTTACATTACAAGTCACAGGCACTGGAAGGAGGGGGTCAGCCCACGTGGGCGCCCCTCCATCTTACATAAAGAGAGGCCAAGAAAGTTATGCAAAAACATTTGTATAAATTCCAAATAAATAGAAAAGCCATTATGAAGTGACAATAGTGATCACGAAGAATCTCACCACAACCAGATGATCCGAGGTTGCCCTTTGAGGCTCTGTCAATCGCCCTTTAAGGCTCCGTCAATCATGTTGAGTTTTATTTTACTGGTAGGAGGATTAACCAACAAACCAATTTGAGCTTTTGTGTTTAATCTTCAATAAATGGATTTTCAAAAGATCTAATGTAGACATAGCACCATGGTCCATGTCTCGTACTTATGCCTTTTGATGATTTTAATCATTAGATTAAGTTCTTACAACCATTTCATAACTTTTCAAATAATGTATGATCGAGGCAGGTTTTATCACACCTTCATATTTGGCTAAATTTCTAGCTAACCACAATTTCCAAAGTATCAAACAAAGAATTAATTGAGCTAGTAAATAAAGTTTATTTAACCATGAAAAGTTGACCACAAAGTTAGCATCTTATCTCTCCATCCCAAGGTTGAAAGGGTTGAGATGCCAAAAATATGAGAGAAATGAGACCAAACAGATACAGGATTGAAACAATCATTAAAAGCGTGTAAGAGCATTGGCAAATCAAAAATTTGGCTAGAACAGACACTTTTGGCCATATTTTTAATTTTTGACTAGTCATTTTAATTTTTGGCCACATTGGACTAACTATCTCAGTATTAGCCAAAAAAAAAACTAAGAACACAATAGAAATAATGTTGATCTCAATATTATTCTCAACGTTGCTCTTGAATTGTCCTACAGGGCGAAGCACGATCGTCTAAAACTCAATATCCATTGCAATATAAGGGTAATCATCTACAATATTCCGAATCAAAACAAGTTCTTCTTCAAGATTATCACTCCAAACTTCCTGGATGTGAATCGAATCGCTTTCGGCAAAATTGACATTTTATCTTTTGCCAATACAACAAGTTTTGGAACCAACAACAATGAACCAACAGGACCCAACCCTTATATCTGTAGAAAAAAAGCCCAAGAAACCGAACCCCAAATCAAAACAAGGAAAACCCATATCTTAAACAGCTTCAGAAAGATCTAAACCTCTAACCAATCCAAGCATTCAATACCAAAAATGAAAGACAGAGACAAAGAAGGAAGACGGACAGAGACAATGAAATCCTACCTCAAAGATTCAAAATCCGTGAAATGCTTCTGGAAATGAGAGGTTGGGGACGATTGGGTCGCAAAGAAATGGAGATTTTCTCAATAAACAATGGGGATTTTCTAGGCGTTTCTCCAGAAAGTTGGGGGTTTTCAAATTTATTAAAGGAGGTTTTTGTATGGAAAGATAGATGGATTAAGCCGGAAAGAAGATGGAGAGATGGGAGAGAGAAGAGCAATGACCTTCTGAAATGAAGAAGAGGAAAAAAATTACGAAGGAAAGAGGAAGGAAAAGGCAAGAAATAATATTTAGTTTCTCAACAGTAACTCGCCAATTATAGCCAGGAAGATGATTTTACTATAGCTCAAAGTTAAGAAGTTATGGCTTTGGCTAGTTCAACATAGGGCTTTTGACTCAATAAAAATCAAAATTTAGATTTGAATTTAACAATGACTAAACCATTACTAATGCTATAAATAAAACTCTATGTCCTCACAACCACAACTTCATTTTGAAGTAAAGATTATGCCACATTGTTTTATATTAAACTACAAAAGCTACCAATTATTCCACAATGTACGTTGTAAAGAATTAACTATACGCATTCTAACAGAAGATTAATGATGCAACGTCGGTACGAGTACTACTCTAGCTTCTTTTTCATCATTGTACATACTGGAGGCGCCATAATGAATGCACTGCATGGGACTGAAAACACAGACAATTAAAAGAACATTGTCTTATCAACTTTTAAAAAAATTGATGAAAGTGAGATATTTGGAATGAATAATGATAAACATATATAGTCATAAGTTGTAAGTGCTCTATATTTCTTTTGAAAAAAAATAAGATCTCTTAATTTAAAAATTAAGTGCACGACACTGACGAATACTATAATTACGAATATCATTTCATTTGTCTAATTAAATGGATCTCCCATGAAGCTAGCTAGGGAACGTATTAGCAGTAGATCAGATGCATGCTGATCATCATCTTTCAAGATGTTATAGCGTAATATAATAATATTATAGCTTGGGTCTAGATGAGTATATATTGATTGATCAACTGGCATGGCCTGATTTATACACAAGATCTAAAAGATATATATGATAATTGTAAGAAATTTTAAGGGCCAATATGCAGCAGAATATATTGTAAAGACAATTCATGCGTGACATGATCAATTATGACTTGTTCATCATGTATATATTAAAGGTAATTAATATCAAGTAGCTAGAAATTAAGATATATAATTAACACATCTGGATCTTAAAATTAATTAGGATCTTCTAGTGATCTATCCATCTGATCATGATCATAATTAGCTTTCATAAATGGAATATATATATGGCAAGGGTAAGGTCCGTCGCAAAAAATGAAAAAATCACCACAAAAGACCAATTTCAAAACTTGTTGAAAAAATATTGTGACAATGTAAAAATCGCTACAATTAAAAGCTTTTTACGACGATTTTATTTCTAACAAACACAAAATTGCAGCAAAAAACCTTATTTCTTATAGTGTGCATTCATCAGTGTATATATATAAAGAGTATATAATAACACTCTTTCATCAAGAGATGTAACAATTAATATTTTATTTGTATATATCAACAAGACTAGATATGACTTTTTATGAGTAGTCGTGATCTTTATCTCTATCACTGATCATTATAATTATATGTGTGTGTTTGTGTTTTGGAATAAATATCCATCTATATTATTATAAGTGGGCCAGTACTCTAATTAATTAATATAAGATCAACTACTAGACTTGTTATACAATAATAATATATTTTGCTAATTAACCAAATACCAACCATACGTATTTTCGCTATATTAACCCTTAATAATTTAATTAAAGTACCCTCAAAATTACAAAAGATCGACTAGTTGGCTAATCAATGGGCATGCATTTATCAGTAATATTTAGTTAAATGGGCGACTTTACGTACCTACCAAGCAAGCATTTATCTCAGATATTATTATATGTTGTTTAAATTAAAGAGTAATTAATTTTGCCCTCCAAACTCCAGATCACTTGCATGCATATATAGGATCGACATCACTCCACACATGCATATATAAAGTGCTTTAATTTCATGATTGGCACTAATTAATTAAGATGATCATCATGAATTAATGGGATTGAACTGGAAAAACAGCTTCTATCTTTGCTAATTTCAGACATTAATTGGATTAATCGATTATATAAATATATGTGTATATATATATAGGTGATCATTAATACTATTAATTAATATTCTTGGAAGCATATAATTATTATATCATGCATGCATTCATTGCATGGATGCAGATAGAACAAATTAAAGTAGTACTAGTACTACTCATGCCCATTATAAATATTATTATTATTGAAATATATATGCATGAGTAAGATGCAGGCCAATTGAAGGAAGGAAGCTGGAAGCATATATAATTTATAAAAGGCATGAGATAGCGTAGGGGTGGTGTATTGGTTGAAATAAACGGTTTAAATGTAACGGCTAGATAGCTGGTGGGCTCTCACATATGATCTCACGTGCTAATTCCAACCAGGCCAGGCCAGTACGTACTTTATGATCATTTAGAAAATGGAAAAATCTAGTTGTAAGTAATTTTACATATTAAGATGTGTATCTATTTAATATGATTGGTCAGAAAGTAGATTTTATTAAAAATAATAATTTAAATTTAGAATATGAAGACAATAATATTAATACGTAGATTGGTACACAAACTTACTTGTACATAACAACACTTTTAAAAAATTAAGGAATTTGGGATTGAACACCTACGTACGTATATTGAACAGACTCCGTTGGCCTCCACTACTCTTCCTCCCTCCAATATCTTTACTACTATACAATCATTGATGAATGATGATATATGATCAGTTGCTTCACGTCACCAAGTGGCTCCACCCGCGCTCTCTCTTCTCTTTCCAAATTAAGCCATATCAATTGCGCCTGCGTCTCTCTTATGAAGAGATCAAACGTCGACGTTAATAACTTATTGTACAGTTAATTCACATGACCCTTTTTGAAGCTGCATGCATGTTTATTATATGTTTTTAAGCAAAATCAAAAGAAATCCCGCCCGATCACTTGTTAGTAAGTTAACGCCGTAAAAAATGTATGTTTTTCTTAACTTTCAGCTTCGCCTTCAAGCTGGGTTCTAATTGGATCGAGGTATATCGCAAAGTTTTTTCGTGGAAATTAGCATGCAAACATATTAGAAGTTAGCTAGCTAGCTAGCACATGACCAATACTTTCCAGTTTTCCTCCACAAGTTTAAGAATAATTGGTAGCAAATTGACATGTTTTTTGGTAATATATATATATAGGCGCAGCTTATAATATACAGCGTGTATGGTTCGGCTAGAGAGGCCCATGATTTGGCAAATGGCTACCAAAAGTGGCTAGCGAGTGATGAAACTTCAAGATCGATAGGTTTTGGGAGAACCAATGAATGCCAAAAATAAAACGCTCCAAAAATGGCCATAATTAATCATTAATGTGCTTCCCAGCTCATCATGATGATCTACTTCTACCCCCATAAAATTTTCTTATCATAGTTTTTGCTTAACAGCTCGAAAAACCAAATAATATTTGTACGTACCCAAAAGCAACTCATCTCTTGGCGTCCACCATCTTCTAAACCTTTCCATCTCATACCTATAAATACGCACCCAATACCAAGACTCATGACAAGCAGCTAGCTGATCTTTTGTACGTACGTGGTGCCGGCAGAATCCACAGCCTAGCTGAGCGATCCCCTGCCGGACACCTTGGTCACGAACCAAAAGGGTTGGAGTCCCAGCAAGAATGGCAACGGTCCATGTTGATCATCACGTGATGTCTTTCGTTTTCGGCCTTCTAGGTACGTATAGCCACTTTTTCTCCCGTTCCAAACATCTCTTGAGTTCTTGCATACTTATAATTTCAAGGTCTCATGTCATTTCTGGTATCTCATTTTATGAAGGTAACATCGTGTCATTCTTCGTATATCTAGCCCCAGTGTAAGTAATATTTACTCTCCAAATGTATATGCATTTTTCAGCTATATATGAAGCCAATAATCGAATCATTAGTTTCCATTTTAATCGTTTGCTATTTAATTTGTCTGCCAGGCCAACCTTTTACAGGATATACAGGAAAAAATCAACACAGGGATTCCAATCGCTGCCTTATTCAGTAGCACTATTTAGCGCGATGCTGACGCTTTACTATGCCTTCCTGAAGAAGAATGCACTTATGCTCATCACCATCAACTCCATCGGCTGTGCCATTGAATCCATTTACCTCGTCTTGTTCATGATATATGCACCAGGGAGAGCTAGGGTAACGTACTTACAATTAATCTTTCTTAATCTATTTTCTTTTTAATTAATTAGTTGCAAGCAGCTAGTTTATTTAATTAACTTGATAAATCAAAATCTTTTGCTTTTTCCGCAGATGTATACCGCAAAGCTGCTTATCTTGTTTAACGTAGGGCTTTTGGGCTTGGTCATACTCTGCACATCCCTCATTCGACAAAGTTCTCTGCGGCTCACAGCTGTTGGATGGACTTGTGCGATTTGTTCTGTTTGTGTTTTTGCTGCTCCACTCAGTGTCATGGTAATTCATTGTTTTCGAACGTTAATCTAAAATCATATATACAAGTCTCGCACAAATTTTTTATAAAAAAAAAAAAGTGGACATTACTAAAAAAAAAAAAAAAAAAGAGAGAGAGAGAGAGAAAAATACTCTTTTTTTATTATGGAGTCTACTTTTTTACAAAAGTTTTCTGCAAGACTTGTGCATTTGAAACTTATGGATAGCATTATTCTATAATTAGACTTAAATTGACCCTAGCTAGCTAGGTTTACATTTTATTGGGTAAGTGATTCTCTGTTTTTTCTTTTCTTTTTTTTTTTTTTTCCATTTTTCAGAGGCTGGTTATACAAACAAAGAGCGTGGAATTCATGCCATTTTCACTATCATTCTTCTTGACAATCTGTGCTACGATGTGGTTCTCCTATGGTCTATTAATAAAGGATCTCTTCATAGCGGTAAAGTTCGAATATTCCGGATCAATCCCCCTTTGTAGCTAGTAACTATTAAAACTATATAAGCCAAAATAAGATTAATATATGTAATTGTATACTGCTTATAATCTTAATTACAAGTTTATGCGACCGGCCTTTTTGTTCTGTTTTCAGACACCAAACATACTAGGTTTCATATTCGGGATGGCTCAGATGACACTGTACATCATGTACATGGACAGGCCGAAAGATCTAATCTTTCCAGAAATGAACATCCAATTAGATGTACCAAGTGGCCCTGCTCCTACAGCAAATGAACATGAGCTCCAGTTAAGCACAACACAGACAACAGAGATTATTATCCATATGCAAATGGAAGACGCAACACAGAATATTAGTATTATTGGAGGGTCAGGCGCCGGTACTACTGCACCTCCTATTGAGCCAAGTGATCATGAATCCAACAATACTGTGTGATATATCGATCGGCTATAAATGAGACAAAGACGTACATGCAGCATGTCTTGTCAAAGGAGATGATGATCAGATGCAGATTGAGGAAGGCAAGAGGCTTCCTTCTAGCTAGCTAGTGCTCTTGAGAAGGAGTTGGATCGACACAAGGAAAAATAACAATGCATGCGGGTGTATTTGTTGCAGATAAATGAGTAAATAAATAAACATGATCATATATATACACTTAATTTGGTATTCCTTTTTTTGCATTTGTGTTGAAACTTAGAACTTCTTCATCAACTAAAAATAATTAATAGTTTCTTTGAAGAAATTAGAAGCATCGATGAAACTAAAAAACTCAGATATCCCTCGTGTGGATAAAAAAATTTCCACGTCTGTTCTTTGAGTGCAGCTCCATTGTTACAAGCAAACTGAAGTATATAGAGCTAGGTGATACCAGCTTGTTGGACGATCATTTTGTCTATTAGCTGATAAAGAGGCCAGGGAATTAAGAACCAAACGGCTTTGAGTGTGTGGTCATATATAAATTGATAACGGAAAATTTTGTTTCTTTTATAGCAAATATTATAAATATATATATATATATAATTTTGAGGTTTTTTATTTTATTTTATTTATATCATAATATTAAAAGAATATGAAGATAATTTAGTACTCATCCAACGTCCAAAATGATCAACCAAAAGACGAACTCAATATGATCAATTGCCAATTAATAATATATATAATGAATTTCATGGCTATATTTAATTACAATTCCCCTTTCGTGGGTTACAAGGAGATCTAAAATGAGAAATTGCATTCAGTTTATTACTTGTCCATATCAATCACTCCAATTTTTCGAAGGAAACGTACAATATATGTTCGGTCTTAGATCATATTGGACACTTCATCTACCAATCAATACCAAAAAGTATAGAAAAAAAAAATACGGACATATACGATGTTTCAGCTTAATTCTTGTTTAATTAAAGGGTTAATATAAAATTAATCTTAAAGTCAAATTAATCGCTACGACTTTTTATTAAACTTTGTCTTTCTTTATGGTTTTAACTATATATGAACTAATTGGTCTCTTCCATACTAAACCTTTTGAGGTGTGATCATGTTAATTAGCACTATTAATTAAGTATTCATCAACGTGACCTCGTGTCGATCACTTGAGCGTGCCATACATACATACATATATATATATATATATCTACTCTATTATAGTAAGTGTCTATCTAATTGTCAATATTAACTTTTGTTATTTCTCCGTTAACTTTTCTTGTTTTTCTATAAAGTCCGTTAAATCCTGTTTTACCAAAATGACCTTAAAACCTTTGACCATTTGACGCGTAACTCTCTTGTAGAATTTAATGAATGATCATATTTAACCAAAAGGTTCTTAGGACCCTTAAACATTTGACGTGTAGCTCCCTTGTAAAATTTAATAAATAATCATGTTTTACCAAAAGGTCCTAAATAGCCCCACGACCCTTAATAGCCCCACGGCCCACATGAATTGACATCTCTTTTTTATGTCCTTTTTGTTCTAACAGTGTATTCATTTTCCTTTCTTTTTGTTTCCATTTTTTTAAAATAAAAAATAAATAATATTTTATTATTATATAGAGAGTAAATAGATAACTCAATATAGATGCAAACCAATGTTCATACTTTACTGAAGTTTAGATTTTTTTTTAATCCTTATTTTTTGTCTTTCTTTAACCTCATATTTTCTTTTTCCAGACAAATAAGCTATTGACTTTTTCAGGAATTAATGCACCCGAGGTCGTTCCCATTTTTGTGTGTGTGTGATATATATATATATTAAAACATATCAAAAAGCATTCCCAATAAAGTGGTATGATTTGCATTCTTCTGAACTTTTCACTACAACAATTCTTTGATTTATGGTTTCATTTAAAGCTTGAAACAACAAATTGTGTAGGCATGATGCTGACATTTGAATGCATGTTGAAATTGTTTCTTTTTTTCTTTGGCTTGAATGTATGTTGAGCAGAAGTGAAAAACAAGTATGATTTTTTATTTCTTTAACTTGAATGAATGCTGAAATTGAATAGGCATGCTGGACTTGCACAAGAAATCATGTTAGTAAATCACTTATATATCTTATAAGTTTCACAGTATACAATTGTAAATCTTACGCACAGTTTGGGAGCTTAAAATCCCTGGAGAAAATACAAACTTGCTCTTGGAAAAGTCTAATCATTTATCATGCAACTGAGGTTTTACAGGTGTCATATATAACATGCTTGCTTGTAGCTACCAACTTTTTCACTTTTACGCACTAATTTGCAAAAGATGCTATATCAAACCTAATTTGTTCTTCTTCTTTCTTTTGTTCTATAAGAGCATTTCAAATCAAGTTCTTAGAGTAAGAGAGTAGAAATTAAGTAATCTACAAGTGATCAACTTGCTATGGCGACATTCCATCAAAGCTAAGGATCGCAAGCAACTCAAAAAGTTTCAAGAGACTAAAATTAAAAGGCACTGTAATTTTTTTGAATGGGTTGACATAGACATGCAACAAAGCCCTTGTTGTAGAAGGACTTGGTTACAAGACTTTAGAGCTAGCCCAAAGAAAAAATGAAAAGATCAATGCTGATATTGTAGAATAGAAGTGAAATAAAATTAAAGAAGTATTTTTGCAAGTGATGTATATTGTTTAATGTATATTGGAAGCTAATGTACTATTAAATCATCTTAATGTATGTCAAATGCAATGTCATATGTATGGCTTCCTTGTTCAATGGATGACACACTAAATATTTTTTTGCCCCTTCCTCAAGATCCATATTGGCCTTGTATCGTTGTGCATTAAATAGCTCCTCTTGAAATAATAAGAAGGGTTTTCTAGTATAAAACCTATGCCGCCTCTTCTTCTATCTTGTAACAAGTTTTCAAAATTAGTTTTGATGTTTTTGTCTTGACATCTTTCTCTCTCTCCTTTAAAAAACGTGTATCTAATACTTTTTAATACTGGTAGACAAAATCACTAACCATTGTGCTTAGATAGACAACCTTTGAAAAATTTGTTCATGATGTCACTTCTCTAAGTAGTAGACATGCCAGCACAAAATTTATATCGCAAGTAAGCCAGCGCCCATTTTTCCCGCCTCTCATAAAGGTTTTGCAACCAAGCATTCTCACTGAACCCATATTTCACCAACATTTCACTCCACTCCAAGTCAAACTCCTCAAGGGTTAATGTATCACGAATGAAATTGCGAGAATCAGACTAAAACTGTGGATATCTATTATAGTCAAGAGCCAAGTGTTCAAGTACATTTTGCAACAGATTCACAAACAATAAGTGGTGTTCGGTAGTACCTCAACAATTGCCCTTCCTATAGCCTTGTCATCTTCAGTGATTATGGTAGTAAGAGCATGGCCAAACATTACCTCAAGCCATATTTTTAATAACCAAGTATAAGACTCAGATGTCTCATTTATGAGTAAAGCGCATCCAAACATCACAGATTAGTGATGAAGGTTAACTTCAGTAAATGGTACAAATGTCATCCTATAAAAATTTGTCAAATAGGTGGCATCAGATGTCACTATGTCCCCAAAATATTTATAGACAACTCGGGATCTGGCATATGCCCAAAAACAGTTTCTCATGCATCCCTACTCATCAACTTGAGTTGAATAAAAAAAATCAGGATTCTTACACTAACACTCCATAAATAGTTATGTATCAGCTATGCCTCTCCTTTCACAAGAAAATTTCTCCTTCTATTCTCCAAATAGTTTTCTACATCCTTCCCAATACATCCAACATAATATTGTCACCACCGGATTCCTTACTTAGCACGGACATTATTTTTTTTCTCGGTATTCCAGACTCATTTAGTGTTTCAATGAGTTTTTTCTGAACTTTTGTCCCCTCTATGTCCACAAAGGAAACACATACTTCTAAGAGTAAGAAGCTTGTGGTTATGTTCATTTGCAAACTTGATTACAATCCACCTATTCCCCTCCTTTCTTTACACTCATCAATGCTTTACATCCAATTCTTGTTTCAACTAGCTCGGGAATTGATCTTTCTTTCATCTTATAACTTTGACGATGAAACCCTTCCCTTAAACAAATATATTCAACACCAACTAATGATATATCCACCTTTGACAATCGAGTGTGATTTATTCAAATGGCAAAACTCATTCGCCTTGCATATGCCTTGTAACAAGTGAGTGCATCTTTTACATCGTCAAAATACATACTAAGGCATGGCTCTAATAAACCACTAAATGAAGAAGACAAGATAGTTGGTTGACTACAAACATTCTTGGGCATATTCACACCATGTTCTATGTAATCTCCACATTAGTTTCTATATCTTCTACTATTGCAACTTCTTCACTATCACTGTTCATCTTTTATAAGAAAATGAATATAATTCAAATTCATAAACAAATGGTGACAATAAATACATTACTCTACATTTGCTCTTTTATTTTTTGTTTTGATAAATTACTATATCACTTAGCCATGCAATAAAAAAATTTATAGACTTAACTTATTTCATAAAACTGGTTCAACAAGAGAGGATTGTTCATTCCTTATAAACATATCCAAGACCTTGTCCACAGGCAATATGGGATTATTCTTTAACACCCACCCTCACGTACAGGCTAGTATTTTTTTTCTAATCCTTGTCACGGGGTAAGTAGCGTGGGCCCCCATTGGTCCTATGGTAGATTCTGATACCATGAAGAAATTCATGAGTTTAACTCATCTCATAAAACCAATTCAACAATAGAGGATTATTCATTCTTTATAAATATACCCAAGACCTTGTCCACAGGTAATGTGAGATTATTCCTCGACATGCAACAACATACCTTGGTTAATTGGTTAAATAAAAAATGTGAAATAAAATAATCTACAGTTTCCTTCTGGCCAGTGGTGTACCCATGAATTTGTTGTAGGGGACCGAGCAAAGCTAAAACTATAATAACATATTTTAAGGTTCTATTTCTTAGTCAAAATAATCTATAAGATCAAAATAATTTTGTAAAGATGGGCCAAGATAATTTTCTAAAGAGGGGCCAACACAAAGTGAGATTAATATAATCCTATTAAATCATAAAAAATTAATTTTTCTTTTTTCAAACTTGGGTGGGGCCATGGCCCCCTGCCCCTTCACAGGTCCACCGATGCTTATGGCTTTCAGCCCTCCACCCAATCACTAAACCCGATTTAAAAAATATGGAATAAAAATAATTAAGTGAGACACATCATGATCTATAGGTGAAATTAACTTGACTGAGAATGGGCAACCAATGGTGTGTATTACTTTAAAATATAAGTCCTATAATCTTTTTTGTTTTTCCGGGTAAGAAGCGGACAGTGAAAGGGTCGAAGAAATCATCAGCAATGGAGAAAAGGCATCCACCAGACCAAAATGAGTGTGAAAGGAGCCCCAGTCCTCAAATATATCTATTAAGGCTACGTTTGGATATTGAGATGAGTTCAACTGAGTTCAGTTCTTTATGAATAGTAGTGAGTTGAGATGGTTGAAAGAGTTTTGTGGGGTCCACTTAAAATGAGTTTATATTTGTTTAGATGTTAAGATGAGTTTAGATATATTTAAGAAAAGTTGTAAAATAATTAGGTCCCACCTATAAATAGTATTTTCATCTGACAAATTTGCTCTCACTTCTGCCGCCAAAACTGCAAGCAAAAGAATTAAAAAAAAAAAAAAACAAATAAGGGACTGCACTTGCAGCCAACTAAGGGAGAGAGTACAAAAAAAAAAACTAACGGGGAGAGCTTTTTCGTTCTCGAGGGAAAACAAGAAATAAAAAGAAAAAAGAAATGAGACGAGGAAACACAATTAATGCTGGACGTGGGTTGTCAGATGGGTACAACAAAAATTGAAATCTAAACAAGTGTGGGACCCAGTCACTAATTTCACATTTTAACTGCATTTCGAAGAGTCACTTGTATTGTTTGAATGTCGGAGGCACTCTAAAAATGAACTCATCTCATCCAAACAAAGCCTAATCTTACAAATTGCTCATTAAAGTAAAGCAAATAAATTTTAAAATTACTACAAATGATACATGGACTATGGGTGATAGAGGAGAAACAGGATATAGAGGATTGTGAGATGAAGCTACAGTGGTTCGACAGACTGAGCCTCTGAGGTGGACTAGGCAACGGAGCCGACGAAACCAACAGACTGAGGTGGGCTGGGAGGAATGATATGACTAGAGCTGCTGTAATCTAATGTGGTGGTGTCTTCAGGAATAAAATTGAGATGCTTACGTGGTGCATTTTAATTGGAGGGTGTCAACAATGGTTTGATACCAGCTCTTGACCGAAGGTTTTCTCTAAATAAAAAAAAACAAAAGCATTTTTGTTTTGGGTTTTGTAAAGGTTGTTTTGGTTTTTATGTTTTGTACTTTTTAATAGAATATATATGTAAATGATTCGAAAAAAAATTAAAAATTAAAATTTTTTTTATAATTAATTTGAAAGTTGTATGGATTGAAATTGGGAAAATATTCTTTTTGAAAAGTTTACTAATCGAAGGCAAAAGTTGCTGATACTATTAATAGAATATATGCCAACATTGATTGACAAGTCTCTAATTTCACCAACCCTCCACTGAATAACCGATAACAACCCCATTAATAATTAATAAATATATTCGCTTTCGGGGATATATTGTCCCTAGTAATTAATAAATAAATAGTTCACAGAATATTTGTGTACGAATTGTTTGGTAAGAAATTTACAATTAAACTCTCATTTATATTAAAATTTTAAAAATTTTATGTGTAGTCATTTTTATATATATTTTTACTCATTATATGATTGATTGTGTATTTTTTTTCTAATATAAAATAACTGATTTGATTAATGCATAAATAATAAGTAAAAATGCCTATAGGTTGCAAAAGTCGAACTAGTGTTGCTCAACCTCTTCAACCAAATCTTCTGCCGATGTCTTCACTCTATTAAATACACTTGACTTGGCTCTACCTTAACTCCACCCGTGCATCCGCTGTCTACCCAATGCCTTAAACAAGGCATTCGTACGTTTGAACAAATGATGTTGGATCCACCGTCTTCCTTCCCTCCGGCGTAAACCTAAGGCTACATCTTCAACTTATAAATGTATATTTTCCAAGTATATAGTTTGAAAAATAGAAAGATGAGTTTGAATTTCATGTATATAAAATCCTAAAATAATAATAACAAAGTTGTAAATTAAATCATTTTCTAATAATAAAACACATGCAATTCCAATAAAGAGAAACCGAATAGGATCTCCCAACTCAGATTTGTCACCCCTCTCCACCGCCTCTGCTTCTCTCCGATGGTGGGTTGAGACCTCAACAACAGCAAGAATTACGATATACCCAGTTTCAAAGAACCGAAGAAGAAGAAACATGAACGGAAAGAGAATCCAAGGACTGAGACAGAGGCTCTTAATCAGTCAAAGAAGGAAACAAAAAAGAATAGGCCGAAGCTAGAAGGAAGGCTGCCAGTTAAAAGATGCTCAAGAAGACAGGGGAGGGAGGCTGGGCCACCCTGTTATGAAGCAGGGGATCGACCTTCTTGTGGAGACTATTCAAAATTCTACCAAAAACTGATTGAAAATATCTCTCACTCAGCACTGACCATCTTTTTCAGTCGTTCCGAATTTATTAACATGTTGCTGCATATTTTCGTTTATAATTCTTGGGAAAAAGTTAAAAAAGAGCAGAGAACAATAAACCCCAAAAAATAAAAAATAACTTGGAGCTTGAATTTAGTTTCGCTTATTCTTTGCCCTGCTTCCCCTGCCCCTCTACCCCTTTCCCTTTCCTTCGTTAATTGAACAATTGATGAGAAAAAATATGATTTCAAATAGGAGAGAAGCTGCTAATCTGTATTCAAACTGTTCTTTAGTTGTTCGATCCATCACTATCATATGTTAAGTGAGCATTTAATCCATTCCATGATGCTCTATATATATATATATATTCTATTGTTAGTCTCTGTTCTGCTCAAAGCAGTCCTGATTCCTGATGGTTTATGTGCTCTGTCTTCCATCGGCCATAAATCGCAACGTGTTTCGGGGGAATATGGTATCCCTCTCTCTCTCCAGAAGACCAAGAACTTAATATCCTCATTGAGTGTGTTAATCCATACAAATATATATAATATCATTACAACATCAAATTAAACAGGTTCAAACGGGATGATAACGATGCTAATTATATAAAATCTTTCTATTAAATTGATAGTAGTGCTTTTTGTGGTAAAACATTGCAGCAGTATCCTTGCCATGAAGAATATCATCATTCAAATTAAACCAGCTACCATATACGATTCATCAAGGTCATGACTCATAACACCAAAACTAAACCACCAAAAAAGTTCAGACAGCATGGAGAGAAGTGAACTCAGGCAGCCAAGAAACACGCTAGCTTGGGCGAGGACGATGTCTGGCCAAGAACGCTAGCTAGCTGTCAAGGATAGCGATAAACAGCAACTACAGCCCGGCGTGGCGGTGGAGTAATGCAGATGATCATGAGAGTAATAGCTATCAACAACGCCACGAGCAGTCCCGAGAGATCCGGACCACCACCTTCTAACTCCGAGCAAACTAGCTTTCCCATCGTCACCAAATTAACTCTTCAAACACGAACCTCCTCCAGTAGTCCCTTCTCTTCCACGATGCGATCGAGAAGAAACCAAGTCTCAGACTTTGGGAAAAAAAATATTTACTTGATTTTCAGGTTCATTTAATTTGAACATTCTCGAAACGCATCTATTTTCCGCTCACTTCAATTATTATGATGTTTCTCGGAACATAATTTCCAATGACTTCCAGTATGCTCCAATGAGAAGAGAGGAAGACCATTGACATAAACTGATTGCTAACTTTTTTGCATGCTATAATTTTCTATATGACCAAGTGAAGATAACTGAGACTTAATTGGTTTTCCAGTGGGCGGTGGCCTTCAATTTTGGAAAAGATTTTACGTCCAAATCAGAACCACGCGGATTGCCAACTCTTCTGGAATAGACCTAATTAATTTGTAATAATTAAAATAAAGGACCCAATAAATTTTCTATGATGGTTCCATTTTTTGCATAAAAAAAAGTTGAGCCCAAAGCCACCCAGATGGGCTGCTTAGGTGCCCAAACTCTGAAAGTAGGGTCAAAAGCCTGTGTCTTTGTTTGTTTCTTTGCTTTCTGGAATCAAAGTGAAAGAAAACCTGTAGATTTCATGCCTCGCATCTGGGGCGACAATGGTACAAGTTGCTATAAGAGCCGTAACTCCTGAAGGCCCAAAATACAGACACCTTCAGGGACAGGAATCATAATACATGCACTCTGCCCACCATGAAAACGAAATGTGATAGAGAAAGACCCACATAGCTACAGATACAATGTGAAAGCTCCATAAATTTGTAAGGAATATCAGAATATTTACTGCATCAGTGTTTGATTTCAATTATTCTGAATTTGAACGTTCATTCTAAAGAGTTAACCATGGCTGATTGTCAAGTAGAATTTGGTGCTGCTCAGCGTAGGAAGAGTGCTAAAATGGAGCCCAAAATTAATAAAGTTTTTCTTTCTTTCTTTCTTTCCATGCTAAAAGAGTTAACCATAATCATTGTAACTCTGAAGTTAGGAGGAAGCCACAAATACAATCATGATGCACATATCAGTCTCAGAACCCAATTGAGATTTTGAGATTCATACTGCAATTCCCACTTAGGAATAGTCACTGACTTGGTAATTGGTACCAAAGGTCTGGGGCCATCCATAAAACTGAACCCATTGCTGCAACTTTAACTGAACCCTTGTAACTTTATAACACAAGCAAGCAGGAATAAGTAATTGTAATATCATAATGAGTGTGGGGGTAAAAGAATAAAACCAGAGTGATGAAATCAGCAAAAGAAATCATAATAATAGTTACAAGTAGAGAATATAAATGATGATCATGATCATGATGATCAACATAAAACGTGTGACCATCATCAACCAATAAAAATTTCTGCAATTTGATTATGCCATCCACTTTCAAACACAGGTCCCTCTCTTTCAGCTCTCCTTTTTTTTCTTTTTTCATTTTTTCTTTTTTGGGTTTTGTTGAGTCAGTCTGGTGGGGTGGGGTGGGGTGTCTGTGTTATGTCATTGTCTGTCTACCTGTCCTGCTATCTTTTTGTTCTTGTTTTTCTTTTCATTTTCACAAATTTTTGGGAAATAAATTTATTCTTATATTTTTTTTAATTCCTTGTGATACCCGAGTCCAAATTAGAAAATAACTATTTAGAAAGGGTTATTTGACACACTCAACGCCTCATGGATCTCGCATTAATAAAAACTATCAATATTTTAATTTTTTATAATTATAATAGATTTCACCATAAATCGTGCTGACGCACAATAGTCGTAAATGACAAAACTCAATTAAATAGGCAATAAAAAAGATAGCATAGCTATGCTATATACGGTCTCATCTCACTTCAATCTTCCCTTGTGTGAAATTAAGGTTGCGTTTAGTTATAAGACTCAACTAATTCAGTTTAATTTTAAATTGAATCTAACATTTAAACATTCAATTTTTAAATTATTAAACTCATCTTAATTCAAAATCTCCTTACACGTGAGACCTACAACCTTTTTTTAACTTAATGTATCTTTATACGTGAGACTCATAATTTTTTTTAACTTTTCATAAAAAGTATTAAATTCGTCTTAACATCTAAACACACTTTAAACTCAGTTTAGATGAGTCTCACAAAACTCCATTCATTACTCAATTCACTATTATTTATAAAGAACTGAGTTCAACTCAACATCTATATGCAACTTAAGAGCTCGTTTAGATTTAGAAAATGTTTCATCTCATCATTACAATTTTCTCAAATTTATACATAAAATATAATAAATAATTCAATTTTTTTAAATTCTAAAATAATATAAAAAATAATATTCTAATAATATTTTATTTAATTTTTAATTTTTTAAAAAATAAATTATTACATTTTATCTCAAACCAGTCGAATTCATATTTGTTAAAATAATAAATAATAGTACATGACAAGAATATACCGATTCCATATTCAAACTTGAGAGAGAGAGAGAGAGAGAGAGAGAGAGAAGGGACTCAAGGCTGCTGGGTCAATTTACCAGGTGGTGGTGGTGGTGTAGAAAAAGCAAAGCGTGAATGTAGCAAAAAGTTGTGGACACCATCCAATGTCACCGAATCTATCACGCGGCTCTCCAATCGAGGTCTTTCTCTCTCTCCAACGAAGTCGAACCAAATAAAAGTGAAAGTTACCATTCCTAAGAACATTTTCCAGAGGTTATGAAACTGACAGTGAAATTGCTGGGGCTGGCTGTAAGTTCATTACCTGATTGTCCTCCTCCGCAAGTCACTCCACATATTGCTGGAGACTGGAGAGACAAGCTCTTGCTTGATGATCAGATATTCGTAAAAATTAATGTGCAATGCCTTGAAAGCTTGTTTGAAAGTACCAGAGAGAGAGAGAGAGACTCAGACAGAGGCTTGAAATACCTCAACTCCCCATCTTTATATCCCTTTTTCCTGCAGTGCTAAAACTTTGATAACAATGGTATCTTCCCCCAACTCTCCCTATTATCAGCTTTCCCCAGGAGATACAACTTTTTTAGGCTTCCCTGCTTGTCCCCATTTTATAGCTTTTGCAGTAAATGATTTTGATTTCTAATTGCACAATTCTGAACAACCATTCCCCTTTTCTAAACTAATTTTTTTAGAAAAATTCTTTCTCCACTGTGCACATCCCATGTCCCACCTTATGAAAAATATTCATATCTTATAAAAAATATCTCTACATCTTATAAAAAATAAAATTATAATATGGAATGTGTGACATGAACTGTAACCGATTTGTAGCAGAAACTCATTTTTTTTTAATCACCTTTTCTTTCTTATTTTCTTGTTCTTTTTCGGACGTAACAAAAAGAAACTCAGAAAGAGCAACCTACGATATTAGCTACAGTTTGGCTAGAGCCCTTCACTTTTTAGCTACTTTCCCTGCTTTCCCATTGTTTTTTCTACCACTTTTGAAACTTCTTCTCCCATATGTACAACTTTACTAAAGATGATAGAACACTGACGAGCAAGAACCATACGTTAAGTCCACTGTTATTGACAAAAATTTTGGTAATCATGGGTAATCATCATAGAACAGGTACACGTGTACTCACATGCCTTTGAACAGTCATAAATGAACGATCCAATCTTTTAGATGTCTTAAACCTAGACAGGCTTCACCCACAAACGCGAGACAAGCATCTTCTCCATTACACACAAACGAGTAGAATACAAATGTAATTTCGGTTTCTGATCATATCCAATTCGCCTAAGAACCGGACAAAAGAAATGCAGGAGGTGGACTCAGGTGAGAGATCTCAAATTATAGTGTAAAAAGATGGTAAACCTATCATTATCGAAATTGTGCCAGAAGCAGTAAAAACTAAAAACCTGGAAAGTGGAGGTTTCATTGGGAAAGGAGAAGGGTTTGCAGGTAATTTCGACCGTTATGAACCATGTGTTGACAATGTCATCACAAAATCTACTGCTTTTAGACAAAGGGAAAGGTCCAAGAGTAATGATGCACCCATCCCCCGAGATATATCATCTCCTCCTAAGCCACATGAGAACGTTGTATTGAAGACAGTAAAAATTTATAGAGAGTACAACGGATTGTCAGCATTAGTGACGACCACGGGAAATACATGCACTGGGATTTTCTCATACAACACGGCAGTTAAAGCACCGGAGAACATGATTCAATCACGAAACTAGAAAGAAATACAATCCAGGAACCAATACTTCCAATAGTTCTCTGTCACGAAAAATATAAACATATCATTGACCTTTAAAAAAGATGGAAAAAATTGGTCTCAAACAAATACTCGGATCAATTGGGACATAAAATCTTATTTCTTCAGAAGGCTAGAATTGATACAACTTAGTCCACACATAATAATTACCTCCTGATGAAAACAGGGAAAAATATGAATCCATAAACATGGAAAAGTCTGCCAAATAGTATACATGGTGAACCCCTAAAAAATACGATCTTCTCTAATTAGATAAAGCATACAACAGCAATAGTTTTGACATATTTATTATTACTAATTGGTATTTCATAGCTCAGCCAAGCTTAAAATCAGTGGCAATCGAGCACTTGAGACTCCTGTATACCCTCCTCCCAATCTTGCTTGCACACCAATTAGGGCTGCAATTGTATCAATCTACGTTAAAGGCAAAACAATTGGGTACCATATAGAGCAGTACCTGCCATACCCCATTCACATGTTCAAGGGGCCACTTGATTTCTGGGGGATAAAAATACATGGGGAGAACTGTCAAGAAAGCCTCAATGCGGGACTTTCAGCCATTGTCCAAACAAATCCAGGCATGTCAACCCTTGGCCCAGAAACTGTCCTATATATGTAAACTTTCTCAACGGGGCAGCTTTCCGGTCTTGAATCTGGGGGGGACCTCTCATCAATAACCTCAACATTAAGCCCAGGCATCTTCTGACCAAGCAGCTTACATGCTCCGAAACTTACAGAGCAAGAAGACATCCAAAGGGATCGCATTGTCTCTAGCTTCGCAGCATTGGCCAAAAGAGCCTTGTCACCAAAGGGACAGTCCCTAATCTCCAGCTTCCTAAGATTTTCACAACCAGATAGTATGTGATGGAGTCCAAGATCACTTTCTCCAGCAAAAGCCACGGAGAGCATCTCTAGTTTTTTGGCATGTGTCCCAATGAACTCAAACACACGATCAGTGAGAAGACCAGAAAGAGAAAGACGTCGTAGATCCTTGCAGTGCTCCACAATGGCTCCAAATCCCACATCAAGTGGTTGAAGGGTAAGGTAATCAGGAGTATGGGGCTCAATGATACAAAGACGAAACCTGGTCATGTTTGGTCGATTCCTGGCAATAGTCATTAAGGCAGCATTAGACATTTGCCGGCAGAAGTAGAGAACCGACTGGAGCTTAGGACAGCCTTCAGAAACAGAAACAAGGCCCTGTTCCGTCAATGCCACATTTGGTTCTGGTCCAAACGGATCAGATGGAAATACCCTCAATTCCCGTAGATCCTTGCAAGATGCTGCAAGGGCATCAAGGCCAGCATCTTCAATGTAATCGAGAACCTGCAGTCATGCCCTCAAAATTAGACATAAAATGAATAAGCAGCAGGAACCGGTTTGTGCTCATCACTCAAAATAAAATAAAATGAAAAAATAAGCAAGATCAAAACTAGACAGCAAAACACACTGAAGGAAAAATCCATAAAGTCGGATATATACCCATAATCGCTGCAAGTTCTGACATTGGCTAACTAGCTTGATAAGCTCAGGGCTCTGGATGGTAGCATTGCTCAAGTTCAATGATGTTAACTTAGAGCAGATAGGATAAACAGCTGGAAGATAGCCTGGAACTACATCCCAAAAACCAGACAGGCTCTTAAGTTCCTTGCATCCAGAGAAAGCTCCTGATAGATTTGAGAATACATCAGGTCGCAACTCAGATGAGTATGCCCCCGTGCCCAACTCAACAAGTTGAGGTGCCCGACGAAGTAGGTTTGCAAGTTTGTCGAGGGGCACCGCACGGTTGAGCTGCAGAGTCCTCAGGTTGGGGCACCTACCCACCAGGCGCTCCAAGGCAGAGAAACTCACCTCACACCCTAAGCAGGCAATGTTAAGGGACACCAGTGAGGTGTAGTTATCAGGGAAATGACTCAGCCAGTGCCCACTCAGGTCTTCCACTTCACTTTCCCGCAAGTCCAGTTCTCTCAAATTCCTGCAGGGCACCAACAAGCAACTTGCAAAAATGAATACCATGGAACGGCTTCCACTCCAACAATGAACTGAAATATTAACAATTAGTTTAGTATCTCTAAATATTAGCAAGGTTTTCACCATTCATATCATTGGTAATGACAAAGACTACTCTTTCTTCTTAGACAACTGGCAACGATAAAGATTCTCGGAGAAGGAACCATTCTTCATCTCTTTTGACTTTTTCATTGACCCATCATCGAGAAGGACAAACATTTTATCAATCCAAGAACAAAAATTTCCAAGAAAATAAGTAAACAAGTTCTCCATAACTCATAACGAAGACTCAGAAATTAGAACAGAATTTAAAACAAATAACGCGGAAGCAAACAAATCAAGATCCATTATACCGACTAAAACTCCATGTAAAGTAAGAAAAAGAGACCATGATTGGCGAGTTCAAAAGAAACCCACACTCTCCGAGAAATAGTCAGCCAAAAGTCTGTAAACAATCCCACGTCGCAAAAGTCCATAAACAAACAAAACAGCAAAAACAAACAAACCTAAGTGATCTTGACTAGATTTTCCACGTTAGCCAATCAAAAAGAAAAATACAAGGGACCTCCCAGATCTACAAAATACAAGAACGAAAAAATGAGCAACAAAAGCAACGTGACCGTAGCCAACCATCATGGATCTTCCATCTATAAACCAAATCCCAGACACATAAACCATATAATGCAAACGAAATCAATTAATTTTTTTGTTCTAGCGAGACAATCGTGAACGAACTAAATAAATTACAATCGCAACCTAGCCAAGTCTTCCTTCTTCAAAGCTCGGAGGGAAAGACCATAAAACACCAAAAATCTAACAATGCTGCACCGGAGAAGCAGAAATGTAGCTAAAGGCAAGAAAATCAACTTTCGAAATAACAGATTCCTCTGCATTTAGGACCAGTTTAAATTAAAAACCCTTAAAACTCAGCAATTTAGCTCAGCTAAAAAGCGAGCTTTCTTACTGAAGCTAATCCAAATAAAGTAAACGTCACGGTCAACAAATAAGCAAAACCAGTTCCTCATTTCCTGCTTCTCACGTTTTCTCAACGGCAAAACACACAAAACCCGAACAAACCAAACAAACAAGCCCTTACCTGCAATTGGCAGCAATGGCGGCGAGGCCCTCGGTACTGAAGCCCTCGCAGGACGACAGCACGAGGACCTTGAAGTTCTTGAAGGACTTGGAAATGAGCTCCAAGCTCTCGTCCATGATAACCATACGTTTCAGCCGAATCTCTTCGAGCCACGGGTAGGCCGAGGCCATGGCAGAGATCCAGGGCGCCACGTAGCCTCCCCAGTCTTCGGGGACGAGGTTGAAGTCCGCGAAGTGCGGCTTCCCCTTGAGCTCAATGGACCGAACCTCGGGGAACCTTCGGATCACCATCGTGGGGCTGATGGCGTAGCAGTTGCCGACGAAAACCCGCCTCCTGCTCCACCGCTCAATATCGTGCCACGACCTGCACACCGCCGAGATCGCGTTCCGGTCCTGGTCGCTCTGTATGAACGAGAACACGTGCTCCAGCACCTCCTCCGGGAACGAGTACCCCATTCTCGGCATCACCCTATACGATGTTGTTCACGCCCAAACCAAAAAACCACCACCACCCGAGAGTGCAACACTCTTTTTATCTGAAAGCTCACAGAGACGCGGAGAGAGAAAGAAATAAAAGAGAGTTAGATCTGAGAGACAGAGAGAGGTGGAGAGAGACAGAAAGAGAGCTTTGACATTACAAGTGGATTTGGAAGTAGAAGAAGATAAGGGAGTCTGTTTGGTACCGCCCCCGGTGAGGTTATAAAAAATTAACCGGGGTTAAAGAGGACGAGGCTTGTGTTCCGATCGGACGCGTGGTCGGCTATGATGCCATCTAATCCTTTGGCAATGAAGGGCAGCCGCACAAAACATTTGTAACGTAAATAACGAAAATGCTATGTATACCATCCTTTTACCTTTTTAAAGTTTTTATTTTATAAATAGAAATAAACGGTATAAAAACAAATTTATGAAATATTATATGTTAATATGTTATAACTATGCAATAAAATATCGTCCATTTTCCTAAAAAAATTAAATCCCAATTTACCCTATATCGCGAGAAAATGAGCGGGGGAAGAACGGGGTGAATATTAAAATGTTATGATGTGTAGCGAGATGGGTGGTGGAATCTCATGATTCAGATTGCACGGCTGGATCTGAGGGCGAGGATATTGCGGGCACCACAAATTTTATTTTATTTATAAAAAAAACAAAAAGGTAATTAAATGAAATAAAAGGATAAAAAAAAAATAATGAGGAAGGATATGATGTGAAGTGCGGTTATGATGACATCATGACCGTCCAATCATACGTGACTATTTAAATCTTATACTTGTACAACTCAACTCGAGTCTGTTTTGAGGTGTGGGTGTACAGTACACACTTTATCAGTGATGTGTATACTACACCGCTGAAAGTACCACCACCATATCCAGTCTCCATCATCTCTAATGAGAACAAACTCTCTTCTTCTTTTTTTCTAATTTTATTTTTATAATTAATAATTTGCATTTTGCAGCCACAATATATTGTCTATCTGCTGTCCCAACATTTAATTGAATTGTCAATTTTCGTGTTTACTTTCTTACTCAACAATAATCACTGCTTGACAACTCAGCGAGGATCTTTCCAACTTTTATTTATAAAAAACTATTAAATTAAATAATATCATATTAATAATATATAATTACCAGTCATGTTATTTATAATTTTAATAGATTTATTATGTATAAACTCCAATCCAGTCTCACATTTTATTCTAATAATTTTTTTATAATTTTCATAAAATATGAGAGTATTTTTCATAAGATAAATGAATATTTTTCATAAGAAGTATGATGTGAAATGATAAATTATGACTGATGAAAAGAATTTTTTTTAATTTTAAAATATTAATAAGACACTTATTGTGAGATTTTATTAATTATAAAATAGTTAAAACGGTATTTATTAATCGATTTGATTTTTTTTTTATGTCATCTACGTCATCAGTGTGTCTGAGTAGTAAGATTAGGATTTTTAAATAGAATTTTTAAATAAATACAAAAATATTAATGGGTAAGAGTATTTTTTATTTTTTATTTTATAATAATGGAGAGCTTGTAATTGTGAAACAGTGACAGTGGAGCAGAGAAGATTGAATAAAGTAAACTGCACGTAGCATCCTAATCAAGACCTTTCGATACAGCGTACGGACGGAGGGTAAAATATATGGCAGACAGCATCACGTACACCCATAAATAATTTTCTAAAAAATAATATTCAAATCAAATTACAATTATAAGAGTAATATGGATATAATAAATATTAGCGTGTGCACCTCCTCTACTGTTGCGTCAGATAAGATAAAATTATGGTTATAATATACAATTTTCTTTTTCGAATTTTGTATAACTCTGTTATCATTATTTTTTTTTCTCCTTTCTGGCATCTATGAGAGGCAGAAAAATTTAATTGCAAGTAATTTTATATACTAATACATGCATATATTTAATATGATTGGTCAGAAAGTAGACTTTATTAAAAATAATGATAATTTGAATTTAGAATATGAAGATAACAATATTAATACGCAGATTGGTACATAAATTTATTTGTACAAACAAAACTCATGAGGGACATTTCTCTCCGACCGCCAAAAAGACATCGTATCATGGGTTCGGTCACGTTAGTTTCGACATGTAACCTTTTAGTTTCTTTTAAAAAAATAAAAATAATATTTACAGTCTCTAAAATGAATAAATACGAGAGCCATTTAAAAATTTTAATTTTGTAATAATAGAACACGTTTTTTTTTTTAAAAATATGCAGCACTTACACAATTTATAATTATATATAGCATTATTCATTACCTTTGATGATATAATCAAATATGATAAATTTAAACCAAATCATAATATTGTATAGGATGGAGATTTTCTATAATTTAAATTCAAATTATAAGATTTGAGTTTCATATAATATATGTGTAATATATTCTCTTAAAAAATTAGGTATTGATCGGTTCATTAAGTTGGGATTGAGGGGATATTTTATTGCACAGCTGAGTTGTCTTTGCACGTAAAGTGTATTTTTTAAATTAAAATGGTGAGAAATCGTGATTAAGATTTTAAAAAACATAATAAATAAATAAATAAATAAATAAAGACTGATTAAATTATGAAGCCCACGCATGGTTCTCCGGGAATCTCTCTTTGGCTATATTATTATTATGTTTGAAAATGAAGTTTTTGGAAATCGGGAGCTCTAAGCTGAGAAAGACAAGAACAATTATAATCATACACTCTTTTGAACCTTTGTAGTTGGTACTATTTAATTTTAGTTTCATCAAACCAATCCAATTTTCTGTCTTTTTCTTTATAGTCTTTACAAAGTTTCTTTTCTTAATTTTTTTTATTTTTATGTTACTTATATTTTTTAGGTGCGGTTTAGACAGTGAGATAAAATGAAATGATTTTATATAAAAATTAAAAAGTTGAATAAAATATTATTAGAATATTATTTTTTAATATTATTATTATTTTGATATTTGAAAAAATTGATTTATTTTTTATATTTTGTGTATAAATCTAAAAAAATTGTAATGATGAAATAAGATAATATGATAAGAATAGATTGATGAAGTGTAATTTTCAATTGCAAGTTTTTGGGTTAATTGCAAAATTGACACATGCATGTCATAGGTTGATTAGCGAGATTTAGTTTTTTTTTTTTCTTTTATCGTGATAAATTGGTTGACATACCACTTGTTGTATGATCGATTATACCTATATTTTTTTAGAATAACTTTTGAAAGAAATTTGTATATCAGCAATATATTAAGTGTGTAAACATATTTTCATCGTAAAAGAATGGAGATTTAACTTATAATTTTGCAATTAAGTTTTTTTTTCATGATACTTAATAGTTGTGCACTTTATAATATATATATATATATATATATATATAAATGTGTGTGTATGTGTGTGTTATAATAGGCTACACGTGAAGGTAGCTGCAGAATCGATATGGCGGATTAATTAAAAAAGGAAGATGCAAAGAAGTCTTGTACAGTGACAGCGAAGCAAAATGCTGCTAATTTGCTACTCTACTCAAAGTGTGGCTTGTTTTTGTTCATCAATCAGTGCTGCCAGATTTGAGAATGATTACTAGGTTTAGTATAAAACCTTTTACGCGTATAAAATAAATTTATAAATTGACTTATCTCGATTTAAATATATGTTGAACAAAACGGTAAAATGAAAAAAATGTAAATTAAAAAATTTAGAAAAAGTGTTCGAACATCTCTCTTCCCTCCACGTTCATCAACTCATCTTTATCAATATGTTTTTCCCTTCATTTTTTCGTTTATTCTCTAGATTGAAAATGTATAGTTTATTGTTTTATGAATGCTTTATGTAAGAGGATTTTACCCTCACTCGTAAGCTCACTAAACACTCAACCAAGTAATGGATTTCATCCCGATACTTAGTTAGGCCCAAACTTGCCTACGAAGTATCTCGCCTGTAAGAGAAAATAAGTGATGATGGTTGATGGGACAAGCAGGCCTGACGCCACTCGCCTGCAAGGGAAAGTAAACAAGAAAGATGAAGAGCTTTTGATTTTCTGACAAATGAACATTGATGGACCACTGAAGACACTAGCAGAGTAAAGGAAATTAGGGAACCACGCCACAATAATGGCATCGTCGCAAAGGCACGCCGTGTTTAAAGGAATCAGACAAAAGGAACAATAAAAAAGGCATGGGCTTCACAAGGGCAGACACAATCTATCCCCCTAGACTCCTGGTATAAATAACAATTTTCAAGTATGAAAAATCTCTCTAAACTCTCTCATTATTTACAAACATCCAAAATACTCTACTAACTATGGCATTGGAGACTCCCTAGTTCTAAGGCCGCCCTCTCCCAACTTCTTCCTTTTTCGTTTCAGCAAGCCAAACTTTAAAGACCTGAATTGCTGGAACCAGGCTCAAGGGTGTATGAAACACGACGTTAATAGTGGCGCCGTCTGTGGGATCTTTGTAGATCTTGCGTGTACTTCGTATTCTTGCGACAACTTGAGAGGGGCACAGAGAAAGTTGCCATGGAGGCGAGACTGAAAGCTATGTTGGATTGGGTAACAAAGTTAACTAGCGAATTGCAAAAACTTTAGAAGAAAAATGAGGAGCTCAGGAAACTTCAACAAAAACAAAACGAAGAGGCGAAGCCCAGTAATAGCGAGCACATGGAGTCCTGAAACTCGGGAGTTAGAGCGAACGTAGAGGAGGAGAGGAAGAACATGCAAGACGAGCTCCGCAATTTCAAAGGGAAATACAAAAAGATTGCAAAAAAAGTGAGCACATCATCGTCGGTGGACCAACTACTCACAAGCACTGGTTTAACCTACACAGAAGAAGTGATAATTGTGCCCTTGCCACCAAAGTTCAGGACCCCCACCATGGAGATGTACGATGGGGGAGGGACCCCCTTGAGCACCTAGAAACCTTCAAGGCTCACATGACATTGCATAGCTTCCCAGAAGAGGTGGCATGCAAGGCATTCCTACTGACCCAAAAGGGACCAACACGAGTATGATTTGGGTCTTTGGCGCCTGATTCCATAGATAGTTTTGACGAGCTGGCTCGACTATTTTTTATCCAGTTCAAGTCAAGTCTGAAGGCATACAAGTCCCGATTCAACAAGGAATGCAAGATCACCGATGATCAAGACAAAAAGATAACCCTGACGATGCTTTTGGGAGAAGTCTGGCCACGATCACAGTTCATGGCTGAGCTAGCGAGAATGACTCCTGAAACGCTCTAGGAGTTTATGGACTAGGCCGACAATTTCATTAACATTGAATACACTTTGTGGGCCTTAACAGAACCACGGAAAAGGAGCTGGAGCTAGCGGAAAGGAAGGCAAAGGTCCCAGCCAAGGCTAAGGCTCATAAGAAGCCAGAAAAGAGCTAACACAACAAGAAAAGGTAGGAAGGCTCCTACGTGGTTAAAGACACCAATCGCCCGGGCTCCTACAGATTCCGAGACTCCCAAGAAAACGAGTTGCTGCGGCCTTGGAATGCCGAACACCTACGAAAATTCTATTGCTAAATCTAACTTAATTATTGTAAATTTATGTTTTCCTGCATATACTACAAATCCTAATGGAAGAGATGTTGTGTTTCAATGTCGAGTTTTAGGAACGTAATAGAATCTCCATCATCAGATCTCCATCAACGTGATCTTCATTTACAGGATCTCACTCAACAAATTCTTCATCGAGTGTTTACCTCCCCGAGGGATACCAAAGGGACTAGTCATGCCAACGAACGCAGACTTCAACAACATACTAAAAAGCGACAAACACATCGCGTCATAAGCCAAAAGGCTTAGTTACATATCAAAATAAAACACGAGAACGCAAAATGGAAGAACTGAAGGACTAGGCAGGGTAAAACACATCTGAGAGATCAACGACAAAAAATGAAGGAAATTGGCTCGAACAAAAAGTAAAGAGATATCGGCCTCGTCAACGATATTGCTAAAAACACCAAGATGATAAATGACTAACGAAGGCAAATGAAGACAATATAAGCCAGAAGCCGTTGGTCGGTGGGTTCTTTGAGGATGGGTTCGGCGTTGACTAGATGATAGCAATCCCCTCCCGACGTGGACCTCATAATTCCCTATGTCAAACCTCTCAGGTCGATCGTACAAAAAGAGAGAGAGAGAGAGAGAGAGAGAGAGAGAATGAGGCCCTGAAAGCGAATGGCCGTAGAAGATAAACAGAAAACAAAAGGGATAATGTTATTGACAATATGAAATCGTAAGCTTACAAAAGACAAGTTACAACGTAAAGCAATAAGTTACAACATGAAGCCGCAAGCTTACAAATGACAAGTTACAACATAAAGCCGCAAGCTTACAAATGACAAGTTACAACATGAAGCCGCAAGCTTATAAAGGACAAGTTACAACATGAAGTGACATGTTACAACATGAAACCGCATGCTAACAAAGAACAAGTTACAACGTAAAGCCACACAAGTACAACATGAAGCCACAAGCTTACAATGAACAAATTACAACGTAAAGCGGCAAGTTACAGGCTTACAGTGACATACAACATAAGTCAACTAGATACAACAGAAAGTCGTGGAGGCACAAGCAAACCAAAGCTTAATTAGATCATATTCCAGTAGAACTGGCAGACATAGATCTCCATCATTATGACATGCTGATAACGCCAGAGGTTACCTCGAAGAAAATTAATAAGGGATGTAATGAGGCAACTAATTAGGTTGTATGGTGACAAAAGCCATCAAGACGCCACCAAGAGTCGGCCCACCTGCTGTGGAAAGGTATGAGAAACTGTTGGAGGGGGTGAAGATAGGAGGCCGAAATACGATAAGAAGGTAATTTCGGAACTTAAAAAGAAGTGTTGCATGCTGGGGTGTGCGAAAATGAAGGTTGAAAGCAAGGTTGAGCTTTGGAAGAGGAGGTTGGAAACTGGAACCTCGAACAATAGAGAAGAGCAAGACCCATCAGAGGAGCCGGTCGAATTGTTGTCAAGGAGAATCAATCATCAGCAGGCGGGATTATATCTAGCAGAGTTACCTCTAAGAGCACTTGGAATTAGATCCCTCCTAAGGAGAGCAGCCTGTTCCACGAATGCTCCGTCCGAGGGAAAGTCTTGCACACTTAGAGCCCTCATATTGCATCGAGGATTACGGAGGATATGAGTCTTCATCTTCTCCAAGCCATTAGTATAACCAAAGTACCAGGAATCCTCGCAGACACCACGGACATACAACAGCTCCTCCCGTAGACCCTGGATGGTAGCATCACAGGCCTCCAAATTGCGTCTAGCTTCGTCCTGATCAGTCTTGTCCGTCAGAGACTTGGAGATTTTCTCGAACTCCCCCAACAACCATTTATACAACCAAGATTCAGAGCCTTTCAGCTTGCACAGCTCAGTTTTAGGCCTGCAACCTCTCAAGCTCCTGCTAATAGTTGTTGAGTTATCTTTGTAGCCCATCCCTTGCCTCGGAGGCACCACCTTGAGACGAAGAAAGCCAGCTTCATCCCTGGACTTCAAAAAGTCAACAAGGGCTTACTCATCCTCTTCATTTTTCTTCCGCTCCTCTACTGCATAGCGTAAAACCAGCTGGGTGAGCGAGCAAAGTGCTCTATTCTCGCTTGCCATCTCCTCTCGGGCATCCATAATGAACATCGCCAAACACTCCAAGCTCTGCCATAAAATTCTGAGTCAAAATCGAAAAAGGAACTAAACAAGAGGCGCAAAAAGCTTACAAGTAATGAACTTACCCTAGTGCGGAGCCTCTTGAGTCTGCTATCCGCCTTGCGAATGCGGTCGGCGCAGCTTTCTATAGCCATTGACCGAAAGTCCACCGAGACCTCATCAATAGCTTGCTCATCCACGCCAATGACCATAGACGCCTTAGCTACCTCAACTATAAGAGCGCTTGCCACTACCTCCTCGACCCAAGCAACAACCTTTGCCACTTCAACATCAGCTGAGGTGACCTCGACCTTAGGAGACCAGAGTAGAGGGGATTCAAACCCTGTAGAGGACCCCACGTCCTTAGTGAAATGTTCCTCAAACAAGGTCGAAGGAACCCATTCGAAGGCAGTGCCGAGGGGTGAGGAGACAACAAAGGACCCCCTAACAACCAAAGGGCTCGGCAAGGTCGCATGGACGATTTCAGTAACAGATTCGAGAATTGGCGACACAGGTTGAACATCCACAACAACTCCTCGAGCCAGCAACACAGCACAAGGAAGCTTCGGCAACGACGACTGTAGCTAAATAACGAACACCTCCGTGAAAGGACCTCTGGAAGGAATTGGAAAGTCATTAGAGTTGGCTCTGGCAGAAGAAACCCTTGGTGGTCTCTTCCCTTTCCCCTCCATCGGTGGACTTGGGGCATGACCTCCCTTAACGGGAAGGCTACGTCGGAACGCAAATTGATGGCAAGGCTAGATACTGACGAAGGTTGTCCTCAGCTAGCCAAGCTTCCAAAAGAACATTGCTCGAATGGACCTTCGCCCAAGCATGGACGACCTCGATCCTAAGTTCCTCACTCAAGGTAGCGGTAGGACGAAGGCTCTTGTCATTGCCAACAACCCCCATATGGCGCAAACAAGGAACGTGCACCAATTAGCCTTGCCAACAAGGAACTCCCACTCCATGTTGGACAGAAAAAAGAATAGGCGACCCCACCCCTCTCTTTGGTATACTGCAACTCCAGCCAAACCAACACTTGGACCAGTTTGAAGCTGCAAATATTATGACCTTACCTTAGAAGGTTGTGAGTAAGGAGGAACTCATGCGTCGTGAGGTCTGGGTAGTCAACCCTAGCCTCCTCCAAAGCGTGACGCCAAATGATGCAACATGACACAAGGATCCTTTACGCACTAGGAGAGAGTTGAGCAAGCATTAACTGGAGATGATCCAGCACTTCTCCCACTAGACGGCAGAAAGGCAATCTGAGGGCGTTAGAGAACATGGCGGGGTATACCTTCACTTTGGAGGCAAAACCCTCGAAATCTACAATTCCTTCGGTAGAGAGAGGCACCTCAAGTTCCACAGCCTGAGGAATCTTATAGGTCTCCTTCAACGACTCCAACTCGACGAGAGTCACCTCCGAACGCCATGAGAAACCAAAAAACTCCTCTGGAACAATGTTGCCTTGCTCGTATGTGGCACAGATAGAGTCTAAAGATCTAGTTGGCCCAGAAGGGTGCAAGGATTTCTTAAAGGCCATTAGCAACCAAGGAGAAAGAAGAGAAATAAAAAAAAAAAATAATGCAAAGAGAAGTTCTTAAAAGGGAGACGGGAAAACATGATATGCAGTAGAAGAGAGAATAGATAAAGTAACCTATTGCTGAGAAAGAAAGGGACCTTATATAGTCAAGCTTGACGGTTGACATCCCGAGGCAATAGGAACCCATGCGCCCCACGAAGTACTAGAATCCCACAATCGTCGCGATTCCAGCAGTAACCGCCTGACGCGAATAATGACGAAAAGATTGAAGAGACGCCATTTAATGCGGATCCAAACCGTCGAATACAACCATAAAAGCTGAAGTCGAACCATTGCCAAGTATTGTATAAAGACGAAAATGCCACTCGGATATGGCTGGAAAGCAGAAGTGCGACACATGAGCACCGAGAAAGCCACAACTCTCATCTCGGGAAAGAAAAGGCCGCATAGACATAGTTGCAAACATTAATTAATCAAAGAAATGAATAATTCCCATCGGATCCATCCGAAAAGGATTGGCGGGGTAACTATAAGGAGATTTCCCCCTCACTCATAGGCCCACTAGGCTCCGACTGAGAGTAATGGGTTTGGCCCTGATACCCGGCCCTATGGTCCAAACTTGTCCACAAAGTAACTCGCCTGCAAGGGAAAGTAAGCAATGATTGTTGATGGGACAGACAAACCTGACATTACTCGGCTGCATCCCACTCATGGGGACTCTTACATGGCAGAACGGGACAGATGGAGAACATTTGATCTTCTGACAAGGGAGCATTGACGGGCCACCGAAGACACTAGCAAAGTAAAGTAAATCAGAAAACCACATCATATTAATGGCACCACTACCCAAGTAACACGCCACATTAATGGTGAAGTCACAGAGACACGCCGCATTTAAAGGACTCTGACAAAAAGAATAATAAAAAGGACATAGGCTCCACAGGGGTAAGCACGATTTGTCTCCTAGACTCCCGGTATAAATAGTAATTTTTAACTACGAACAATATCTCTAGACTCTCATTATTTATAAACTTTTAAAATACTCTACTGATTTTGGCATCGGAGACTTCCCGGCTCCAAGACCCCCCTCTCCCAACTTCTTCCTTCTTCGTTTTCGCAAGTCCCGCTTTGAAAACTCGAGTTGCTGAAACCTGGTCTAAGGACGGACGAAACACGACGTTAACACTTCCAATTGACATGTGTCACTCTTCAATGTACATATCGAATTTATTTGATTTTAAATATCTCATTTTATTTCTTCTAAATATTTCCTTCAAAATAATTGCCCTTATTAGTTATAACTCCTAATCATAACTTAATTTCATTTTAGTTAGTGCCTCGATTATGATTAAAAAAAAAAGAAAAAACAAAAAGGAGAGAAGGGGGTGTTTTAGCAAGTAACTAATTACATACAAATTATTGTCTATAAAAGGTAAGCATGTCAGAACGACAAGAGAAAAAATAAAGTAAAAATAGAATTAATCACACAATATACAAAGTTTACGTGATTCGTTATTGTGTATATGTTTATAAAGTTGCATAGAATTTCATTTTAAGATATAGTCAAGACTTGAATAAACATTGCGGCAAAATACACTACAAAAAAAAATGACTTTTTTACGACTAATTATTTTTATAAAAATGATTATTTTCAATTAAAATCAATATATTTTTATCGTAAATAATCATTTTCGTCACAAAATAATAGTCATAAATATTTATTTTTCTTATAGTGACAACAATTATGTGTGTGTATATATATAGTAAAATCTAATTAGCGGATCCAATCGGGTCAACTTAAGAGTCGAAGTGGATTAAAAGAATTCATTAAAAATCTACCAAAATTCGTAATAAATTATTGTTACGTTAGGTCATCAAATTCAGACCGCGTACAAACAGATGAAGCTCCGATCTTTCACACAAAGAAACCCAACAAAGCTTTATTTTTTTAACATTTTCCCATGATCTTTATCACTCAAGGAGTGACTTGCATTGTTTGTTTTTAAGATCAAAATTAAAAATATTAAAAATTTTTTATTCCATCAATACAATTTTCTTAAATTTTCAAATAAAATAAAATAAATAATTTAATTTTTTCAAATTCGAGAATAAATATAATATTAAAAAATATATTTTAACAATATTTTATTTAATTTTTTAATTTTAATCTCATCTCGTCTCATCTCATCCCTAAAAACAAACGAAAGCTTCCATAACACTGCCTATATAATAATAAGATTTTCACAAATATTCTAAATTTGTTGAATTGATATAAAAAAAAAAAAAAAGCAAACATGAATTAATTGCAACAAATTAAAGCACAAGGGGCACAATATTGTCAGAAGCACTTCATCTTTTTATATACAAGTCATGACTCATGACTCATGACTGTACTGCAAACCGAGTGATACAAATCATAGAAACTAAAGGCATGCAGCACGTGATACAAAGATAAAACTCCATTATTTATCAAGCTCCCTCTCTCTCTCTCTCTCTCTCTCTCTCTCTCTCTGTGAGTAGATACCTCCAAAATGAGTAACTCTAATACAAATCATAAAAACACTATAGTCTGATCATTCTATGGGGAAGGCCCGGTTATTGAGAGCATATATAAAACGGGACCCTATGGCAAACTTTTGTTGACCATATTTTGAAAAAGAAAATCCAGAATGAGGAGATCAAGAGAGGGGCCCCTCACTTTGACTACCATATTTGATGGCTCCCACGTTAGCGCATATCAACAAATTACTACAACTTTTTTTTTTTTTTTAAGACTCCTTATAATTATTATTCTTATACTATATATTTCTTAAAAAAAATAAAAATAAAAATAAAAATAAATGTATAATGTAATAATGTGTAAATTTTTTTAAAAATAAATAATAATTTTATTTATTATAATTTATGAATTATAATCCTCCACAAAATGAAAGCTTTGACTATTAATATATGTAGCCATCAAGGAAGAAACGATCGGATAATTAATACAAATTATAAGTGTATCATTATCCCTTAATTTTTTTTTTTTCTTTCTGGAGAAGGAGGGTGACATGACCTTCAAAACTTTATTGAAATAATCCTTACGTAAAACCAACTTATTAAAGAATCAATACAGTAAACATGAAAATTATACACATTACCAAACTAATTAGCTTAGGAATATCCTCATAAACCTCACAATGAGCCGACAATCCTTCCACACCTATTTTTGCAAGATAATCTATTGAAGAGTTTCTTTTCTAATAGATATGTTGAACTGTACATTCATCTTACTCAACTTATTATTGATTCTACCCAACAAATTGGAATGAATATATAATTTCCCGTACAAGCTTGAAGTTGGGTGCATGCATTGCCTTAATCCAATTTTGTTGATCTTCTAATCTCCTTCTCGTGCTGATCAAATATTTGTAATTACAAGATTTTTTTGCTTAATAATGGCATATTTATGGTATTTGAATGCTTAATTCATGATAGAAAAATGTTACAAGCTAGAAGTCTTAAATCATACGTCTTTATCTAATTAATATATAATTTATTATTTTTATTTTTATATTTAATCACACAAATAAAAGAAAAAAAAATAATTAATTATATATTAATTAAATGGAAGTGTGTGGTGTAAAATTTTTACCTAAATTTTTTCTTCTTGATAGGATCAATTGCCATTTTTTACAAACAACTGTTATATTTATTAAGAAATTATATAAAATAAATTCTATAAATTCATATAATTTGATTTGATTCTTCTAGGTATTTTATAATAAAAATAATTTTATTTTATAATAAAAATAATTTTAAAATCGATGAATTGGATCAAAAACTACGTCGGTTTTTAAGATAATCCGATTAAAATATTTCTTTTTTTGGCAGGGTGGTGTGTTGGACAATTTAGGAAACGAGCAAGTAACTACTGGACTAAACTCCTCCTAGTACGTGTCAGCTGGTTTCATATAGAAGACAGTCCCATCACCACAAAAGTACTTAAGCAGTGATTACTGTAGCAACCAACCAACCAACCAACAACGGCAAGAAGTAAACCAGAAATTACAGCCCCAATAAAGCCAGCGGCGGGCCCCCCACTATGAAACAAAAACTGGCTCAGGGGGAGAAGAGGGTAGCCAAAGTCTGCCTGCCCTAGTGCCGGCCTGCACTGTCCAATCAAAGTTGTGTGACATTACCTTTTCCTTTTGAGCTTTCCTTTCTTCCTTTCTAACCCTTATCTCTTTCTCTTTCTTACTTAGCGTGACCTTTATTTATGTCCTTCTGCAATGAGGTTTTGACGCAAAAATAGAAAAAGAGAAGGGAGCTTTCCAAAAGTATCCTGATATTATCATCAACGACAGTAACCCCGCCTTTTTTATATATGTCGTACTTGCGTGTCCATGTCTGATTTGCTGGCTCCCTAGATCGTCTCAATCCAAATACTGCATGGCATGGGGTTGACTGTGATTTTTTAAATTCGCCATCATTATAAAAACTTGCTATTCTTTTTCGTTTCTCAGCAAATATTATTACGTAACCTTAGGGCCTTGCAAAAGTTGCAATTTACCTAATTTTTGGGTCTTGTCAAAGTGTGTTAATACAGATGACACTCGGCGATGTGGGTATCATGGTGCTCATGTGGGTCAATAGAGAGGTGCGCAGAATATATGAAAGAGTGTTGAAACTTAATGGATTTGACAATAAAAGTATACTGCACACCTAAAATGTGGCTAATATCCACAAGATAATCTTAAACAAAGACCTTCTTTCTCTTAAAGTGGATGTGATCAACGAGTTTTATTACTAAAATCTTAAAACAAATCTTCGTACGTGAGTTGTTAGAAGTTAGGTTAGTCTGGACATGAGTCATGACAGAGCAAGAGTTTTTATATATTAATCCCCGATCTAATAAAATGCATGGACCAAAAAAATGAGAAGCCAACTTCTCAATATATAAAAGAAAATAAGTCCGGTGGCTGAAAAATCGATGGCTTATCAGAACCCGCAATATCTGATATTGTTTGTAAATTTGAATATCAGAAAATCCCCGGTCTCATTTTTAATTTTCCCCGTACAAATAAAAGAAAACAGGATATATATATATATTATATAAAACTAAGATGTTGCATGCTCAAGCCGCTCGAGAAAGAACCAAAAAAAGAAGGTAAACAGGGGATGCTATCATCTAGTTATTACTAGTTAATTACAACTCGATCGTGCTTATGCTCATGAACAAAGTTCTCATGATTCATACCAACAATTAAGTATGTGGGTAGATGCACCTCATGCTTGAAGATGGTCCCGTTTGGACTGAAAAATGAAATGAGATGATTTGTAAATAGTTGTGAAACTTTTAAATTAAAATTTATGAATAGTATTGAAATGAGTCAACTTACCTTGCAATCCAAACCGGCTCTTAAGATTGTGGAAGCTAGCTAGGGTGAGGTGAGGATATAATTGCAAGCAGCTAAAGAACTTCTCGTTAGAATTAGCTAGTCCTCTAATGATTTTTGTGGTGCTTGCATGCACTAGCTAGCTAGGTGATCAATGGAGCTCATGCATGCCTTCATGAATAATATATTCTATAGATCGATTAATCGATAAGAAACACTCCAAATCATCTGTTTGCTTGAAAATCTGTCTTCATTTTTCAATAGCTGATAAGTGATAAGTCCAAACTAGTATGAGAATTAAGCCTTATATTAACAAATAAGGACAGCATGCAACATAATGCATTATAATTCGTAGCAGTACTCTTCTGTTCCCATCCCAAACTTATATTAATTATGCGAATGTTATATGTCATATTATAATTGGATAGTGGTAGAATGACTGTAAAAAGAATGGTGAGTAATATTACCTTTTTTTTATTTTGATTTTTTTAGAGAACATCTTAATTTTAGCCCGATGCCTTGCATTTATTTGATTTTCTCCATATCAGATTAGCCTTATTTCAGTCAAAACTTTATTTGGGATCATTTTGAGGACAGATCGTGTCTCTGTATATAATCCTCCCGTGCTATGTGTTCCCGACCCACTAGGGTAATGTTTATTACCTATCACTATCAGCTAGTACAACTTTTCCAACTTTGTACTGTTTCTTATCTTTTGTAAATGATTTCGAGCATCTCTTTTGAGGAATGTAACCCTTTTTATTTCAAAGGAAATGAAAGGGTACTCCATTTCCTACAAAAGCATGCATGTAGATGTTTTGAGAAAGGTTAGGTTGAAAAGTAAAATTATCAAAACATTATGTATTTTATTTTTATATTGGGATAATTGAAAGATCGGGGTTAAACTCTTTTTTATTTCACCAATAACAATGGGCAAAGAGGAGAGGGATGGTCATTAAGACCTGATCATCAAGCAAAAAGAGCGATTATATCATTATATACCATTCCAAGAATTCACATCCCAAAAAGAAATGCTTATAATGAACTCATTATGAAAGCAAGATAGTACGCATGAAGTAGATGAAATGTAGGACGTTAATTTGCTAAATTGACTAGATCTTTATCACTCAGAATTACATCTAAAGTAGTACCGTACCTTGATAAAGAAATGCTTTAATTACGAACGGATTTCATAAAAGTAAATTCATAAATTGACATAGTTCGATCTAGTACATCAGATAATAAAGTTATTTTTATTGTAAAAGATATATAATATATCACATGAAGTACTTGCATCATCAGTTTATAAATTTACTTTTGTAATATTCCTTTACGATTATAGCACCAAATCTCTTAACTATTGGCAACTAGGACATATATCTCTTTGGATTGCAATTTCAAAATGCTTGGATTATCAATACTCTTTTGCGTCAGTTCAAGCCTTTCAACAGTATATCGTATATATAAATATATATGTAGTAGTAGCGAAAAGTTCCTTCCTAGATAGAGAAACTTGAGCAAGAAATTCTGACATACAAATAGAGGCGCCAACGTCCAACATGAGAAAGCTAACAAGTGTGCTAGCTACCTGAGTTACTCACAAAATGAAAACCAGTCAGTTGTCTTAATTATACCAAAGCAAATGTATCGAGAGTGTCATGTATCTTAATTATATTATTATATCCATAATCTTAATCCCTTTTTTTTTTGGGGGGGGGGGGTGAAGAAGAGAGATCAACAAAAAGAGCAGCTAGCTTGTATCACATTAGATTTAGCCAATCAAGTAGATAGGCATATATTTTAGCAATATTGTTTGTGGAGGTCTTCCAATCACTGGAAATAAGAAAGATCAAAACCGTGTATCTCCCTCGGATCCTATATATAGTCACGTACAGTAGTTGTTGATTTTTCACAAACAAAAGTAGCAGCAGCAGCCCCCGTGTTCTAAACAAACTGTCTTTCTCACCCTTTTTGCCAACTGTTGGTACACTAGATGACAATTTTAGATTCTGCACGCTTGAGTCTGACTTAATCAATTATATTATACTATTAATGAGTCAGAATTTGTTGAAAATTATATACATTTTTTGGAAAAATGCTGTGGAGCATGTTTTGGGCTCTCGGTTTTGTTGTCCGATTTCTTTAACACTTTTAAATATTTTTTTAAAAAAAAAATTTATAATATTATTAAATAATATTTTCTTAATCACAAGATAAAAATACTAAAAAATAAAAAAACAATCAACCAACAAAATCGGAAGTCCATAATGGGTTACTTAGCATTACTCTACATTCTTGAAGGTTGTTTTGCCACTAAAGACATAATATATATATTTATAGAAAAATGCAATTTTCCACCTTCAATTTGTCTCCTCATTTTAACACTTTATATATTTTAATTTTTTTTATTTAATAGTTAAGGAAGTGACTCTTAGTGTATTGATATCTTTTTAATATTTTTTTAAAATGTTTTCAAAATAATAAATAAAAAAATTGGAAAAAAATAAAAACAAAATTTTAGTCTAGCGGTCAAAACAGCGAACTACTCTGAGTGGCAGATTAACACTGCTCATATATAGAATAAAATATATGTATGTATATATATTATGGGTGCGGCTACTATGCCATCCCATCTTTACCTCTGGGCGTACCGTTCAATTTTTTTTTTTTTTTGATATTTTTTTGACATATTTAAATATATTTAAAAAATTAAAAATATATTAATATATTTAAAATCACTTTCTTAATTATTAAGTAAAAATAAATAAAAATTGACCAACAATCAAAAGTAAGTGTCAAATGAAGTGGGCATATTAGTGTCCATATACTATACCCACCCGCAAGACTATTTTGAAACTTACCATAACATGAAGAGAAAGGCATTCATATTTCATACTGTTTAAGGTCATGTCCTTTTGTGGTACTGTTTTTTTCTCCAATCTCCTGGAAATTGTCAGCCAAAAACGTTGAAGCTGCACTTAGCTAGCTCGTCCATGCAAGATTTATTAATGACAAGAAAGAAGATAAACAGACCTAAAACATTAAGAATAATGATATGGTTTTTACCCTATTACTATCCATCTATTAATTTTTTTTTTACTTAATAATTAAGGAAGTAAGTATTAGTAAAATTATATATATATTTTTAGTAATTAAGGATGTTAAAAAAATACTTATAAGAATATGATATAAAAAAAAAAAAACTTGAAATGCATTTGGATAGTATATGTGTAGTAATAAGGTAGTAACTTTATCACTACCCAAACATTAATTTGAATCATTTGCTCTGCCTGTACATTGCTACAAAGAAATGCCACTTTTCATTTTAAATAATAATTTCATGGATCATTGTAAATTTAACTCATCACAAACCAATTATTGATAAGATCTACTACTTTTTTAACTTTTCTTAAAAAAGTTAAACGCATCTCAAACTATTTCATACATTTTAACCTAAAACGTTAAACGCATCTCAAGCTTAAAAAGTTAAATTCATCTTAATGAGACTCACAAAATACTATTATTCATAACTCAATTCAATTTAACTCAACTCATCGAAACATCAGCCTAATTTGCTATATATAAATTTAAGTGTACTAGACCACTAGTTAGGAAACTCTCTCAGTCCAAAAGGATATAGCTTTGGGTTATCAAATGATTCAAATCCTTGTGTAGGTTTCTAGTGCATTTTTTTTGTCATGGTCCCCTGCTAAACGTTTTCCTCCATTTAAGGCACAGTGGTCCTGATATATAGTGAAATCCCTTGATGGATCCAATGGTTGTAACTCATTGATTAAGCTATATATTAATGCTTTTTGGCCATTGATGGTCCCCTTACAGGTGGACCACTCGTCCAAGGGTCAATCTCTTTAACTATGTGCCATGGCCATGCACAAGAGGCTGAATCTATGTTATATCTTTGGTTATTTTACTACCCATATATATTCCTTCGATATGTAAAAGACGAATTAGCATGCGCCTTGGTAGTTGTAGTTTTTGTTATTTTTCTTCTCCTTTGAACATATAATTTCTTTCCTCTGGGTGAGTTCTAGCTAGCGAGGAGATGCGTGTTTCAGGCTAAGGTTTCTGACTCGTGTTATGTTTTCTTCGCACTTGGAGTTCCATAACTCTGGTCAAGGGGCGGCGTGCGGCCAGTTCAATGACCCCATGATCACAATGCCTTTTGGAACTTAACCAAACTCTGCTCACATTTCTTTCTCGTCTCATATTTCTGTCCAATTAAGAGTTTTCGGAGCCTGCTTTCTACACACGCCAATTACTCGACAAAGAAAAAGTTAGCATTCGCTTTTTATGTGCGTGGCTGGTGGACAATGGCATGCTTTCAAGTTTCATGAAGAGACTGCATGCCCTGGGCTGTTTATATGATTTTGCATGAAAGAGCTCGCAGTTGCCACAAATTAACGCTTGGAGTGTCTAGAACAAAGGGCATTTTTTTCTCTTCTTTTTGGATTTTCTTTTCTTGTAAATTTGAAATATTTAAATTAAAAAGAGATAAAATAGTAGAGATAGACATGGTTGATATCCTCTCGTCCCGGTAAAATCTTGGATTAATCTACTCTCAAATTCAGAAAAAGAAAAAGAAAAATTCCTGTTTTGGATCACATTCTGGTCTTGATATTGGACTGTGATTATGAAAGAGTGTTGAAAAGCTGTATAGTTTATCCATAACACATTGTTGGGTGGGAGTAGCTCTACTGTAGACACGTTGAACAGACAAAAAACAAACCCCCCAAAAAGATCACACGCATTTTGCTCGAACTAGTCCTTTAGGGATACTTCTCCCCCATTTAAGTAGGCGTCACTTCTCCTTTATTTTCACCACTCATTTCATTTCATCTTATTTAATTATTATAATTTTTTAAAATTTTCACTTAAAATAAAATAAACAATTTAACTTTTTCAAATCTCAAAATAAATAAATATTAAAAAATTATATTATATTAATATTTTATTCAACTTTTAATTTTTATATTATATTATCTTATTTTATCTATATAAAAAAACGAGATTTTTTTCCTCATCTCATCTCATCTCATCAATGATTATGGAAGTTGACCTAAGGTGCAGGCCCTCTTTATTTTTTGGGACTATTGATTGGATATTTGAAGAAGTTGGGCCTTTTTAGTCTGTGCATCTAAGATTGGGCCTCAGTTTGCAATGTGTCATTGTTTAGTATAATACCAGTTTTTTATGCAGAGAACAGGCACAGATTGGGCCTCATGACCACATACAGATAATAGAGAACCAGTTGATTTTTATGCCCAATGTTTGTTTATTACGAAGCGCTAGCCCAAAACTGCTCAGACACATGTACTTGCTTCGCACCACGTCGCAGGGTAATTTTAGCTGGCAAATGAGAAGACAGTGTTCTAAATTCGGCGAGAGAAATATGGTAGGGTAAGGTTATAGTATTTAATGTTGAATGACTTTTTATGAACAACGTTGCATGCATAATATTATTCTTTTTCAAATAATATTTGGTACATAAAATTTTTTTTATTAGAATTAGACCGTCTAATTGGATAAATAAATATGAAAGGTTTTTATAATCTTAGCTGATAAATTATACGCTTTCTTTTTCAGTTTCTTATTTGAGTATCAGAAGTATTATATCTAGACTGAGATCTTATAGATACAAACTTACACAATAACTTAGTTTGATATAACACGTTTAATAATAAATATTTTATAAAATGATGTATCACGTTAAAACAAGTCAACTTATAAGTTTACTTTTATAAAATCTTTATTTAGATCACGTATAATTCTCTGGATCATGTGTTATTATGAGATTTTGGACCCTTGAGAGAGAATATATGGTGCTGAGGTGGTCTCTTTTTTTTTTTTGAAAAAATGATAAACCTACAATTAGTCTACAACTATTTTAGAACTCTACTTAAAAATAATGGTAATTATGTAAAATTAAAATTATTTTTTTAATGAAATATCACAATTACATTGGTTAATTTAAAATAAGCTGTAAAATATTTATAAAGGAATTATAAATGTATCATTATTTTTTTTATTTTTTAGTTTTGTTACTCATCATCCACACACACCACACATTACACTTTTTTTTTCTTAAACTAATTGAATTTTTCTACTTATCATTCATATACTACAAAGGCCTATGCATAAAGGGCTTAGGCCCTATTCGTCCGAATAACCCGACTCACCCAACCCGTCAAAGACGGGTTCATCGGGTCAAAATATAATATTGGGTTGAAACAATGTCGAACTTGTCAAAACCGTGTTAGGCAATTTTCATATCTCTCTCATCTCCTCCCTCAAACCCTAGACACCTCGCTATTTATCATCGTAGTTTATCGTCGCCGTTCCTAGTTGCAGCTCTTCCATCACCGTCCCTTACTCTATCTCTTTCTCTCTTCCTTTACAACAAGCTCGATTGGTTGAGAAAAGTTCAACAAAGCAAGATCTAGGATATGCTCCTCCAGATTAGTGAGCCCTTCAATCATTTTGGGTTGATTTTTTGTTTTTAGTTTTTGTTCTTCCTTTTATTTTGGTCCATTTCTTCCACAAAAGGAGTGATGTTATGCTTTTGAAGAAGTGGGTTTCATTCTTTCTCTGGAATGTTATCCGTTGGATGTTTATGTTTCTCTTTAGTCTCATTTCATGCCTCTCTCTCCCTCTTAGACACATTTCTCTAAGAGAAAGTTCCTTCTCCCCTCCCTTCCCCCCGAAAAAATTTTAGTTCATCTGCATCAGTTTTGGATTTTGAATTTTTTAGATTTTCTTCAATAATTATTTGTTAGAAACCTTCCCTTTTAATGTATTACAATATGTTTGTGATGTAAATGGTGAAGAAGAAAGTAACAATACGCTGGAAGTCGCAAGAAAAGGGATGCATAGCCGGTGTTTGGCTGGACTTAGATTAGGCAAGAACTCAATACTGCTCTAAAAGCTGCTGAAGTTGGGATGCTAAAGAGTCTCACACCACATAATCATTCATTGCCAATTTGGACTTGCTCTATTTTTAAACCATTGAGACTCTTTTAGAATGTTTTCTTAAGACCCATTAATTCATTATTATGATGAGTATAAAAAAAAGAATAAAAAAGAAAAAGAAAAAAGAGGATCCCAATCCATACTGTATTGGTCGGATTTGAGCGCTACAGTAGGTGGTTCGGGTTTGGCCGAGCCCATATCTGAAATTTGGTGGTCGGGTTGCAGGCCTAATACCACACATTTGGTAAAAGAAAAAAATAAAAAAGAAAAAAAATTAATGTGTAGTGTGTAAAGATGATGAATAGAATTCTCTTTATTTTTTACTAAATACCGTTTAGGGGTATGAATATATGGGAGCCAGATAAGAAGTAAGAAACCGGATAATTTGAGTAATTGAAGGGGATGAATTAATTTGCAGGAAATGGAAATACATGAAATTAAAAGGGTACGGTTGCAAATACTTGTGCCAATAAATTTGATTTATCGGGAAGCCAAACCCTAACCGGACCAGACCTCATACCTCCTCCTCCGCAAAGAAATCCACCGCGAATTGCCGGAAATCAAATCTTACTTTCAACTGAAACTGTTTGGGGATTGGGAAAACAAGAATCTCATCCCAGCTGGGTCTTTTTGTTGTGCTTTTACGGAATAGCTCGGTTTGTTATTTATTTTCCTTCTTTTTCTTTTGTCTTTTTTATTTTGTTTGAGATGTTATGGGGTCGTTGCTGATGATGACAAACATTACGGCCTGAAGCTGCAACAACAAATTTTGCGCTCCGTGTAGAAATCCTACATGGGTTGTTTGTTGCGATGAAGAATGTGCCAAAATGCTAATCTGAGGCTCCCAAATCTCACTACACCTGTACAAGCATTATCTGAAAAAATGATGCTTTGTTCTGTTGTTGAAGAACTGGTCTTTAATGGTTCTATGAAAAGACTATGATCTAATGGTCGGGTTGTGTTTGGTAAGCGAAGACGCTACTTTATTATTATTTACAAACAGTTGATTAATATTCACAAACTTAGCTTGAAGCTTTGATGAGTTTATGGTGTCACTTGTAATAAAAATGTTATTTGTAAGGCCTGGCATTACCGGTGCCTGGTGAGCCATATTCGGGTGTGGTTCTGTAGCAGGTCGCTGAGGATCTGAACGGTGTAGGTCGACCTCTGTATGTTGTTATTGAGAAGTTAATCCTCGTTGTACATATCGGTGGCTTGAAAGTACACGCACAGTTGTATTGATATTTCACTTAGAATGGTAGGTTTGAATAGGGGTTAGTTGTCGGTTTGACTGGAAGCTATCACACAAAGCATGGAAGAAAATCTTGCTTAGTAATTAAATGCTTCGAGGATAAGGAAACCGCACCAATTCCTGCACAGATTTCTTTGATATATATGTCACAAACTATTTAAAGTTTATGGGAATAAGGCCTTAGGCACGACCCTTTTTGATAGTTTTTGGCTTAACATCAGATCAGGTGCATTTCTAACATCTCTTGCTTGGTTTCTCTTTCTGGTGGAAGAGGGGGTAGCTCTAGTGCCGGTGTTGTAGATATCTAGATATGGGACCTGGAGGTCCAGGAGGAGGAGGAGGACCTGGGGGACCTGGAGGTCCAGGAGGAGGAGGACCTGGTGGCTGGGGTCCTGGAGGACCGGGCGGACCAGGTGGCTGGGGTCCTGGTCCCGGAGGGCCTGGTGGCTGGGGGCCTGGACCCGGAGGACCTGGTGGCTGGGGGCCTGGACCTTGGGGACCTGGTGGCTGGGGTCCTGGTCCTGGAGGACCTGGTGGCTGGCCTGGAGGTCCTGGTTTTTGGCCTGGACCTGGTGGCTTCTTTGGTGGATTTGCTGATGGTTTATGCAGCATGATCTCTTCGTGGTAAGTCCAATTCAGTGTCTAATATCTTTTTTTATGCAAGTCAATACAATATTTGTTAGCAAGTAACGTTGATGTTGGTATGCCAGAAATAGAACATTGCTGCCTCATTAGTCTAGAGTATTGCTTTGGATTGTGCTTGGACTGGCACTGATTCTGGATTTTATTCATTCCTTGTTTACTTCCCCATCTCCGGGGACTTTGGCTGCAGCTTCTACTGCCTATGCTGTTGTTGGTTGCTGCAAGATTGCTTTGGTGGACCCCGCGGCCCATATGGCCCTCCCGGCGGGGGGCCTCCTCCTTTCTGATGGGTTTCCTTTCGCTGTACTGAAATGGTCTCTGTTTCGTTGGAGTCGTATAATAATGGTTGGTTGTATCCAAGATATATTATTGAAATGCTGACTCGGTTTACTGTTTCTGGTTTTCTGCTGCGTTTCATGGTTTATTACCCTGGAAGGTTAAAAAGGGAATTGGAGATGTTTTTAAGGCAGCCATGTCCGTGGAATCTGTTTTCATTTTAGAAGCTTGTTCGATCCTTCTTTTTCTGCACTTTTGTGATTAGGAGCATCCTGATTACGGATTTACAAGCCATGTTGAATGCCTGTGGAATGCCATGCAGTGTTATATAATTAATTTTTCTCCTACCCACGAAGAACCACAGATCTGAGTTGTAGAAGATGACCTGCTCTGCTTTTTCTATTAACAAAGTTTGGGCATCCGTTGGTTCCTCTTCTTTCGACCATTTTCTTCTTCATTTTTTTTAATGTATCCTCTGACGTGGCACTAGCTGATTACACCGTGGTTCCTCACCGGGGTGGTTTGTAGAAGAACTGTCTTTAATTATATTATTATATCGATAATCTTAATCCCTTTTGGATGGTGGAAAAAGAAGAGAGAAAAGAAAAGCTTCAAAAAGAGCAGCTTGAATCACATCAGATTTAGCCAATCAAGTAGATAGGCATATATTTTAGCAATATTGTTTGTGGAGTCTTCCAGTCACGTACAGTAGTTGTTGATTTTTCACAAACAAAAGTGGCAGCAGCGCCCATGAACGTTCTAAAAAACCATCTTTCTCACCCTTTTTGGCCGACCGTTGGTACACTAGATGACAATTTTAGATTCTGCACGCTTGAGTCTGACTTAATCAATTATATTATACTGTTAAGAGTCAGAATTTGTTGGAAATTATATATATTCTTGAAGGTTGTTTTGCCACTAAAGACATAATATATATAGAAAAATATAATTGTCCCTTCAATTTGTTTCTCATTTTTACACATCATATATTTTAATTTTTTTATTTAATAATTAAGAAAGTGACTATTGATATTTTTTTTAAAATGTTTTAAAAATGATAAAAAAATATAAATTAAAAAAAATAAAAAATAGAATTTTAAACTAACTGTTAAAATGAGCAAATTATTCTAAACGGCAGAGTAGCATCATCACTCATAAATAATATATATATATAAATATATATATATTCTATACCCACCCGCACGACTATTTTGAAACTTAAACATAATGTGACGAGAAAGGAATTCATATTTCATACTGTATTCAGGTCACGTCCTTTTGTGGTACTTTTTTTTCCTCCAATCTCCTGGAAATTGTTAGCCAAAAACGTCGAAGCTGTAGTAAGCTAGCTCGTCCATCCATGATTTATTAATGAGAAGAAGAAGATAAACAGACCTAAAACATTAATTTCAATCTTCTACTCTGCCTGCACAGCGCTACAAATAAGAGAGGCGATAGGGGCCGGATGAGTGCTAATAGAGAATTTACACCATCCAATGAATTTGTGACATGTATATCTTTTAGAGCATTGTTTTGCATCATCTTACACACCACATACCAAACTATTTTTTATTCTTTTTATTTTTTTTTCAATTTTTTTTTATTTTAGTCTTCTTGAAACATTTATATTTTTTTATTCATCATCTATATAATACACATTCAATAAAAAAAATAAATAAAAAAATAAAAAATAATTTGATGTGTAGTGTATAGGTTGATGTAAAGATTAATTCTATCTTTTAACAAATGAAAAATAAAATCGACTGCAGGTAAACAAACACCATGCACTCCCAGCGCTTTCTCTCCTCAGGCTGAAATGCCTGATTTTCGCCTCTCTCTCACTCACTCACTCATTTTCTCACCCCTNCCCACCCCCCCCCCCCCCCCCCCCCCAAAAAAAAGAAAAAGAAAAAGAAAAAAGAGGAAGCTGAAGAATAGAGCAAAAACAGAGAGCTATCTGCCTATTTGTTGTGATTTTCGTTTGATAAGTGTGTTACTTTTTCATTGATGATAGTAATCCTGGCTTAGGTTTAATATGAGAGAGAGAGAGAGAGAGAGAGAGAGGAGGGGAAGAAAGGGAAAGAGAGAGAGAAAATGCTTCAAGAGAAAGAGAGACCGAAAGGTTGAGAAATTATTTCTCCTGTAAATAACATCGATTTCCTACGTGTCCGATTTTTATTAGATGGTATGAAAGAATTACACACCCGTCGGGTTTGAAGTTTTTCTCTACAAATAAATGCTACTTTTCATTCTAAATATTATTTTTTGGGATCTTACATATTGATAAGACACGTTTTAAATGATTTCACGGATCCTACCATCACAAATAGTTAAGTTCTCAACTCTTTAAGTTCTGTTTGATTGTTGAATCAAATTTAATTTATTATAAATTAATTATTGATGAAATTTATTTTTTTTAATTTTTTATAAAAAATTTAAATTTATCTTAATTTAAAAAAGTTAAATTCATCTTAATAGTAAGACTGGTCACACAAAATATTACTATTCACAACTCAATTCATCACAACATCTAAATTTAGCCTAAACTGCTATATATGGATGTAAGTGTACTAGACCACTAGTTAGGAAACTCTCTCAGTCCAAAAGGATATAGCTTTGGGTTATCAAATGATTCAAATCCTTGTGTAGGTTTCTAGTACATTTTTTTGTCATGGTCCTTGCTGAACTTTTTCCTCCATTTAAGGCACAGTGGTCTTAATATATAGTGAAATCCCTTGATGGATCCAATGGTTGTAACTCATTGATTAAGCTATATATTAATGCTTTTTGGCCATTGATGGTCCCCTTACAGGTGGCCCACTCGTGCAAGGGTCAATCTCTTTAACTATGTGCCATGGCCATGCACAAGAGGCTGAATCTTTTTTTTTTTTTTTGAATAAACCTCAAACTTTCATAGATAACTTACCTGCATACATCTTCTATCAAAGTTCAGACTATTTACAATAAAATCTAGCAATTTCTATCCAAACTTTTTTCTCAACTATGTGTAAGGTAGCCTTTGCCAAATTGTGTGCAACTGTATTCTTTTCTCTGTAATCAAATTGTAATAACCAACTCTTCCTATAACTCAAAACATTCCTAATATCATCAATTAAAAAACCAATGTAAGATAAATTTTCTTCATCACCCTTCATTGCCATTATGACAGCCTTGGCATCTCCTTCAAAGATAGTATTCTAGATATTGAGATCATTGCACAACTGCAAAGCCTTCCATAGAGCTTGACACTGCGATTTCTGGTGAGAACACATTCCTCCTGCTATCGCAAGCTGCAAGCAAGGCCTCTCCATTTTCATCTCTAATTATCAACCCCATCCCCATTCTCCTCTCCTTTACATCCAAAGATGCATCCCAATTTACCTTAACAAAATTTGCTGCAAGTCAAATCCACCTTGTCTTGTTTATTGGCACTACACTTTGCTGAACTTCATTGTTCATTCCTTTGTTTGCCTATTTGAAAGGCTCCAGTGTCTCAATGGATGTTAATATCAACATTTTTGGGCATGTGAGTCTCTTTTCAAAACTAAATTGATCATTCTTAACCACACTTTCCTTAGCTGGACAACTGTCTCCTTAAGTTTAGAGTTATCCAATCCTCCCATCAACCTCTCCCACAAATCCAGAAAATCTCCACCTTCCCTTTTCCACTTCGAAACTCCACTCAAGCCATTTTGACCAAACATCATTAGTTGCTGGACACTCCCACAGCGCATGTATAACTGACTCTTCCTCTTTAAAACAAACTGGGCAGAAAGGGTCATCAACAACCTTTCTCAAGTTCTTCTTTGTAGGAAGTAGCTCATTTGGTGCCTTCCATAGAAACAACTTCACCATATTAGGAACTTCTAGCCCCCAAATGCTCTTCCATCTGCTGTCACTAAGTTGGTCTATGGATGTTTCCCCTTTACACCTTCTTCTCTTATCGAGTAGTAGATAATATGCACTGCTCACAGTAAAAATTCATTTCTTTGTTGGCCTCCATACTGCCTTATCCAATCCTCTGCTAAGTATTATGCTCATAATCTGTTTTGCCTTTTTTCTTTTTTCTTTTTTTCTCAAAAATGGCATTAACCAGTGACTCATTCCACTCTCGTTTGTTCTTTACCATGAGATCTACTACCTTAAAGTCTACACTAAGTTTTGTAATTGGGGACTGTATTGACAAGGAAGATGGGGTGTTCAACCATTTAAGGCCCCAAATTTTAACGTTCTCACCATCTCCAACTCTCCACCTTATTCCTTAATTAATTCTCTAGCACTCCATAAGCTTCTCCAAATCAGAGAATGTTTGGGCCCCAGCTTAACATCCAGAAAACTAGTATTCTTAAAATATTTTTCTCTAACAACCACTGTAACCAAAGAGTTAGGGGATTGAATGAGTCTCCAACTTTGTTTAGCTAGGAGAGCTAGGTTAAAACAGTCCAAATCCCTAAATCCCAAACCCCCTTCACTTTCTGTCCAGCCATTTTATCCCATTTCCTCCATTGAATTCCCCCCTCCTTTTAGTGTTTCCCCCACCAAAATTTTGGAGAACATGGTGTTGATTTCACTGCACTACCTCTTAAACAACTTAAAGACACTCATGGTGTAAGTGGGTATGTCCTGCAACACAGCTTTTATCATCACTTCTTTCCAGCTTGGGATAAAAAGTTATTCTTCCAACTTGTAATCTTCTTCCATATTTTTTCTTTCAGCATTCTAAATGTATTGAATTTAGATTTTCCTACAATGGTTGGTAGACCTAAATATATTTCAAAACTACCACATGCTACTAAATTACCAGCCTCCAGGATTCTTTTTTTAACCTCCATCGAGGTATGCTACTGAAAAAAAATGGATGTTTTATCCTTATTGAGGAACTGTCCAGATGCCTTCTTATACTTCTTCAAAATTACTTGCACCTTGTTTTGCTCCTCAAGTGATGCTCTTCCAAACAAAATGCAGTCATCTGCGAATAGTAGGTGGTTTATAGAGATCCCACCTCTTGACACTTTTACGCTCTTGTAATACCCCTTCTTTCTAACTGATTAAGCAAACAAATTAGCCCTTCAGCACATAAAATAAAGAAATAAGGAGATAGAGGGTCTCCCTGCCTAAGACCCCTTGTTGGACTTATTTTTTCACATGGCTTCCCATTAACCAGCACTGAGTAAGTCACAATAGAAACACACTTCATTATGAGAGTAACCCACCTATCACAGAAGCCTAGTTTATTCATCACAGCCTCCAAATAAAATTATTCTATTCGATCATAAGCCTTTGACATGTCTAGTTTTACTGCCATGCTCCCCAATTTTCCTTTTTTTCTGGTCTTCATCGAGTGTATCAACTCATAAGCTGCCATGATGTTATCTAAAATCAGTCTGCCAGGTAAGAATGCACTCTGTGTAGGGGTTATTATTTCAAATAAGACTTTCTTGAATCTGTTGGTAATGATTTTTGCAATTAATTTGTACAAAAAATTGCACAAACTAATTGGACTGTAATCACTCACCATTACAGGCTCCTTTATCTTTGGTATCAGATTTAAAAAGGTGTAATTTAGAGCAAGGATCCAAGAGTTACCATTAAGAGTAGACAAAGCAGCCTCACAAACCTCTTCAGCAATCAAATTCTAGTGACTTTGGTAGAAGCAAGCTCCAAAACCATTTGGTCCAACTGCCTTCAAAGGGGACATTTGTTTCACTGGTTCCTCAATCTCGGTTCTAGTAAAATTCTTGGATAAGCTATCATTCATGACCCCTATTACTCTTGGCTCTAGGCAACTCAAGCATTCTTCTAAGTCTTCACTGGAAGGGTCAGCAGTTCTAAACAGATTTTTGAAATATTGACTGAAGGTTCTTTCAATCTCAATGCTTCCACTTACCTCCTGTTCTGCTCATTTGTAACCCCCCCTTATTGTATTTATCTTCCTTCTTTGGTTAGCACAAGTATGGAAAAAATTTGTGTTTTTATCTCCAAGCTTGTACTAATTAACCTTGGCTCTTTGTCTCCATCTTAAATCCTCCTTCTCCAATAAAATATTCAGCTTCTCTCTCACTTTTTTTTATCACATTAACATTAGTATTGCTCTCAACAGCTGGAAGCTATTGAAGTGCTTATGTTTTTCCCCTATCTCCCTTTGACTCCCTCTCCTTCTCTGTCTACTCCACCTCAAGAAAGCTTCCTTACTCTTATTCAAAGAAATTTCCACTTTTGCCAGAGGAAACACACAACCCTCTTCCTTATTCCACACCTCCCTCACCACCTCTTCACAATCCTCCTCTAGAGCCTAATTAGCTTCATATTTAAAACCTTGATTTTTAACCCAATTCATCTTCCTTCCTTTAAGCACATGAATCAGAATAGACTTGTGATATGAAGTTCTTGCAGCAAGTACTTCTACCCATACCTCATTAAAAACTTCTATCCAATCTGAGTTTGCAACTGCTTGATCCAGTCTTTCCTTGGTGAAAGACTCGTCCTCATGCATATTGCTCCAAGTAAACTTCTCCCCCTTCCACCCTAGGTCATGCAGATTTCTTTTAACTAAAACTTTCCTAAAACCCTCCATCTGTTTCTCAGCTTTTGGTCTTCCTCCCTCCTTCTCATCATTTGAAATTATTTCATTGAAGTCACCAGCTATGCACCAGCCCCTCGACCCCTCTGGTTTTAAAGAAGCTAATAACTCCCATGTTTCCTTCCTTTTCCCCACCTCAGGTTGCCCAAAAAAGCCAGTGAATAACCACTTCTCTTTTATTTCATCATCCCAAACCCAAGCGTTGTGAGTAGTTTTTTATTTCCACATTCACCCCATCATTCCATAGTAGCAACAAACCTCCCCCTTTACCTATTGATTTCATAGTAAAACAGCCCTCACACTTCAATCTTCTTTTCAAACTCTCAAAATTATCCATTCCATTCTTCGTTTCCATAATAAAAATAATCTTGGGTTTCTTAACCTTTGCCATATTGCAGAGATCTTTAACTATTCAAGGATTCCCCAACCTTCAGCAGTTCCAACTTAGGATTTTCATAATGTTTGGCAGGGCTGACTTCCAGCCACCGCCACTACCTTTGTAAAAACTCCCTCCATCTCCATTCCCCCCCTTCTTGTTTTTTTCCCTCTTTGATTTTTCTGCTTCCCTTCCATCACTTCATAATTTCTTTTTAAACTACTCAAAGTGACATCCTCATTTTCCCCTCTCACCCCATTTTCTCTTTCTTTTCTCTTCCATACCCCTCTCTTACTCAACTTATTTTCTGGCTTAATTTTTTTCTCCTCCCCCATCTTATCTATTAGCTCATACTCTCCCATTTCTCCTTCCTCTCCATCCTCAATACTAACACCTATCACATCCCCTTGCTTCACAGTATCTCTTTTTCCTTCTCTTTCTCCTTCTCTTCAAACTTACCATTATTTCCACATACTCCTCTTGTTTCATCAATATTTCCTTTACAACCATTCTCCAACCTCTCCCTTCGACCCTCAGAGTTCCCCTCCAACCCATTTGTTTTAGACTCCTTGTCATTTTTCCTCTATGTTTTTCTTTCCACCCATTTGTATCATAGTTGTAGTTCCTCCCCCTTAATCCTTGATTGTCCCTCGACCATACCCCATATTGTTCCCCCCATTGTCATCTCCTTCTTGTTTTAAACACCCTGATTCTCCATGCACTATACAGCCACATGAGAAACAGAATCTAAGTAATTTTTCGTAGTTGAATGGTATCCATAGGCTTTCTCCTTTCACCTTAATAGTTCTGCCTTTGGGTATAGGCAGCTTTATATTCATCTTAATTTGTACTCTCAGAACTTTTCCCCATCCACTACCATCTACCTGAGTATCCACCTCCTCTACATGTCCCACCGTCCCACCTATTTGCTCTCCACGAGTTTTAGTCAAACACATTAAAGACAGGTTATGCATCCTTACCCAGAAACTCTCCTTCTCAAAACTCATCCTCTATGGTAGAGTGAAACCATCAACACTCTTCATAGCTAACAACTGATGGTCAAACAACCACGATCTCCCAGCCCACACCCTCTCTTTATCAACTTTGGTTTCAAAAGTAATAACAAAAATATTTGTACATACCTCCAAAAATTTTGCTGCCTTGCTAATCCTCCACATCTTGCCCATGGTTGAGCCCAATACTTCCTTGCTTATCACTCTCGATGAACAAACCTTCCCCACCAGACTTCTGTCCTCTTTGTATCGCAATGCTTCATCCTCTTCTTCATCGAACATTATGTCCGTGGCCTCCCCTTCAGATAGTCGAAACTTGCACCATTTCTCCTCCAATTCCTTCAACTTATCCATCTTTCATCACTGTAAACCTCCCTCTAGATAGCACGACTGCCACCTTACACTGCTATCCTCCACCACCAAAAAACTCTCTCAATCGAATATTCCTCCCACAAGAACGTACCTTTCCGTTATAATTGCCACCCTCTGACACCTCGTGCCCAAAATCGCACACTCACACACTTCACCTCCACCTTTTCAGAGAGAAGAGAGATAGAAGAATTGTATGGGTCAGGCAAATCCTATACGAACCACTTTGTGTTACAAGAGGCTGAATCTATGTTATATCCTCGGTTATTTTACGACCCATATATATTCCTTCAATATCTTAAAGACGAATTAGCATGCACGTTGGTAGTAGTAGTTTTTGTTATTTTTCTTCTCCTTTGAACATATAATTTCTTTCCTCTGGGTGGGTTCTAGCTAGTGAGGAGATACGTGTTTTAGCCTAAGGTTTCTGACTCGTGTTATGTTTTCTTCGCACTTGGAGTTCCATAACTTTGGCTATGAGGGGAGTTATCATTTGGGTCAGACCCAAGCCTAGGCCCTAGCCATGATGTGGGATTCAGGCCAGACCGTATATACTTCAAAGGCCCAACTAAAGAAGATGAGTGGATAGGAAACCATGGCAAACATATGGCAATGAAGACAGCCTGGAAACCCACTAGCCGACAAACAAGTATACTCACAGACTCTCAATATCGCCACCCAAACATGACAAACAAAGAAGAAAAGCTGAGGAAGGCACGCCGCATTAATGAGATGGGAGAAACTTAGGGAAGAAAGCATGACGCATTCAATGTGACTAGGAGCTCGGTACACTAAACGAAAGATCCTGCATCAAGAACAGTCGCCATCAGACCTAAGTGCCCTATAGCACGGCGAGAAGGCACCACAAATATCCGATCTTCTACAGAGCAACACCACACTATCATGGAGACCAAACCGATAGGTATAAATAGACGCTTCCTGCAACCGACAATAAAAAAACATCTACATACATTTCTACTACTTTATCTCTTTATCTCCTATATTGAAACTAATTTGAGCGTCAGAGGTACCACAGACCCCGAGGTCCCCCTCTTCTCCTTGCTGGGAAGAGTCCGAGTGTTGCCAGCGTGGAGTTACCCAAGCCTTCTGTGGGATCTCTATCTCCCATAAATAGCGTGTCCTTTGTATGACGGCGACAACGCACTCTCAGAGCTCGCGACTTGAAGAAGTGCAATCTAAAGCAATAGAAAGAAGACTCATGAAAAGGCTGCGACCATACAAAAACTCATGGACGACATGGAGACCCTTCGTCAAGAGAATGTTGTCCTGCAAAGGGGAGGTGAGGAACCAGAAGGAGATCAGCAAAGCCATAACTCCGAGACACGTCAAACCCCAGATGCTGTCGCGGCAAGGGAAGAATGACATAGGGTGGACCTCTAAATCCCGAAGCTCTAAAGCAAGTACGACGAAATGGTTAAACGGGTTGGCCCACCATCAACCGTGGACCAACTTCTCACTAGCGCCGAGCTGCCATACAGTGCCAAGGTTATGGCGGTACCTCTACCTTCGAGGTTTAAAATTCCACAAATAGACGCATATGACAGGTCAAAAGATCTCTTGTAACATCTAGAAACTATCATGGCTCACATGACCTTGCACGATTTTCCAGGTGAATTCACATGCAAAGCGTTCTCCCTTACGTTGAAGGGTGCAGCAGGAGCTTGGTTTGGGTCCCTACAGCCTAAGATTATCACCAACTTCACTAAGCTGGCCTATCTATTCTTAATGAAGTTTATGGCCAGTCAGAAGAGGAGAAGGCCCGTGGCATACCTCCTAACGGTGAAGCAAATGGATGATGAGAGTTTGAAGTCGTACCTCTCTCGCTTCAATAAAAAGCGTATGATGACGGATGACCAAGATGAGAAAATCACCTTGGCAGCACTATTAAGAGGGATCTGGCTCTACAATTCATGACGGAGATTGCTCAAAAAACTCTGACTTCGCTACAGGAGTTCATGGACCGAGCAGACATATTCATAAATGCCAAAGATACACTTCAAGCGTTGACGGCCCCTAGACGAACTGAAATGGAAAGGGCGGATAAGAAGGCAGTTGACCAGAGCAGGAGGTCAAACCAAGAAAGTGATAAGCAAAGGACCCATGAAACAAAACGTAAGGAAAGGCAGACCTTGCATGGGAAGATTGGGTCACGAGTACATTCAGCCTGGCAGTAGAAACCGAAAAAGAGCCAAACCCGCGAAGACGAGATTCAATCCCAAATATTGCACCTACCACATGACTGGTGGTCACCAAACTGAAGATTGCTTCACCAGAAGGCAAAATGGAAGCTGAAGTAGACCAACGTGCTAACACGAGCCACAATCTACAACACGAAGAACGTTGGTGTCCTCAGAGAAGTAAGAGCCCTGCCCAGAGAAATCGGAGCCCTGCCCAAAGAAGTAGGAGCCTTGCCCAGACGAAGCCCTGCTATGAGAAGAACCATAGATCAACATTGAGCAAGCTCGCGTTGAAGAAGCCCAAATAAAAGAGAAGCCCCAATAGGCGAAATTCGTACAATAGCCAAAGGATATGCCGGGGGAGGGACTACCTCCTCAGCACGAAGGGCCCATGCCAAGAAAGCCAGGTATGAAGAAGTGTTCACCAACTATAGACCAGCCCCTGGTGTCAAGGGCCAACCAAGAGCGCACTTTATAACTTTCAACGAGAAGGACGAGGAAGGCTTGTTGTGCCCCCATGATGACTCCTTAGTCATAACGATGCATATTGCCAATTATTTGACAAAGAGAGTGTTGATCGACAATGGCAGCTCTGCCGACATCCTATTCTGGGAGGCGTTTATTCGGATGGGGAACACGCCTAGCACCAACACCCATCAAAGGCTTCACCTGAGACATGGTCCATCCTATCAGCGCAATCACTCTACCTATCTTGGCTAGAACGTCTCCCAGGACGATATGAGAGTGGTAACTTCCACATACCACCTCAAGGTAAAATTTCAACTCCATCTGGGATGGGAAAATGCCTGGTGAGCAAAAAATTGCAAGAGACTGCTATGCGAGGGAAATGAAGCCCGTAGCAATAGAGGTCCGAACTCTCAAAGAAGACCAAGGAGGAACCATCCTACCCTCACCTCTGGCACTGACTGAGCTGGACAAAGAGGTAAGAGATGAAGAGGCCCTACGACAGGTAGAGCCTAACGAACCCTTGACTCTGGTGCCAGTGGATCTAGGAAGGCTGGAGTGCACCATCCAAATGGCAACTAAGATGACAATCGAGTTGAGCCAGGCCATGAGACAACTCATCACCGAACATCTAGACGTGTTTGCATGGAGCCACGAAGAGATGCCCAGAATTGATGTGTCTATAATCGAACATCGTCTTAGCGTGGACCCCAAGGCGAAAAGGATCAAACAGAAACACCGCAACTTCAATGCAAAAAAGTATGTGGCCATCGCCGAGGAAGTGGATCGGCTTCTAGCCATGGGATTTATCAGAGAAGTGCATTACCCTGTATGGCTTTCCAATGTCGTCTTAATAAAGAAAGCGAGCAGAAAGTGGAGAATGTGTGTAGACTTCATTGACCTAAATAAAGCCTACCTAAATGATAGCTTCCCCTTACCACAGATAGATCTAATAATGGATTCGACGGCCAGGCACCCCCTGCTTAGCTTCATGGATGCATACTCAAGATACCAAATCAGGATGCACCCAGACGATGAAGAAAAGACGGCATTCATCACCGACCGGGAACTTTATTGCTACAGCAATGTCGTCTGGCCTAAAAAATGCGAGGGCAACATACCAGTGATTGGTCAACCGAATGTTCAAAGATCAAATCAAGCGGAATATGAAAGTCTACATAGATGACCTTCTAGTCAAGAGCAAGAAACCAAAACAACACCTTGGTGATCTCAGAGAATCTTTCATAGTGCTAAGAAAATACAAAATGAAGCTCAATCCGCTGAAATGCATATTCGGCGTCGAGTTAGGGAAATTTTTAGGCTTCATGGTCTCCAAGCGTGGAATTGAGGCCAATCTTGAGAAAGTCAAAGCAACTGTGGATATGCTGCCACCATGGACGATCAACGAAGTCCAAAGGCTAGCCTAAAGGGTAGCCACCCTGAGTCGTTTCATTGCAAGATCAATCGACCGTTGCCTTCCTTTCTTCAAGATGCTTCGAAAAGCATGGGAGTGGGACGACAAGTGCAGATAGGCCTTCGGCGAGTTAAAAGAATACTTGGCCCCTCCATCGCTTCTCAGTTAGACCAAACCTGGAGAGTACCTAACTGCATACCTGGCAGTGTCACCAAATGCTATATCCGCCATATCACCAAATGCGAAGAAGCAATCCAACAGCCTGTCTACTACATACGCAGAGCCTTCCAAGGAGCATAAGCCAGATATCCCTAAACAAAAATGTTATCATTCGCATTAGTCATCGCCACCAGACGACGAAGGCCATATTTTCAGGTCCACCCAATAAAGGTACTCACAGATGTCCCACTAAGGAAAATACTACAAAAGCCCGATATATCTAGCAGAATGACTAACTGGGCGATCGAACTAAGCGAGTTCGAGAGCGAATACCTCCCTTGTACTACAATTAAAGGCAAGTATTGGCAGATTTTGTGGTTGAATTCTCAAACTTTTCGGAAGAGATAACCGTTACACCTCAAGGCAAACCCTGGCAGGTCTATGTCGATGGCTCGTCCTGCCGGGTTGGCCAGACTCTTGATTGGTCATGAAGTATTGACTAAGGACCAGACCTCTGAGCTCTGCCTGAACAAATGTCATTCAGAACATAAGTCCATTGACTTACCGATCTTCTTGTTAGGTTACTACCTGAGATGCATTGGCTAAGGACCAAATTTCAAGGGCTCTGCCCTGAACAACAGCCAGTCGGAACACAAGCCACTCCCTAGGTTTGGACTTGTCGGCTTTCGCAGGGTACAAGCTAAGTCTCTTGATTGGCCACGATTGGTTAAGGACCAGAGCCTTGAGCTCTACCTGAATAAATGCCACTCAGAACAGAAGTCCCTTGACTTGCAAACCTTCATGCCAGGTTGCTGCCAACGATGTATTGGCTAAGGATCAAAGCCCTGAGCTCTGCCTGAACAACAGCCAATCGGAACATAAGCCAATCCCTAGGCTGGACTTGCCGAACCTTGTAGGGTACAAGCTCAGTCCCTTGACTGGTCATAAGGTATCAAATAAGGACCAGAACCCTCAAGAAGTGTGAGTTAAAGGGCTATCAAGAGAGACAAAGGAAATGAAAGAAAACGGAAGGAAAAGCGGTAAAAATAAGATGTAACAAGAAAAAGGCAGAAACCATACAACTAGGTATACAAAATCATTCGATTATTCAAATAGGACTACAGGAAGCAAATTACATCATAAAGTCGCAAAACTACAGGAATCAAATTACATTGTAAAGTTGCAAACCTACAAGGAACAAAAAGAAAACTTGATGAGAAGGAATATGGCCTGGGCAACTCCACTCTGGCAGTTTTCGGACTCTTCCCGGCAAAGAGGAGAAGTGTTCTAGTGGATCCTCTCCCACATTTCTGGGAGAACGAGATGATTTTGGGATCTGCAGCTGTGGGTGGTTTGGATAGGGTAGGCGGTTTTTGAAGCAAGGACGAAAACAACTCCTAAAAGCAGAGCATTTCGAAGTTGATTTCTGTGTTGAGAACCATCTACTGGAAAAGCGCTTCTCCACTGCCACCACACCCTCTACTGTTCTTGCCCTTCTCTACTGTGAACAAACAGGCAGCGAGTTCGGGTGCAAGTGTTTGAAAAGATTCTGATATACATAGAAGCTTTAGAAGTTGAGCCCCGTAAGCAAAGGGGCAAGAACGAGCGAAGCACAATAAACAAAAGGGTAAGAACAAGAACAAGAGCCCCAAAACCATAACAACGAAGGATGGACGGCTCCACCCTCCAACGCTCAAATCGACATATCCAGCTACAGCCTGAAGACCATCAGAGGATTTGTCGCTCACTAGGGTATAAAGATGTCATCAAAACCATGAAAGGGAAAAGAAAAGCAAAGCAAAAGGAGGATAATAGAACTCCAAAGAGTGGGGTAAAAGTCATAGACACGAGAAAAGGCAGGAGCAAATAGGATGAATTCCTTAACAAAGGGAAAGGTCCTTTTATAGGCGGGGCTGGCATTTGGCATGTCGAGGCATCATAACTCCACAAATCACCCTGCGTAGCCACTTGTCCCCTCCAGAAAACTAGAATCCCTTGATTATTGCAACATGCAAAGTTAATGCAGAGTTGACACATATCTACTAGTACAACGTGCAGAATTAATGAAGAAGTTAATGCAAAATTAGCGCACAACTACCGGGTTAATTACAGTAAAAGACGGTGTCATGCCACGGAAATCAAAAGGGCGCTATTCAATATAACTTCAAAACTGGGAAAATGCCAGTGAAGAATTGAGCCATGGCACAGAAATTGAAGGGACGCCATTTAATATAGAACCATAACTGACACTATGTTGCCACGAATGTAAAATGCAAACAATCGTTCGGCAAACGGCCAGCGAACAGGAAACTTGACGGGGAGTCAGTAAAGGAAGGAATAAATTATTCCCGGACACGTCCAGAAATAATTGAGCAGAGTAACTATTGGGATTCATCCCCATCAACAGAATGTCCTGCTCGGTTTCCATCAATAGAACGTCCTACTCAGTTTCCATCAACCAAACGCCCTACTCAGTTTCCATCAACAGTACGCCCTACTCAATTTCTAAGCATTGTCCAACTCAAGCTCGAAGATTTAAAAAAAAAAAAAAAAGAAGGAAGGAAAGTGGAAATAAGTGAAAGGGCTCTAATCCTTAGCCAATACAAGCCCAGTCTCTTGATTGGCCACGAAGTATTGGTTATAGATCAGAGCCCTGAGTTCTGCTCGAACAATAGACAGTTGGAACACAAGCCAATCCCTAAGCTAGACTTGCCGACCTTCACGGGGTACAAGCCCAGCCCCTTGATTGGCCACAAGGTATCAGATAAGGACTAGAACGCTTGAGAAGTGAGAGTTAAAAGGCCATAAAAAAAGACAGATAAACACGAAAAGTAGGAAAGGAAGGAGAAAAAGGAAAAACTCAACCAGGATCAACAAAACTAAAGGTATATTCATATATTAAATTTTCAAATTACACTAAAAGCCCATGCAGGCCTTAAAACAAATTGAGAGCTAAAGCTATGGAGGAGCACCACGGAAAGCTAGAGGCATCTCCTCTCTGCCTAAGGTCTTCACATGGCAATAAGACCCGTAATTTGGAGGAAGCGTTTGAAGGTCAAAGGTGCGAAGGTCAGTCTCGAGTTTCTCCTTCAGTTGATCTCATAGGCACTCAAGACCTTCCTTGTACCCATAGATCCAAGCGTTATCATGGAGGGCATGAGCCAATCTGAGTTGAGACTCAATAAGTTCTGCCCGCTGCCAAGCAGCATCCAAAGAAGACTCCCAACGGGTAACCTCGAGTTGAAGCCGCCGAACAAAGGTCCTTAATTTATCACCTGACACGATAATCCCGAGGTATGTGTGAAACATTTGAGAACGAACCTTAACGGTGTGCCTCTTCTCCCTTGCCAACGTCTCGATTGCATCCTTGCACCTGTTTAGCTCTCCCTGGAGAGGCTCCAACTTACACTCCAGCCTCTTAACTTCTGCCTGGGCATTTCCCCTTTCAATAAGAAGAAATTTGGAATGGATATGAAGATCTTCGACTTCCTTCTCGGCAGATTCCACCAGAGAGTTACGCTCCATGAATAGATCATGGAGGTCATCACTCATCTTTTTCCCCTGTAGGTGCATGAGGATGTTTAGTGCCTTCTAAGCCCTAAACTCCTCCTCAAGAGCCTCCCAGTCTTTAGCGACCATCTTCACAAGCTGATTGGCGACTTGAAGATCGAAAGTTATAAAAAAATGCAGAAGTTAGAAACAAGCTAAACAACGGAAAAGAAACACACTTACACTGACAAATAGAGGTCTGAACTTCCGAGCCTGCGCCGCAATTGATTATGCCTGGGCCTTCTCAAAACCTGGCCCTGTCTCTTGCGGCTTAGCTCCCCTGGGAAGGGGATAGGATAGGATCCTACACACACTAAAGGCAGAACAACCTGAGGAGGAACAGCAAGCCAAACCCCTCCCCACCTTGAGCAGAATTTTCACCCTAAGGAGCCTCAGAACAATCAGAACCATTCCCGATTAGGGGGGATGTAGGCGAAGGGCTATCCTCCCCTAGGACAACGTCTACACGGCTCAAAGAATTTGCCTCAACTTGAGGAACCATAGATTGCGAAGACAAATAATCAATAAGGCATGAGGCAATGATAGAAGGAGGAAGAGCCCGAGTAAAGGATACGAGAACAACTACCTGAGAGGTCGAAGGATGGGGGATCACATTCAAAGCAATCAGAAGGATCAAATCGGAGACTGAAGAAGGAATCACCCCCGCAACCACCGGCATGCCCAGCTCGGAAACATAGGGAGGGATCGGCTCCAAAATCTCTAAATAGGTTGAGACCTCTTGGGAGGTTGGTCCAGAACCTCCTAGAAGGTTGATTCCACAACCTCCTTGAGGGTCGGCTCCACAACTTTCGGAGGGGTTGGCTCCACGAGTCCTAGAGAGGTGGCCTCCACAGTCGTTGTAGAAGATGTACCAGGAGTGGTGCTAAGACTTGTGGGCTTGAGAACTGTAGAGAAGCTCAAAGGAGTAAGACCTGAGGACCCTAAAGGAGATATAAGGGGCGTCGTCAAGCATTTGCCAAAGGCAGCCTCCCCCTGGGCAAGCCTTTCCTCGAAGGGAGTCGGCCCACTAACTAACAGCTCACGTCAAGGAACCTCTGCCTAGTTAAGCGTCTCCTCGAACAAGGGAAAAGCTCCCATCATCGGATTGCAATCACGAGTGGGCGAATTGTAGAAAGTTTTGGAGAAGAGGAAGGTAATGGCAATGTCATCCCCCTCGTCCTCCCTATGGAACCTGAAAGAAATAGAAGATTGACTCATAGGCAAAACAAAGAAGAAAAGAGTCATAGTTTACCAAATCTTAAATATGTTATCTATCGGTAGGCCTTCCAGTGGGACTTGGAAGGCAGAAAAGGAACTTGTCATCGAAGCCGCTCGGTGAGAACTGCTCTTCCCCTTGCGAAGGGCGCCCGATGAAGATGGATGAGTGGAACTCTTAGAGGTCCTCTGGGCAAGAACCTAGGAACCTGGACGGGAGCCGTCGGGGGCATTGTGACCTTGTGCTCGAGATGCCAAGCGAGGAGCACCACCATACTCGCTGAAATGAGACCCCACTGGTGGGCAGAGTGATGAACCAGAAGGCTGGTCACGACTACGGGCAGATGGTGCAGTTTGGGATGGCCTGGAAGGACAAGGGTGGGGGCTTTCAGCCCTAGGGCAAGCAGATCCATAGGTGCTTTCGTCTGTTCGGTATGGAAGCATTATGTAACGCCAAATGTTAGTGTCCGTAAGAAACATATCAGACTTAGAAAGGGTAGAGTGAGCCGCCGCCTAGGACATCACGGTGGCAACCCTAAGTTCTTCTCTCTCCAAAAATTTGATGGAAAGATATTTGGAACTTGGCACTTTGGCCAAGACCGCTCGGACTGGGAACTCCTGACCTTCCAACTCTTCTTCCAAGAACTCTCAGCCCGAACTAGAAACAAAAAAGAAATGCCATTGCCATTCTTTTATCAAAGAATGACACTTCTCCAGGGAGACGAAGTGTTTCCCCAAATATTGGGATTCAAAACTGCAAATATTCCCATCAAGCTGATTCATGTGATACATCGAAAAAAAATCTCGGGCTGTCAAATCATGATAGTCTTCCAAGGAACCACCAAGGGCTATCCGAAAGGCAATACAACTGGCCATCATCAAGTGCCAGGCATTGGGATTGAGCTGCGTCTGGTCCAATCCCTAGAGGTCCAAAATGTCCCTGATAGGGCAGCAGAATGGTAACCGCAGTCCATTGGAGAACATAAAGGGGTAATAAGCAACTCGTGTTGCTAGTCCATCAGCATCCACCACAGTGGCACGAGTACCGAGAACGTCCAGAACGGTATCTGGAGGGTTGTTGTATAACCTCTGATATGCACGAAGGTCGTCATAGGTCACGACAGATAGCCACCATTTCCCAACAAAATAGTTGAAACGAGCTTCAATATCACCTCGGTTAGTCATGGCAGAAGGAATGAGAGGTTAGAACTTTGAAGTTTTGAAAATGGAAGAGGACGAATTTTCAAGGAAGAAGATAAAAGAGAGGTCTGAATAAAAACAAATGACAGAGGGGAGAAAAATAAGGAAGTAATGTGCTTAAATAGTGCGAGAGGACGACTGGACTTCTGAAATGGCAGCATGAAATCTGAAGTGATGTGTCAGTTGTGGGAAATTGGGTCAATAGTCACCGACAGGGAGCATGTCTCACACGAACCAACGCCGAACGACGCATTCAAGCATGAGAGTCCATCTAAGGGAACAATCATTAGCTCCACGCATGGGAAGGTGATGTGTCCAGGGAATGTTTCGCATCCCGACGGCTTGGAGAAGGGGAGCAGGTGAATGTGCACGTGCAAATACCACTGCCCTCCATAAAAACCCCTATGTTTGAATTCAAAGGGACAAAAAAGATTTTCTTCATAATTTCCAACTCCCAAAGGGTTCTAAAAACTCGCAGGGTACTGTGAAGGGAGTTATCCCCTAGGTCAAACCTAGGCCCAGGCCCTAACCCAGATGTGGGATCTGGGCCGGACCATGTATACTTCAAAGGCCTAAGTAAAGAAGATGAGTAGATAGGAAACCATGACAAACATATGGCAAGGAAGACAGCCTGGAAACCCACAAGCCGACAAACAAGTATACTCACCGACTCTAAATATCGCCACCCAGACCTGATAGACAGAGAAGAAAAGTTGAGGAAGGCACATCACATTAATAAGATGAGAGAAACTTAGAAAGAATGCATGATGTATTCAATGCGACCCAAAGCTCGGTTCACTCAACGAAAGATCCTGCATCAGGAACAGTCGTTGTCATACCTAAGTGCCCTATAGCAAAGCGAGAAGGAAACACGAATATCCGATCTTCTACAAAGCAACACCACACTACCATGGAGACCAGACCGACGGGTATAAATAGATGCCTCCTGCAACTGACAATAAAATAAACATCTACATACATTTCTTCTATTTTCTCTCTTCATCACCTATATTGAAACTAACTTGAGTGTCGGAGGTACCACGACATCAACACTGGAACTAAATAGAGTCCGAGTGCTACCAGCGTGGAGTTGCCCAGACCTACAAAACACGACATCAACACTGGTGTTAGGGACCTCGGTCTAGTCCCTAAACACTATGTTCTTCTCTTCTTGATGACCGAAATGGCTAGCCCGCTTGCTTGGCCTTGGACAACACGTGGCAATGATGGGTCCCTAGGTTAATGAAGGTTTGGTGTTTAGTGATGGAATAATGTATGATGGTGATGAAAAAGGTGATCTAAGTGATGAACTCAAGCACTTGAGTAAAAAGGCACAACTAGCATAGAGATCCTTGGAGTTGGTGCCACTTATGATGCAATTAGCGTTTAGATGATGGGTGAGGCTAGGGTTTGGATGGAAGAAGGGTTTTCAAAATTGTAGGAGGTAATTTGGGAGTGATGGGTTTTGGCTATGGCCAAAAGGAATGGATTGATACGAAAAATGAGTAATTCTAGGATGATTCCTAGAATTAAGGATTTCAATATGGTAAGGATGATCGATTGGCCAAAGATGGTAATATTCAAATATGGAAGAATATTAGGATTCCTAAAATTTAAGAATTCTTATATGGCAAGTAGAACTTTCGGCTAAGGCAAATTAAGGATGGAAAAAGATAGGATTCCTAAAGTTTAGGAATCCCAATATGGTAAGTAGGGTTTCAACTAGGTCAATGGAGGATGGAAGAAGGGTATATATGGGATGTGGCCGAATATGGTAAGTAGGGTTGGCAATATGGTGGCCGAATGATGTGTTTGGGAGATGGAATGGACGCAAGAAAATATATGAACACAATGAAAAATGTATGAACACTCAAGAACATTGAATGAACACAAAGACAAACAAATCAACCTTGATTCACGAATTGCACAAAATTGAATAGAAACCTCATATATTAGATAAAATGAATCACACCTATTCATGAATTGCAAGGTGTGATTCTCTTTTTAGGGATTCATGAATTGCACCCAAAAGAGCCCAAGTGTGTATGCATAAAAAATGTGATCTCAAGAACAATAGTCGTCCTCTAGGAAAATTGTCAAAAGATGTAAACTAAATGACTAAGGGTCCTATTTATAGAGATTACAAAGTGGAAACCCCCAAAAGATCCCTTGAAAAATATTTAAATAAAAATAAATGAAAACAACAAAATAGTCTTGCAAGGGTCATGATGGCCCGTGGCATGCATTGGCCCATGGGTGGGCTAGTATGGTTCATGGCCCACGGCTGGGCTGGTCTAACTCATGGCTGGCGGGGCACGACATGGTGTCGTGCATGGTCTGCTGATGGGCATGGCAGGGTAACACGTGTAGGCTTGTTGGTGGGCATGACATGGTGTCATGCATGGCCTGCTGTTGGGCATGGCAAGGTGCCATGCGTTGGTGTTGCATAGCCCAGGCAAGTAGCCTGAGCATTGATGCTACAAGGCATGGGCTGGTGTCATGCACTAAATGGCATGCCTGGTGGGCATACCACTGGCCTTGCCTATAGGGCACGGGCTAGAGTCGTGTGCTAGATGACATGCTTGTTGAAGCATGCAACTAACCTTGCTGGCTTGCTGATGCTGGGCGTGCAATGTAGGGGCATGTGCATGGGCCTGCGACGCAGGGCGTGCGCAAGGGCATTGTTAGCAACCTCAATCAAGTCCCTAAACACTAGGATCTCCACGCCAAGGGCAACTTGATGATGACTAAATCTCCGTTCCTCTCTTGTTTGATCCTCGAACAATGGTGGCTATGGTAGCAATTTGGACAATGTGAGGTTAAGTGTTTAGGCTAGGAAGAGTGTATGAGATGTTGGAAAAAATGGCTAAGTGTTTGGGTGGCTAGGGTTGCATGGGGTGCACGACAATAGTGGCTTGCATGGATGGCACCACTTTGGTGATTAGGGTTAGGGTTTGGATGATGTAGTTAGGGTTAGAGATGGAAGATGGATTAGGGTTTGGAATGTGGGCGGCTAGGGCTTGGCCGAATAAGCTAGTGAGTGTTTTTAGAAAAGTTTCCTAAAAACTTGGAGACTTGATTTGGATAGGATAGTGGCCGGTCAAAAGGGATGAATGGGTCAACTAGGGTTTCCAAGTATGGAAACCCTAATATGGTAAGTGATGTGGTCGACCAAGGCTAATTCAAATATGGCAAGATTGCCAAAATTTGAATTCAAATTCAAATGGAATAAGGGTTCGGGCTAAGGCAAGAGTGAATGAGTCAACAATTTATGGAAAGTTCACACACACTATGCTTGGCCGAAAATGATGAATGGATGGATTGAATAGGTCAAAATGATGATGAACACCAAGAACACAATGAAGAACACTCAAGAACAAAAAATAATATTTCAACAAATGATTCACGAACTGCACAAGTGTTAAATAAACCTCATGTATTGATTAAAATAATAAGAACAAAGATAAACAACTGGGATTCAATGAATTGCACAAAGTTGAAAAACAAGATAAATGGATTACTCCAATTCAATCAATTGCATTGAGTAATCCTCTCTTTGGGATTCAATGAATTGCACCCAAAAGAGCCCAAGTATCTAGCACTGAAAATGATCTCTCAACAATGTCCTCACTCTAGTCAATTTGTCAAAAGATGTAAAAAAAATGACTAAGGGTCCTATTTATAAAGGTTACAACTTGAAAACTCCCAAAAGGTCCATTTGCAATAAAAGAAATAAAATAAATGAAGATAGTGGCATAGACCACATGGCCGTGGCATGCATGAGCCAATGGTTCGGCTAAGGTGGTGCATGGTGATCCTTGGTTTGGTCCATGGCTAAGTGGCTCGGCATGGCTAGCTGTGGTGCATGGCATGGTGCCATGCATGGGCCGACTGGTGGTCATGGCATGGTGCCATGTTCGGCCTGCTAATGCTGACTAGCCATGTGAGCCTGCTACAAGGCATGGGCTGGAGCCATGCGCTGAATGGCATGCCTGGTGGGCATTCCACTGGCCTGTTCTGCATGGCACGGGCTGGCGCCGTGCACTGGATGGCATGCCTTCCTAGGCATGCCACTAACCTTGCTGGCGTGCGACAGGAGGGCCAGGTGGCTAGGTGCATGGGCGCACGCATGGGCGTGCGTAGGATTGGCGTGTGCCTGGTGGGCGTGAGCATGGCTATGCGCCTAGGCGTGCGCATGGCCATGCGGCTAGGGTGGGGACGCAGGGCCACACGGCCTGTGTGCATGCGCCGGGCCATGCAGCCTGCCTACGTGCGCAGGGCCACGCGACGCATGGGCATGCACATGGGCGTGCGCATGCCTGGGCTGCACATGGGCGTGCGCATGACCACTAACCTCGCTGGGCCTGTGGCCTGGTGTGCGCATGGCCTACATGCTGGGCGTCCCGTACGTGTCAAGGCACGAGCCAAGGCATACATGTGGCCAGTCCATGGGCATGCTGGGCGCCCCATGTGTAACAAGACACGGGCCAAGACATGCTCGTGACATGATCAAGGGCCATATCCCGGACGTGGCTATAACATATGTGGCAACTTTAGAGGCAACTTTACATGTGTGCGCATGGGCGTGTGCATGCCAGATAGTGCCCTGGGCTGCGCACGGTCACTAACCTCGCTAGGCCTGCACATGCTGACTCGCGTGCTAGACTGCACGCAGGCAGCAGCCTCACTGGGGGCCCCGTGCGTGTCAAGGCATGAGCCATGACATGCATGTAGGCTAGCTATGGGGCATGTCAAGGGCAATGTTAGGGGCTTGTCTTGGCATGTCCCCAACATGGTCAAGACATAAGCTGCTCGGCCATGGACTACTTTTCTAGGGGTTTTGACAACTAGCCAAGGGGCAGCGCGCAGCTAGTTCAATGCCCCCATGATCACAATGCCTTTTAGAACTTAACCAAACTATGCTCACATTTATTTCTCATCTCATTTTTCTGTCCAATTAAGAGTTTTCGGAGCCTGCTTTCCACACATGCCAATTACTGGACAAAGAAAAAGTTAGCATTCGCTTTTTATGTGCGTGGCCGGTGGACAATGCCCTGAGCTGTTTATATTGATGTTTGCATGAAAGATCTTGCAGTTGCCACAAATTAACGCATGGAGTGTCTAAAACAAAGGCCATTTTTTCCTCCTTTTTTGGATTTTTTTTTTCTTGTAAATTTGAAACATTTAAATTAAAAAAGAGATAAAATAGTAGAGATAGACATAGGTTATACTTCTCTTCCCGGTAAAAAGTTGGATTAATCTACTCTCAAATTCAGAAAAAGAAAAAGAAAAAATCACGTTTTGGATCACATTCTGGTGTTGATATTGGACTGTGATTATCAAAGCGTGTTGAAAAACTGTATAGTTTATCCATAACACATTGTTGGGTGGGAGTAGCTCTACTATAGACTCGTTGTACAGACCAAAAACAAAACCCCCCAAAAGATCACACGCAGTTTGCTCGAACTAGTCCTTTGGGGATACTTCTCCCCCATTTAAGTACGCTTCTTAGTTATTATAATTTTTTCAAATTTTCACGCAAAATAAAATAAATAATTTAACTTTTTCAAATCTCAAAATAAAATTCTATTAAAAAATTATATTCTAATAATATTTTATTCAACTTTCAACTTTTATATCATCTAATCTTATTTCACTTGTATTTATCTCATCTCATCAGTGTTTTCTCCCTCATTCATGGATATCTGAAGAAGTTGGGCCTTTTTAGTCTGTGCATCTAAGATTGGTCCTCAGTCTGCAATGTATCATTGTTTAGTATAAATACCAGTTTTATATGCAGAGAACAGGCACAGATTGGGCCTCATGACCACAAACAGATAATACAGAACCAGTCGATTTTATGTCCAATGTTTGTTTATTACGAAGCCCAAGCCCAAAACGTCGCAGGGTAATTTTAGCTGGCAAATGAGAAAACAATGTTCTAAATTCGGTGAGAGAAATATGGTAGGATAAGTTTATAGTATTTAATGTTGAATGACTTTTTATGAACAACGTTGCATGTATATTATTATTCTTTTTCAAATAATATTTGGTAACATAATTTTTTTTTTATTAGAATTAGACCGTCTAATTGGATAAATAAATATGAAAGGTTTTTATAATCTTAGCTGATAAATTATAGGCTTTATTTTTCAATTTCTTATTTGAGTATGAGAAGTGTTATATTTACACCGAGATTATATAGATACAAACTTACACAATAATTTAGTTTGATATAACACGTTTAATAATAAATATTTTACAATATGATATATCACGTCAAGACAAGTCAACTTATAAATTTATTTTTATAAAATCTTTATTTAAATAACGTATTTTTCTTCAAATCATGTGTTATTATGGGATGTTGGACCCCGGAAGAGAAAATATGGTGGTAATGTGGTGTCTATTATTTTACAACTCTACTTAAAAATAATGGTAATTATGTAAAATTAAAATTATTTTTTAATGAAATGTCACAATTACATTATTTAATTTAAAATAATCTGTAAAATATTTATAAAGGAATTATAAATGTATCATTATCCCTTTTATTTTTTAGCTTTGCAACTTATCATTTTTATATACAACACACCACACTTTTTTTTTTTTTATTCTTCTTAAACTAATTGAATTTTTTTACTCAATATTTATATACTACACATTTGATAAGAGAAAAAAAATAAAAATAAAAAAATTTGGTGTGTGCTGATAATGAATAGATTTTTTATTTTTATTTTTACTAAATACCGTTTAGGGGCATGAGTACAAGGGAAGCCAGATAACAAGTAAGAAACCGGATAATTTGAGTAATTGAAAGGAATGAATTAGTTTACATGAAATTAAAAGGGTACGGTTGCAAATACCTGTGGCAATAAATGATTTATCGGTAAAGCAAACCCAAACCGGACCAGACCTCATTCCTCCTCCGCAGAGAAATTCACTGCGAATAGCTGGAAATAAAAACAAAGAATCTCATCCCAGTTGGGGTCTTTTTGTTGTGCTTTTACGGAATAGCTCGATTTGTTTTTTATTTTCTTTCTTTTTCTTTTTCTTTTGTTTTTTTATTTTGTGTGAAATGTTCTGGGGTCATTGCTGATGATGACAAACGTTATGGCCTGAAGCTGCAACAACAAATTTTGCGCTCCGTGTAGAGAAATCCTACATGGGTTGTTTGTTGCGATGAAGAATGTGCCAAAATGCTAATCTGAGGCTCCCAAATCTCATTACACTTGTACAAGCATTATCTGAAAAAATGATGCTTCGTTCTGTTGTTGAAGTTCTTTAATAGTTCTATGAAAAGTCTATGATCTAATGGTCGGGTTGTGTTTGGTAAGCGAAGACACTACTTTATTATCATTTACATACAGTTGATTAACATTCACAAACTTAGCTTGAAGCTTTGATGAGTTTATGGTGCCACTTGTAATAAAAATGCTATTTGGAAGGCCTGGCATTACCGGTGCCTATTGAGCCATATTCGGGTGTGGTTCTGTAGCAGGTCGCTGAGGATCTGAACGGTGTAGGTCGACCGTCTGCTATGTTGTATTGTGAAGTTAATCCTCGTCGTACATATCGGTGGCTTAAAAGCATACGCACAGTTGAATTGATATATCGCTTAGAAAGGTAGGTTTGAATAGGGGTTTGTTGTCGGTTTGACTGGAAGCTATCACACAAAGCATGGAAGAAAATCTTGCTTAGTAATTCAATGCTTCGAGGATAAGGAAACCGCACCAATTCCTGATTTCTTTGATATATATGTCACTAACTAGTTAAAGGAATGGGAATAAGGCCTTAGGCACGACCCTTTTGATAGTTTTTGGCTTAACATCAGATCAGGTGCATTTCAAGGCTCTAACATCTCTTGCTTGGCATCTCTTTCTGGTGGAGGAGGGGGTAGCTCTGGTGCCGGTGTTGTAGATATCTAGAAATGGGACCTGGAGGTCCAGGAGGAGGAGGAGGAGGACATGGGGGACCTGGAGGAGGAGGACATGGGGGACCAGGAGGTCCAGGAGGAGGAGGACCTGGTGGCTGGGGTCCTGGAGGACCAGGCGGACGAGGCGGCTGGGGTCCTGGTCCCGGAGGACCTGGCGGCTGGGGTCCTGGTCCCGGAGGACCTGGCGGCTGGGGGCCTGGAGGTCCTGGTTTTTGGCCTGGTGGCTTCTTTGGTGGATTTGCTGATGGTTTATGCAACATGATCTCTTCGTGGTAAGTCCAATTCAGTGTCGAATATCTTTTTTTTATGTAAGTCGATACATTCTTTGTTAGCAAGTAACTTTGATGTTGGTATGCCAGAAATAGAACATTGCTGCCTCATTAGTCTAGAGTATTGCTTTGGATTGTCCTTGGACTGCACTGATTCTGGCTTTTATTCATTCCTTTTTTACTTCCCCATCTCCGGGGACTTTGACTGCAGCTTCTACTGCCTATGCTGTTGTTGGTTGATTCAAGATTGCTTTGGCGGACCCCGCGGCCCATATGGCCCTCCCGGTGGGGGGCCTCCACCTTTCTGATCGGTTTCATTTTGCTGTACTGAAATGGTCTCTGTTTCGTTGGAGTCATATAATAATAATGGTTGGTTGTATCCCGACTCGGTTTACTGTTTTTGGTTTTCTGCTGCTTTTCACGCTTTATTACTCTGGAAGGTTAAAAAGGGATTTGGAGATGTTTTTAAGGCAGCCATGTCGGTGGAATCTGTTTTCATTTTAGAAGCTCTTGTTCGATCCTTCTCTTTTCTGACTTTTGTGATCGGGAGCATCCTGATTACGGATTTACAAGCCATGTTGGCATGTTGAATGCCTGTCCATCGTGTAAGTGTTGTGCCAAATCTAGTAAATATTATACAAAAGCACAACGTTGCAAAAGATCACTTCCTTTGGCCGCCAAATGACATGACCTCTACCTAGGTAGCTCCATAACTTGTGCAAAAGATAATTTAAGCAATAATGGTGGATTTTCAGTGCTACAAACCCCTCAGAACCAGTCTCACTTTCCCTCAAGTGTACTTCTGGTTAATTCAAGGGACAATTGAACTTAGGATGTCCGAATTTTAATTATCGGAAACACACAGCATTAGTTGTGTCGAGGATTAAATTAAATTAAGCTAAATAGCTTGCCCTGACTTTTGTATAAGTTTTACACTACACACCATCCCTTAAGACATATTTTGATTTGAAAGATAAATTTTAAAATTTGAATCATACAAACAAATCAAGCAATATGGATAGTGTGGGGTGTAAACGATTTCAAATAACACTATCTTTGAATTATAGAATTAAAAAAATGCAGAGAGAGAGAAGACACACTGATAAAGCATCTCCAAATTTAAAAAAAAAAAAAAAAGGTTGTAGCAATAAACAGCATATATAACAAAAATAAAATAAAACACAGGCCAGCAGAGCAAAAACAGCGCTGAGAAACTCACCAAGTAGTCCCAACTCAGTTGTCTAACCAATATCTCACACAAAATACAACTCAACAAGCACTTAAAATGGCCAAGCCTAACTATGTTAGTTAGCAAGAGAGCAGCCACCATAAGCTACTAATCAAACAAGAAAACCACCATCATAGGGCATGTATTGCTCATAACACCGACAGTTTTATGTACAGAGAAAAAGCCAAAGGGCCTAACAGCCAAGATGGCAACTCCACTCGTACAACTTTGTCACCAGATGTCCCCTCCTGCAATCAACTTCTATTGCATCTGCCAACACCTGTCAGGTAAAATTCAGCAACTTTCACTGACTTTTCAAATCTAAAACAATACAAGATTAGTAAAAATCCAGACTAGATGTGAGCTTAGCTTCCGTGTGGGAGCCAATACCAACCTAAATATAAGTTCGAGTTGGCGAGATCGATCGCTGTTCATATTAAAAGACCCAAGTTAAAGCCTTAAAGGTATTGTAGCTGATCAGATAAGAATGACAGCTGACTACAACAAAGACAATTAGCTGAGAAGCAAGTCACCACATTACAATACAAAATATTTTAAGCACAATCAATTTTTTTTCTTTTACTTTTAAATTACTTCCCATATTCAGACACTGCAAGAAGCACATGGGGGAATTATTTATTGTTATTATTATCCCCTACTCATATAGCAATTAACCACTGGGACTCCAACTAATGAGACAATTTGAACCTGCTGCTGTGAGTCATTCACAGGCGATCTTAGTGTCAAAGCTGCTGAGGCATATGGCAAATGCCTGGAAAGCTGAGATTGGATACTGATAATCCATGGTGAATGTATCCTTTCCCACTTTGCCAAACTGGAGAATGACATTCTCATGCTCGTGCCCAGCAGCTTCATTCTCAGGAGATGCAACCAGCTGAAAATTCTTAACTGAAGCAACTGTCACACGTCCATTGAAGTTCAGACACCAGCATTGGAGTTGTTCATTCCACCTAGGAGCTTTGTTCCTTAAAACCAGCCTTCCCTCACTCTCACCAGACAAATTTCCAGATAGGAAACTCTCTGTGCGCGTTGATTTTGATCTGAAGAAAGGGAGAGATGGAAAATTATCCAGACTGCTGAGAAGGAATTCAGTCTGTGTGGGAGCCACACCTCCTGGCTCAACAGCAGAGGCGGGAATGGCATCCATGACACACTGCATTCTCCTAGGACCTCTGGTTTCCAGGGCAAGAAAACCTCAGTTTCACATTAAAAAAATAGTGTAGTAACTAAATAAGATGTATACAAGTCAAAGACTATAGCTTTCATAATTCCTGTGGGGTTTTTTTTTTTTTCACTGTGTAGATAAGGGAGTAATTTAGAAACATCTTTCATACCTGGAGCCCAAGACATTCAACTCATATGAAATATGAGCAATTGGATAGTTGCCAGCGGGGACTCTCGGGGAGACTTGCCTCAAATTAACTAGCCTGGTAGAACGACATTTGGTGACTTTCACTCCAGTATGTGGAGGTTGCGCATCATAGATTGTGAATTTGGTCCCCAGAAAGTTTGATCTATTATCACAGAAAGTGCAATTGTACACTTAGGCAAACAAGAAAATCAAGAACCAATGATGTCACATGCCAGCACAACATACCTCAACTTTCCAATGAAGGTGCTACTCCCTTTCGAAACATCATCGGAATTCAAAGAGATAATATAATCTGTGTAAGTAGGGCGTCGACATTTCCGTGCAGCTAGAAGAAACTTGCCATCTTCGGTTGAGGCTGACAAGATAGAAAAATGCAGAAGACTTCAATGTCAACAACTCAGAGAGGAAACCAAAGAAAAGCTGAACTTTCCTTCTCTAGTAGGAACCCCAACTCCCTACTAATCAAACTAATCTCGGTAAAGTAAAAAATAAAAAAATAAAAGTCTGCAAAGAAAAAAAGTTCAATTCTCCACCTCGATTTAAGCTGAGGTAAAGATAATATGTTTGGCTGCTACGATTTCGTTTGATGTAACACTGAAAGAGGGAGTCCCTTGGGCCAGGCTGCAAAAAGATAACCAAGGATTTGGACCATTAGCTGGATGCCAAAAGGCTGCATGCATCACAGATTATAACCTTACAAGGAAATTTTAAGGGCATGGTTTTCCAGACACATCATGAAGGACTCAACAGAATTCAAAGTTTCTAGAATCCGAGATGTAAACTAACAGTATTTGGAAACTAACAACTATTTACAAGGATGACAGCAAGAGAACCCAAAATGTTTAGTGCTACAACTAGTTAAGACAGTCTGTTTTCTAATCTAATTCTGTATATTCAGCACTCCAAATACATATAAATGATTAGAGTAAAGTGAGCAGAACTTCCACGAGTAAGTCATGGACTAATCCATAACTCATCACGATGACAAGTTTTACTAGTATCACAAAAGAAAGAGGGAACCCCAAAGAGTTGGCTCAAGTGCTACAGGCCTTCTGTTTGCACGGTCTCTGGGATCCTCATCATTAAAAGAAAAACCCACCTTCCAAATTCTTGAGTGTTGTTATCCTTGTTAGTCTGTAAGAAAAGATGGGAAGTTCTGACTCATTCCCAAAACCATGTTTCACACCTATGAAATATATTTTTCGTGATGGACTAACACTTTCTTTCTCTTCCCCCTTTTTTCTACATGAGAAGTGAGTGGAGGGCTCACATTTATAGGACGTTATTTTTCACAAATATCTGAACAACACTAAGCTAGAATTCATTAATGTCAAGGTCTCTATTGATTGCATAGTCGGCATCATGGAGGCACTGATATTTGTAAATCGCCTAATTTCCTAGATGATCCAACTTTTAAAAAAATATGCACTCCAGCTGTGTGTGATTAATAATTCCCAAACTATTCACAAGCATCCAAAAATATGCTCTAATGGAGTGAGAGCCTATGTCTGGCTTTTGGTTATTCTCCATGCATAAATCTCCCCCCCACTACCATAACAAATAATATGCTTTCTTTCTTTTTTTTCTTTTCTTTCCAGGAAATTAGTCACCAAAAGGAAGAAAGTATATCACACACAGTTAGACCTTAAACTCTGAAATAAAAAAGCCACTCACAAGCAGGATCATGGTCAAGCACCATTGGTTGGGTAGACTAACAAACCAACTCAAACCTCCTGACTCACCAAATTCAAGAAGATTTTGAGGCAACAAATTTATTTGCACAAACTAATCATGTCATTGTTTACGATCCAGTTCCAATATCACCATGAAACAGATTGAAGGGGAAACCTAGTCGAGTTAAAATCCAGTCTATTTATTTTAAGAAGAAAGGAAAACTATCACATCTCAGCTCACAGTATGGTGGGAGCAACACGCCAACACCTCCTTACAAAAACAGCTCACATTAGGGTGGAAACTTTTATTTCTGGTTGTTGAGTATTTTACAATATACAGGAAGATGGTAAAGGTGCGCGTGCGCATTGCAGGTACACCAACATGACAATTTAAGAATACATACATATATATATATTTATATATATATATAGAAGGGAGCAACGTTAAATCAGAAAACAGCAATTGATATCGGTTTCAAACCTGCTTCAAGGATATCGGAAATGTCAACTTGCAGGAAACTTCTGGTGATTTCACAATTTCTGTCATGATTTCTCTCCAGCTCCTACAAACACCAGCACAAGCAACAACATTTTTCCGGGGAGGCCAAGTATTTTCAGAGGCCTCTATCCGCATCAGCACATCCCTCAAAAGCTCCGGCGGCAAGTTAGCCCAACAGCTCTGCTTCAAAGCATGGATTGCCCCCAATGAGCTGTCCCGGACCACCCGTTGCGACCTGGATCTCATTCCATATGCAGACTTCACCTCAAACCCTCTTCTGGACATGCTCACAAACTCACCCCTCATATCCTGAATGATACTCTTAATCGACATATGAGGCTTCTTTTGTCCTCGCCTTTATAACTCTAATAACATAAACCTCGTATCAAAAAACTCCAAATGCCTCCAAAGTAAACCACATTTCTCACAAAATACAAGCTAGCAAACACTAACGATGATAAACCCAGAGGCAAAAGCCAAAAGGTTGTAATTTGCTGAGAGACACAAATTCTAATGCTTTCCCTAAAGCATGGAAATCAACCAAAAACTCCTCCCAAATTTTGACAATACAATACTAGGCTAATGCCAACACTTATCTCTGGATAAAGCAAATAAACAAACCCATAAACCCCAAAGGCCCAACATCTGTTTCTCCATACTTCGATAATACTGACAAACCATCACCACAAATTCTCTCACCTCGGAATGTGAGAATTGGCCATAGTTTTTTATCTAGAAAATAAGGCAACAACACTGTAGCAAGCCAATTCACGCGGACCCAGATCCAGAAAGACCCAAAACTCAACTAAATCTATCAATCTGGGCCAATAAATCCAGCAAAGCAGCAACTGGATAATACCCTAAAAATAAAAAACTAACAAAACCGCCAAATACAACCAAATTTTCAGTTTTTTCCCCAAACAGATCCTCTCCATATCATTACCAGACACCCAAAAAAAACTAAGCATCAAACATTTGCAACGAGTAACTGAATTTCAGAGATCCAAACAACAAAGAAACCAACATCGGAGGGCACTATTACAGAAACATGTTTTAGACAGGATAGCCCGCATTTCGGTTAGTGGGAACGAAACCCGATTTGGTCATTTGGTAATGGGAAGCACCAGGATAAGAAGGAAGATGACACCGTCGTACAGACGAAAGTGGCCTAAATTTGTGTTTTTGTTTTTCGGTTGGTCTGTTCAGTGTCGCTGTTGTCTCCAGTGGGGTCCATCCCCGACCACTATTTGCTGGATTCGATTCTTTTCCATATCCGGTGGCTCGCTACGTCTCAGATATTGGATCGGGTCAGAAATTGGATAGCCTGCTCAGATCTCCCGTTTGCTGTTGTTTTTTTAAGAAATACTAGGAAGAAGGCCTCCTTTTATTATATAAAATTACTATTTCGTCTCATTTTATTTTAATTATTATAATTTTTTTAAATTTTTATATAAAAATATAATAAATAATTCAATCTTTTCAAATCTCAATATAAAAATAATACTAAAAAATATATTCTATTAATATTTTATTCAACTACTATTCAAAACATCTCATCTCATCTGAACTGTGTATCCAAACAAGGCTGAAATCTTACACTACGTATTAGATTGAGTGATTTTTTTATTACTTAAATACACATATTTAAGCATTAAGATAAAAGATAAAAATAATAAATCAGATGTAGATTAAGTATAAGTGTGTGGTGTGACCTAGTTTGGAACCTTGGGTATAAGGTATCATAATACCTCATTATTATGAAAAATTCTATTTACAGTCTCCAAATAGAGATTGCATGTGTAAGTCATTCGTTAAATAAAAAAAAGTATCATTTTGATAAGGATATTATTATAATTTTTAAAAAAATTAAAGATAAAATTAATTAGGCTTGCAATGGAATCTCCAAAATGGAGACTGTACGTAACATTGCTCTACTATTATTTATTATTTTTTTATTATTATTCATTTACTTTTTACTACTATTTACTATTATTCAATATTTTATCATTACTTTTTTACTATTATTCACGGAATACCTAAGAATAACTCACTACCCAAACACAACCGAGACTTACATATAAAATTTCTATCTTTTGTCATTGGCCGGACCCCAAATTGAATTTTTTTTTTTTTGTCTTTTTAAATAAATATATACTGTCACATTTACATTAAATCACATTTTGTGAAGTTTTTTTATTTAAATTATTAATATAAAAAAAATACTTAAAATGTATTCCATCAATTGATTGATATGTATGGAGTAGCTTTTAAAATTATTTCGGGGTTTGATGATTTGTTTGAGATTTCATTTCGAATTTGTGCTGTGGAAAAATATTGTCAGCAATCACTATTCACAACAGTCACTTTTACACACATTATGTTATATCATCCAAACTACACATTTAATAAAATTCGAAATTACTACACAATGAGAGAGAGAGAGTCCGAGAATGAGAGAGAGCTGATGAGAGAGAGAAAGAGAGAGAGAGAGTCGGTAGCTGCTGATGAGAGAGAGAGTTGATGATCAGAGAGAGAGTGAATGAGAGTACTGTGAAAAAAAAAATAAAAGAACCACAAACAACCATGTAGTGAGTGTAAAGTATGTACTGCTACAATAACTATCCTCTAGCATTACTCTTGTGCTATATAAGAAACTACCTGCCCGTTTAATTTGGATGTGTTTCCACATCAAATAAATCGGATGGCTGATTATATATTAAAGATGTTGCTCGTGGCATCTCATGCTTTAATTATTTTTATTTTGAATAGAAAACTTGTTCCATTCATTGGATTTGAATCCAAAACTAACAAAATGAGCTACAATAATTTTGTCTAATGTACGTACCTAAGGTCTGGCCTAGGTTATATATATAGAGAGAGAGAGAGAGAGAGAGAGAATGACTATAGATAAAACTATATATAATATAGAAAAATACTAATTATAATTTTCCCCACAAGCTATTGATATATTAAAATTATAAAATTTGAATTTCAAAAGATATTAATAAAATGAGTTTTTACGTAAAATTATAAGTATATGTTGTAGTAATATAATTTAATAAAGACGAGTAAAATGAGAAGAATGCAATTATGAAAGAGAGATTTTGGAATTTACATTTTTTTTGTTTTTGCATTTAAAATAAGATAAGGTAAATATTCTCACAATTATAAAAACCAAACCTTTTAATTGGGTAACTATAAAAATCAAACATCTTGATTAGATAACTATAAGAATCAAATCATTTGATTATAATAATACAAATCAAATCAAATTATTATCGATAACAAACTCCAACCCTGCCACATTGAATTTTTGACACCACCCAAATCTCAAGATGATTTAAAGATTTGTATTATTAAAATGGGTTAGATATTATCTCAGCATTCATCATGATGAGAATAACAAGAACGTTTCGAACTCTAAGAAAGGCATTGGATGCATCAACAACCTTATTTTATCTTATGCGAATAAAATATTACGAAGAACAAAACAAAGGAACAATACTTGTATCTAAGGGTGCAAGTCGGTCGGTCCGGTCTGTTGATTTTCGATCTATAATTTTTTTTAGACTGGACCAAACCGAACACCTATAAGGACCGAATTGGATCCATAGTTATCGGTCTGGTCGGTCCATTTAGTCCGGCCTATTTGTTTTCTTTTTTTAAATCAATTAATAAAAAAATTATTCAAAATACTAAATTAAACTAAATGACTTATTAATATGGATTATGTAACAAACTCAATAAAAAAATATTTTATATGGTCAATGGTAATAAATTAAATAAAAGTTATATTATTAATTTATATAATTATTATATAATTAACTAATTGATAGAATATATTAGTTGATTGATAGAATATTAACACATGTTAATTATATATTTAAAATTTTATATTGTTAATTGTACAATTATTATATAAATAATATATATAATATTTTATTTTTATTTTTTTTCATTCGGTCCAGTCCAAGATGGAAAAATCTAAGACCGTGGATCAGGCCAAAACTTTTTAGTCCTCTAAAATAAGGACTGAGACCCGACCACTCTTAGTCTTGGTCCGGTCCGGTCTGGACCTAAACGGTCGGTCCGGACCGACCGTTTTATCACCCCTACTTGTATCTCGTGTCACAATTGATCAATTCAGTAAATAAGAATATTTAAAAATTTGTTAATTCAGCAAGTCTCATGTGACATAGTCTAAGCTTGACTGTTAGACACCGATATAAGGGGAATGAACTATTGCAGGCCCATCATTCGTGCAAACGGATCCTCACAATTTTTTTCAAACAAGTTTTTTATTTATAAGTTGGTATGGATTCTGCTTGAGTAGTTATCATTATGAAAATTCTTGCCACTTATTTTCATATCTAGGTGCCAAGGAGTTTCTAATTCCTTGAAGAATAAATCTATTTGTAAATTTATTTACTAATAGATCAACCACATCCTTCATATGAAAGTCTATCACATCAGTTTCATAAAAATATATTGATATTTTAATCATTTTTATATACAATGAATCTCATCGTAAGTATTGTGCCCAATCCCCCCACATAGGTCAAGGGAGGGAGTGGGACAGTTAGGGCCCCTAAACCCAGCACCATCCCCTTGGGGAGTGCCCCCATCCGCATGTCAAAAGGTAGATTGGCCCCAATGGTTGTCTACCCCACCCCGCCCACCCACAACAAAAAACAATAAAAAAGAAATTCAAAATCAACTGCAAAATAACAATAATTCTATATATCCATCATCTAACGACAAATCCACGAGATTACAAACACAAATAGAAAAAAAAATCATCTTAAAAAGATTGCAACTTTCGGCCTTGGCAAGACCACCCTCGCGAATGGTCGTGGGTCTCTCTGCAAACCCACGACCACGCTGTGGCCCATGGATGTCCCACACAAGCTTTTAGAAGAAAAAGTGGAGAAGAGAAGCAAACACCAGAGAAGAAAAAGAGGAAATGAGGCAAGAGCGAACGGCGGAGGGAGAGGGAGAGAGAGAGAGAGAGAAGAGAGGAACAAGATTCAACAAAAAAGAATATAATTTTATTATATAGTACTCAGAAAAATACTAACTCCTCCGATTGTCAAATGATGGGGTGCAAGCCTTCGCTTGAGGTCCCATGCAAGGACAGGTGATAATTTTTTCAATGCAGCTAATATCATGACACTTAAGTCTTTTGATTTCAAAATATTCATCAAGCATTAACATGGTTGGTCGAAGAGCTTGGTCGTGTCACATGAGAGATTGCTTTGTATCAATGAATCATGTCTATCAATATTGGCAAATAGACCAATCGAGCCATTAAGTCGTGCATTTTTTTTCTCAATCAAGAACACTTATTTCCCTCGTATGGGTGGGATTAATTACACATGTTTCTTGAAACATACAATTAGGTATGGGCCTTTCAAACACATTAATTTCTACCTCCAACCCAAGTTGTCGAGGGTATGGATCCAACAACTTAGGGCTCATGAGAAGGAAGCCCAATGAATGATAAAAGCTTTGCATTTTGTTAACACCTTAACTAGAGCCAACATTGTCTCTCTACACTTTTTCTAGGAGTGATCTGTCTCTCTTGAATGCAGCAAAATAGTTCTACCCCAAATTCTTCCTTCTTGTTATTTTTTCTATAGTATTGCTTCTAGTTTGGGTCTCTATATGTCTTCATCTATTGCCAATTTCTTTTTTTTTCTTTTTTTTTAATTGTCTTATAAGAGTCGTTCTACTTGCATGTCAAGAAAGACAACGCTTCATTCAAACTGTTTACGTAACAACATTTTATTTACAAGATTTAAAATTTAGAATTTTTTCTAGTAAATCAAATCATCTATTACCATTATGTGAAAATATGTGTTCTTTACCCTGACTTGCAAATATAAATTTATCATTTTATAACTTTATTTCAAATGGAGGGTAGTTATATAAATTTGAAATTAATTTTAGTGAAGTGACACGATTACATTAATTAAATATGAAATCAATTGTAACAAAGTTATAGATATATGACTTGTAAATAATCATAAAAGAGTCATAGATATGTTATTGATCGATGCATCTTAAGTCTACCATGACACTTAACTTTTAGATATGTGTTATTATTATGTTGGACCATACAATCTTTTTATGCAAAAGAATGATAAAGCGGTCATATAGGCCAAAGTTACAATCAATATAAGAATAGTGCTATTTGAAAATATAGGAATAGTGTTATTTAAAAGTTTTTACACCATACACTATTCATATTATATAATTTAATTTGTAAGATTCAAATTTTAAAATTTATTTTCAAATTAAATTATGAATTATTCATGTAAAACCTAGTAAAGGAAATTTTATTTGCCACAATTAATTATGTGATAAATTTTTTAAAAAGAGATTTTATCTGCTTGAGTAGTTACCATATTACATAAGATGTTCGGGTCTTATTCATCATATGGTGGGAGAATTTTCATCTTATACAGTATTTAAGGCAATTTTTTTTAGTTGTTGCCGTTATCACAACACTTGATAGTGCTTAATACTTACTTGGAAGAGACCCAAAATCCTATCTTGGATCCAACTTCCCAACAACTTTTTCAAAATATTTCAAAACTAATCTTTTAATAATCTCCAATCAAATATCTTTTAAACTTTTTAAAAATTATGTTATTTCAACTTTCCGACTTCTTATTAAATATTATCATAACACAAAAATCAAAATAATCAAAATACTAAAAAAATTATTCTTTATTAGTGTGACCTACTTTTTTAATCAAAATGCTTATATGGGACTTGTAGTTTTAGAGTGTGCAAATCTCACACACTTTTTTTTTTTTTTTTTAAGTAAATCTTTGACCCATATAAACAAATTATTTTTTAATTATAAATCTCACTATTTTTTATAGGAAGTGTTCGAGACTTGTATACCCTATAACTGTATCTAACATTACTCATAATAAAATATCATTTAAGTTCTACTTATCAACTTTCACAAATCCTAATATAAAAATTATTTAAAAAATATTCTAACTTTTATCTCTTATTCCTTAAAATTTATTAAATAATTATCTCAAAAAATATTTTCAAACTTTCTTAGAAGTTTCTATCATGTCCATCGGCCAATGAATATCTTATATCCGAGAATCTAGGCAAAGGAAAAAAAAAAGAGAGATTATTTATTTTTGAAAATCCAAAACCAACCAAAAAATAGTAACAATTCCATATATCCATCATCCAACAACAAATCCACGAGATTACAAAAACAAATCGAAAAAAATCATCTTAAAAAAATTGTAGCTTTTGCCTCCAACAATACCACCCCCGCAAATGGCCATGGGTCACTCTGCAAACCCACGACTTTCGTGGCCTCAGACCCACAACCATGTCATGGCCCGTGGATGTCCTACACAAGCTTCTAGAATAAAAAGTGGAGAAGAGGAGAGAAAGGTGGAGGAGAAAAATAGGAGAGGAGACAAGAGAGAACGGTGGAGGGAGAGAGAGAGAGAGAGAGAGAGAAGAGAGGAAAAAGATTCAACAAAAAATTTAGAATTTTTCTATATTGTACTTAGCAAAGCACTAACTCCTCCGATCGTCAGATGCTGGGGTTCGAGCCTTCACTTGAGGTGTCATGCGAGGACGGGTGATAATTTTTTCAATGCTGCTAATATCACGATACTAGAGTCCTTCAATTTCAAAATAGTCATCAAGCATTTACATGGTTGGTCGAAGAGCGTGGTCGTGTCACATGAGAGATTGCTTTGTGTCAATGAATCATGTCTATCAATCGAGGCAATTAGAAAGATTGGGACATCAAGTTGTGCATTTTTTTTCTCAATCAATAATGCTTATTTCCCTCATATGGGTGGAATTGATTACGTTTGTTTTTTGAAGCATACAATTGGGTGTGAGCCTATCAGACACATTAATTTATGCCTCCAACCCAAGTTGTCGAGGGTATGGATCCAACAACTTAATACTCAAGAGAAGGAAGCCTAGTGTATGGTAAAAGTTTTGCATTTTGTTGACACCTTAACTAGAGTCAACATTGTCTCTCTATCATTTTTCTAAGAGCGATTGGTCTTCCTTGAATGCAGCGAAACGGTTCTACCCCAAATTCTTCCTTTATGGGAGTTGTTAGTTTTCCTGTTGTGTTGCTTCTAGTTTGGATCTCTACATGTCTTCATCCGTTGTCACATTGTTTTTTTTTTTATAATTGTGTTATAAGAGTCGTTCTACTTGTACGTCAAGAGACACAACGCTTCATTCACACTGTTTACGTAACAACATTTTATTTACAAGATTCAAAATTTAAAATTTTTCTAGTAATCAAATCATATATTACGTATTATGCGAAATTATGTGTTCTTTACCTTGACTTGCATATATAAATTTCTCATTTTATAACTTTATTTCAAATGGAGGGTAGTTATGTAAATTTGAAATTAATTTAATGAAGTGTTACGATTTCATGGAAAAATTAGTAAACGAAATTTTATCAATCTCAATCTATTCTACAATAAATTTGAAAAAAAAAAAAAAATTTTATTTACTTGAAAGTTACCATATTTGCATAATATTTTTGGGTCTTATTTATCATATGGTGGGAGAATTCACATCTTATACGGTGTTTAGGGCAATTTTTTCTAGTTGTTGCCATTATCACAACATTTGGTAGTGCTTAATACTTACTTGGAACTTGGAAGAAACCCAAAATCCTACCCACTTTTTTACAAAATGCTTATATAGGGCTTGTAGTTTTAAAGTGTACAAATTCTACGCACTCTTTTTGAAAAAAATGATAAATCATTGACCCATATAAAAAGATTATTTTTTTTTTATATTATGAATCTCACTATTTTTCATATGAAGTATTCGAGATTTGTACACCCTAAAACAATATGTAACATTACTTATAATAAAATATCATTTAAGTTTTATTTATCAACTTTCACAAATCCTAATATAAACATTATTTAAAAAACATTTAAACTTTTATCTCTCCTTCCTTAAAACTTAATAAATAATTTTTTCCAAAAATTTTTCAACTTTCTTAAAATTTTCTACGACGTCCATCGGCCAATGAATATCTTACATCTGAGAATCTAGGCAAAGCGAAAAAAAAGAGAGATCATTTGTTTTTGAAAATCCAAAACCAACCGAAAAATAACAACAATTACATATATCCATAATCCAACGACAAATCTACGAAATTACAAACACAAATAAAAAAAATCATTTAAAAAGATTGCAACTTTCGGCTCCGACAAGAACACCCCCATGAATGATCGTAGGTCTCACTGCAACCCACGACTTTTGTGGTCTCAAACCCACAATCACGCTGTGGCCCGTAAATTTCCTACACAAGCTTCTAGAAGAAAAAGTGGATGAGAGGAGAGAACGACGGAGGAGACAAATAGGAGAGGAGACAAGAGAGAACGGCGGAGGGAGAGAGAGAAGAGAGGAAGAAGACTCAACAAAAAAAATTAATATTTTTTTATATAGAACTCAACAAAACACTACCTCCTTCGATCGTTAGATCCTAAGATGTGAGCCTTCACTTAAGGTCCCATGCGGGGACATATGATAATTTTTTCAATGCTGCTAATATCACGACACTTGAGTCCTTCGATTTAAAAATAGTCATCAAGCATTAACATGGTTGGTCGAAGAGTGTGGTCATGTCATATGAGAGATTGCTTTGTGTCAATGAATCGTGTTTATAAGTATAGGTAATTAGACCAATCGAGCCATCAAGTCGTGCATTTTTTTTTTTTCAATCAAGAAGACTTATTTCCCTCATATGGGTGGGATTGATTACGCTTGTTTCTTGAAGCATGCAATTGGGTGTGCCTATCAGACGAATTAATTTCTGCCTCCAATCCAAGTTGTCGAGGTATGGATCCAAGAACCTAGGGCTCATGAAAAGGAAGCCCTGTGAATGGTAAAAACTTTGCATTTTGTTGACACCTTAACTAGAGCCAAAATTGTCTCTCTACCCTTTTTCTAGGAGCGATTGGCCTTCCTTGAATGCAGCAATAGGGTTCTACCCCAAATTCTTCCTTTAGGGGAATTGTTAGTTTTTCTGTTGTGTTGCTTCTAGTTTGGGTCTCTACATGTCTTCATCTGTTGTCAATTTCTTTTCTTTTTTAATTGTATTATAAGAGTTGTTCATGTCAAGAAACACAACACTTCATTCACACTGTTTACGTAACAACATTTTATTTACAAGATTCAAAATTTAAGAGTTTTATAGTAAATCAAATCATATATTATTATGTGAAAATATGTGTTCTTTACCCTTACTTGCAAATATAAATTTCTTATTTTATAATTTTATTTCAAATGGAGGGTAGTTATATAAATTTGAAATTAATTTAATGAAGTGCCACGATTACGTTAATTAACTATGAAATCAACTGCATGCAAAAAAGACTTGTAAAATAATCGTAAAAGAGTCGTAGATATGTTATTTATCGATGCAACCCAAGTCTACCATGACACTTAACTTTTGGATATGTGTCATTATTATGTTAGACCATACAATCTTTTTATGCAAAAGAATGATAAAGCAGTCCCATAGACCAAAGTTACAATCAAGATACGAATAGTGCTATTTGAATGATTTTTCACCATACACTATTAATATTGTATAATTTAATTTTTAAGATTCAACTTTTAAAATTTATTTTCAAATCAAATTATGACTTATTCATGTAGAAATTAGTAGACGAAATTTTATCTGCCTCAATTTATTCTGCAATAAATTTGAAAAAAAAAAGATTTTATCTACCTGAAAGTTACCATATTTGCATAACATTTCCGGTTCTTATTTACCATATGGTGGGAGAATTCACATCTTATACGATGTGTACGGCAATGTTTTCTATTTGTTGCCATTATCACCACATTTGATAATGCTTAATACTTACTTGGAAGAGACCCGAAATCCTATCTTAGATCCAACTTCCCAACAACTTTTTTGAAATATTTTAAAATGTATCTTTTGATAATCTCTAATCAAATATCTTTTAAAATTTTAAAAAATTATGTTATTTCAACTTTCCAACTTCTCATTAAATATTATCATAACACAAAAATTAAAAAATCAAAATAGTAAATATAGTAAAAAAATTATTCTTTATTGGTGCGACCCACGTTTTTACAAAATTGCTAATATGGTGCGACCCACGTCAGATCTTGGAATGTGAGCCTTCGCTTGGGGTCCTATGTGGGGACGGGTGATAATTTTTCAATGCTGCTAATATCACAACACTTGAGTCCTTCGATTTAACAATAGTCATCTAGCATTAACATGGTTGGTCGAAGAGCGTGGTCATGTCGCATGAGAGATTGCTTTGTGTCAATGAATCATGTTTATAAGTATAGGCAATTAGACCAATCAAGCCATCATGTCGTGCATTTTTTTTTCCTCAATCAAGAACACTTATTTCCCTCATATTGGTGAGATTGATTACGCTTATTTCTTAAAGCATGCAATTGGTTGTGGGCTATCAGACGCATTAATTTCTGCCTCTAACCCAAGTTATCGAGGGTATGGATCTAACAACTTAGGGCTCATGAGAAGGAAGCACAGTGAATGATAAAAATTTTGCATTTTGTTGAAACCTTAACTAGAGCCAACACAGTCTTTCTACCCTTTTCCTAGGAGCAAATGGTCTCTCTTGAATGCAGCAAAAGTTTCTACCTTTTTTTCTTTAGGAGAGTTGTTAGTTTTTCTATAGTGTTGCTTCTAGTTTGGATCTCTATATGTCTTCATCCGTTGACAATTTTTTTTCCTTTTTTTTTTTTAATTGTCTTATAAGAGTCGTTCTACTTGCACATCAAGAAGGACGATGCTTCATTCACACTATTTGCATAACAACATTTTATTTACAAGATTCAAAATTTAAAAGTTTTCTAGTAAATCAAGTCATATATTATCCATTATGCGAAAGTATGTGTTCTTTACCCTTACTTTTAAATATAAATTTCTCATTTTATAACTTTATTTCAAATGGAGGGTAGTTAGATAAATTTGAAATTAATTTTAATGAATTGACACGATTACATTAATTAACTATGAAATCAACTTTAAAAAAAGTGTAGATATATGACTTGCAAGATAATCGTAAAAGAGTCGTAGATATGTTATTGATCGATTCATCCTAAGTCTACCATGACACTTAACTTTTGGATATGTGTCATTATTATGTTGGACCATACAAAATTTTTATGCAAAAGAATGATAAAGCAATCCCATAGACCAAAGTTACGATCGAGATATGAATAGTGCTATTTGAAGGTTTTTATATTATACAATATTCTTATTGTATAATTTAATTTGTAAGATTCAAATTTTAAAATTTATTTTCAAATCAAATTATGAATTATTTATGTAATAATTAGTAAAGGAAATTTTATTTGCTTCAATTTATTCTGCAATAAATTTGAAAAAAAGGAGATTTTATCTGCTTGAATAGTTACCATATTTGCATAAGCTTTTTGGGTCTTATTTATCATATGGTGGGAGAATTCCCATCTTATTCTATGTCTAAGACGATTTTTTCTATTTGTTGTCATTATCACAACACTTGATAGTGCTTAATACTTACTCGGAAGAGATCCAAAATCCTATCTAATCCAACTTCCCAACAACTTTTTTGAAATATTTCAAAACTTATCTTTTGAAAATTTCTAATTAAATATCTTTTAAACTTTTTAAAAATGATGTAATTTCAACTTTCAAATTTCTCATTAAATATTATCATAACAAAAAATCAAAATAATCGAAATGGTAAAAAAATTATTCTTTATTAGTGTGAACCATTTTTTTATAAAATGTTTATATGAGACTTGTAGTTTTACAGTGTGTAAATCTCACGCACTCTTTTTGAAAAAACAAATATGGTAAATTTTTGACCCATAGAAAAGATTATTTTTTTAATTATGAATCTTACTATTTTTCATGGGAAGTGTTCGAGACTTGTATACCCTAAAACTGTATTTAGCATTATTTATAATAAAATATCATTTAAATTTTACTTATCAACTTTCACAAAATCCTAATATAAACATTATTTAAAAAATATTTAAACTTAATTCACACAACTCTTTTACATGAGAGATTAACATGATTGTTCGAAAATGGTCATGTTACATGAGAGATCACTCTATGTTAATGAATCATGTTTATCAGTATAGGCAATTAGACCAATCGGGCCATCAAGTCGTGCATTTTTTTTTTCTCAATCAAGAACGCTTCTTTCCCTCATATGGGTGGAATTGATTATGCTTATTTCTTAAAGCATGCAATTGGGTGTGGCCTATTAGACGTATTAATTTCTGCCTCCAACCCAAGTTGTCAAGGGTATGGATCCAACAACTTAAGGCTCGTGAGAAGGCAGCCCAGTGAAAGGTAAAAGTTTGGCATTTTGTTGACACTATAACTAGAGCCAACACTGTCTCTCTTGAGTGTAGCAAAAAGGGTCTATCCCAAATTCTTCCTTTAGGGGAGTTGTTAGTTTTTCTGTTGTGTTGCTTCTAGTTTGAGTCTTTATATGTCTTCATCTGTTGTCAATTCCTTTTTTTTTTTTTAATTGTGTTATAAGATTCGTTCTACTTGCACGTCAAGAAAGACGATGTTTCATTCACACTGTTTACGTAACAATATTTTATTTACAAGAATCAAATTTAAAATTTTTCTAGTAAATCAAACCATATATTATCCATTATGTGAAAATATGTGTTCTTTACCTTTACTTGCAAATATAAATTTCTTATTTTATAACTTTATTTCAAATGGAGGGTAGTTATATAAAATTGAAATTTATTTTAATGAAGTGACACAATTGCATTAATTAACTATGAAATCAATTGTAGAAAAATTGTAGATATATAATGACTTGTAAAATAATCGTAAAAGAGTCATAGATATGTTATTGATGGATGCATCGTAAGTCTATAATGACACTTAAAACTTTTGGATATGTGTTATTATTACGTTGGACTATGCAACATTTTTATGCAAAAGAATAATAAAGTAGTCCCATGCACCAAAGTTACGATTGAGATACGAATTGTGCTATCTGAAGGTTTTTTCAGATTGTATAATTTAATTTGTAATATTCAAATTTTAAAATTTATTTTCTAATCAAATTATGAATTATTTTTGTTAAAATTAGTAAAAGAAATTTTGTTTGCCTCAATTTATTCTACGATAAATTTGAAAAAAAAAAAAAGATTTTATCTGTCTGCATAGTTACCATATTTGCATAAGATTCTTGGGTCTTTTTTATTATATGGTGGGAGAATTCCCATCTTATATGATGTTTAAGACGATTTTTTCTATTTATTGCCATTATCACAATACTTAATAGTGCTAAATATTTACTTGGAAGAGATCCAAAATCCTATATTGGATTCAACTTCCAAACTACTTTTTCAAAATATTTCAAGACTTATCTTTTAATTTCTAATCAAATATCTTTTAAACTTTTTAAAAATTATGTTATTTCAACGTTCCAAATTCTCATTAAATATTGTTATAACACAAAAATCAAAATAGTAAAAAACTATATTTTTTTATTATCGTAACCCATTTTTTAATAAAATGCCTATGTAAGACTTGTAGTTTTAAAGTTTGTAAATCCGGAACACTCTTTTTGAGTAAATTTTTAACCTATATAAAAAAAATTATTTTTTTAATTATAAATCTCACTATTTTTCATAGGAAGTGTTCGAAACTTGTACACCTTAAAACTGTATCTAGTATTACTCATAATAAAATATTATTTAAGTTCAACTTATCAACTTTCACAAATCCTAATATAAACATTATTTAAAGAATATTAGAACTTTTATCTCTAATTCCTTAAAATTTAATAAGTAATTATCTCAAAAAATATTTTCAAAATTTCTTAAAATTTTCTACGGCATCTATTGGCCAATGAATATCTTATATCCGAAAATCTAGACAAAGCGAAAAAAGAGAGATATTATTTATTTTTGAAAATTGAATGTTCATAAAAACGAACCAACGAACTGTAAAAAAGACATAACAAACACCATGCAATTGCGACCTTATCGCTCAAACCCAGGAGGTAATTTGTTTCCCATTAGAAAGCTATTCATACAAGTTAAATTCCAGTGGTAATTTGTTTCCCACTGGATAACTTCTTGTGGAATTCAAGTTATCCAGTGGTTCCCACCGAATTTACTTTTTTATTCTTTTCACTCTCATACATCCACGTCAATTGATCCAACGGCTCAGATTTCTCGAATTTTCCTTCTCGACTGCACTTTATAAAATTCCCTCCTACACGGTTACACCTTTTCCCGGTCTTCCAATTGTCCAACTTAAAACTCTCTGACTTCCTCCGTTGTCAAGTCTTCTTGTCCAAGCGCCAAGAGACGATCAACTGTCTAGAAATTACGATACGAAGGGAGTTCCAGGTAAACGAGTTTATGAGCTCTATTTTTTGTTTGAGATTGGTTGCTTGCTGATGAAATGGAGGGATGAAAAATTGAAACTTAGCTATTACGCTTTTTATGTTTTTTTTCTTAAATTTATCTTCGGCTTCTTAAATGTGGAAGAGCTAAATTCGTTAGCGGCTAGGTTTTTTTTATTATTATTTTATTTAGGTTTTGATTTCACTGGTTGCTGAGAAAATGGAGGAAAAGGAACGAAAGCGATATCGTAGGCGTTAAGCTTTCTATTGTTTTGTTGTTTTTGTTTCTTCAAATTGAAACTGATTAGCGTAAAAGGTAATGGAAGGAATAAATTGGCTTTGACTAGTGGTCTTGTTTTCAGTGACGTGGAACTTTTTATGTACTTTTTTTTGTTTGGTTGCTGAGAAACTCGATTAAATTTGTAAAAGAGAAAAGAATTAGAGGCTTACGATTTCTGGTTGGCGCTTCTTTGTTCTACTCCCAATCGAATAATCAAAGTTCGTTTTAGGCTGAATATTGTTGGTATGTATTCTGTTAACCGCAGTTTTTTAAATCCTTTTAGTTTCTTTTTAAATTGAAAAATTCTATATTTCGGTACACTTGAAGATAACCAAGATTTAGCGGATGTTTTTGCCGTTTCAAGTAAGTTTTTTCCCTCCCTCTTCGAATGTTTAATTAGAGGACTCTGTTTGGTTGTTTAATCCTATCTTTCTAATATCCCTAGTAAATAGTACAAATTTGATAAACTTTCTTTGATATCGATCCTTAATTTCATTGTTTTAATTCCATGATCTGAAGTTTTTGTCCTGTCGGTAAAACTTGGATGCAGAGCTTACATAGATTTGAAGAATCTTATATTTACAAGAAATTGTTGTTAACTTGTTACAGAAAAATGTCGATGCACTTTTATATACATTCAGTTAAATCTCTGTGTCAATGAACAGTGATTTCTTGGACCTGTTGAGATTGAGCTGGCTTCATGGGTTTCACTTTGGGGCCTGTTCTGATGAGGTTGGGAATGAGAGGACCTGACGAAGTCTCGGTTGATGCTATAACTTTATTTGTATTGCTTCTTAGTGCTTGTATTATAATTGGGCATCTTCTAGAGAAGAGTCGGTGGCTGACTGAATCAGTTTCTGCCCTTCTGATTGTGAGTTTCTCTACCTTATATAGTATTAGGCATATGCCTTATACTTTTAATTATGGTTGGATATATTTTCTTAAATCATCCCTACTTTATGCAGTATTATGGAACTCTGTCCTTTTTTATTTTAATTTTCTTTTGGGGGTTGGTTGCAGGGCCTTTGTTGTGGAGTTGTAATTCTACTAAGTACTCAGGGGAAAAGCTCTCACATCTTAGTATTTAATGAAGAACTGTTCTTTATTTATCTTCTTCCACCTATTATATTTAATGCTGGGTAAGTTTTGTTCTCTGTTACGATCCTCACCTTTTTAGTTAATGCCTTTTGCTTTATTCATTACATCTCAATGTTGCTACTTCAGTGCATTGCTTGTGATTTCCATTAGGCCCGAAATATATGCTTGAAGATATAAGTGTATTATATCCAAGTCTTGTTTCCTTGCAGCATTTTCTTGATGCTAGAAATAGTGGTTCATTTCTTTGTTTATCTGCTTTTTATGTGAAGTCTAGTAGCATCTTTGCATTTGTTTTAATTTTTTTCTTCACTTGTCTCTGTTCTCGTGGACCCCAGTTTGTAATCAGGGATAGCATAAAGCTTAGCTTCTTTCATCTTGAACTGACTGTTGATATTCTCCTTTCTTGTTTTTGGATAGATGCTTTGTTTCTGATCAGATGTTTTTCCTGTTCAGTTTTCAGATGAAAAAGAAGCATTTTTTCCAAAATTTTTCTACAATCATTTTGTTTGGTGCTGTTGGTACTTTAATATCCTTCTTCATCATAACGCTAGGTATGTTCAGAATTAAATTTACATCAGATAAATATGGTAACCATGCAGTCTTAAATACACGATGTTGCATTGCTTATTGCTATACAAGTGACTGATCTTTTGCTTCTTGTGCAAATATATGCATGTAGGCACACATAGGTATATGGGTTTTACATACATGCATTTTACTGACTAAAAGAGAGTGTTTATGCACACTAGCATGAGGATCCGCCTGCTATTTTTTCCATATTAGTTGAACTGACTATAGCACCCTGTGATATGTTACCGCATTAATTGTATAGATATTTCTGTTATTATAAAATAAAAAAGAAAGATTACATGAGGGAGACTGATAAAGTGGAAGGTGGTTCAAGAAAAGAAGAACATGTCCTTTCCTGGGATCTTTCACTCTACAAGGAGAGAGAGAGCACAATGAAGAAAACCATGTTTTGTATTCAACAGTAGGATGCAGGCTCTCGTCAAAACATAATATAATTATAATTATGTTCAGTCGAATGGTAGTCGATGTGGTGTTCAACCTCTATACTACATGTACCTATGGTTGAAGGGTTGCCGATATTTGCATCAACCCAGCTGAAGTATGACTGATATTGGTATCAATCCAGCTGAAGGGTGGTCGACCCTAACATCAACCTAGCTCCAGCACAAATCCCTCTGAACTTTATTTCTTTCAATTTTCTCAATATATCTTTCTGTAAACTGTTTTACATCAGAGACAACTAGTTGCTAGAATTCTTGATGCAATTGATATTACAATAGAAGCATTAGAAAGTACCTGATATATAGAAAACTACTCTTATATAATGTTAAGTCAGTTGTGAAACAGAGGATTATCTTCTTCATGTCTCTTTGCACGGGTGAAAAAATGCTTCTGTAGTTGATAATTTGCAGTTCTGAGATGGTTAAAGTTATTGGGGAGTTGGATTTTTCAGTGCAACACATGGTTGGGAGATGAATATTTCGGTGTTGTTCTTTACCAAGTTTTTCCCAGCTAGTGTGAGATATGGGAGAGAATAAAAGCTGTTGTGGGTCCCATCAGACAGGTGTGTTTGAACATAAATCATTTTATCGTGTGTTATATTCCCACAAACGGTTGCATTCCCCATGGGAGAGCATTCAAAGAGTAAAACCCCACTGAGAGCAGCTGTCTTTGCTTGGGTGGTGGCTTTAGGGAAAACTCAGACTGGATAACTTAGGAGGTGACACATTGTAATTATTATTTAATGCTGCATGTGTAAGAGGGGTGGGAAAATTGTGGATCACTTGTTACTACATTTTGAAGTAACTACCTTTGGCATACTGGTTTTAGCCTACTTGGATTGAGTTGCGTCATGCCTAGATGGGTAGTGGATCTTTTCTAGTGGTCATTATGATTTAAAAAACTTATGAATCTGAAGAGTTTTTTTATAAGTAACTTATGAATCTGAACATTAGGACACAATTTTCAATGGTAATGGTGCCGGTGCTAACAGTTTCAAGCATTCTATTTAATCGTAATGCATAATCCTTTGGGTCATGACACAATAGGTAGCTTTACATTCTTTGTTAGAAAGTAATAGGGTTACATTCTCTGCTGGATGCTGGATTTTATTATAAGAAAACAGCTGTAATGTTACTCTGTCTGGTTATGAGGTTGCACTTTATCAACAACAAAATTGTTTTTTACAAGGTTGTATGTAAAAGGCTCTGAAACTCAAGATATTTGATATGTTGTAAACCTCTTTCGGGAAAAACTGTATTGTACACGTTCTCTGCAAAGGTTTGTGATACTTACTACTTATAAAAAAAAAAAGGTTTGTGATATTTGCTCCAAGACATACATGCATGCTTTGGAGCTGTCGGCAAAATTATGTTTTTTCCAGTTAAGTACTTAATGATACCGGGTAGGACTTGTGCATGAATGTTTTTTAGCAATGTCATGTTCACATTTACCATCACAATGTCAGTATTCACGCCATTCTTGGGATGGAAAGAGAGAAGCTACCACCAAAAATGGAAAATAAAATAATTCTAGTTAGTCAACAAAAGAAAAAGGAACTGGTTCTGGTTCGTAACTTTATATTTAGTTCTATTGGTACCTATTCAGAACTATATTTTTTGACATTCTTGGCTTTTGAAATCTTGATCCAGGTTCACTACAACTATTCAAAAAATTGGATATTGGTTTCCTGGAGATTGGAGATTATCTTGGTAATCTCTATCACTTTGTTATGTTGATTTAAACTTTCGCATTTTCTATTGGTATGGGATCTTTTGATTACAGTTTTAAAGGTGGGGCAGCAAAAGACTCCCCATACCTCTTTGCTTGATGTTTTGGGTTGGAATGCTGACCTGCATGCAAATTTTTTGTTGAACCCCCTTGAAAGCTTGACTCTTTAAGTTCATGGCTCTCTCTCTCTCTGTGGCTGTCTGTATCTGACACTCACTGTTCCTAATACTATACCTATGATGGTCTGCAAAAAAGTACCTGCCTCACTGCAAGCTATATCTTCACTTAAGGTTAAAACGTGTTATCTATTATATTGTTTTATTCTCTTGACTCTTCCATGATTATTATTTGACTTCATTATTTGTAGCACTTGGAGCTATCCTTTCAGCCACAGATTCTGTTTGCACATTACAGGTAAAAGTATATTGTGAAGGCAGTGGTTGTGTACAGTAGTTAAAAATTTGTGGAAGACTAGAAAACAAATTCTTTTCTAAATGTCTATCTAATGTGACAGGTTCTTAATCAGGAAGAGACACCTTTACTGTATAGTCTAGTCTTCGGAGAAGGTGTAGTTAATGATGCCATGTCTGTAGTACTTTTCAATGCAATCCAGAGATTTGACCTTTCTCATATCACCTCAACCATTGCCTTGCAATTCATTGGCAACTTCTTATATTTATTCTTCACCAGCACAGTGCTGGGTATAGGAGTGAGTCCCTCTAACCCCTCTAACCTCTCTCTCTCTCTCTGCATTTGTGGGTTTGTGTGCATGCACTCAAATGTACTGTGTGCTCATTTTCTCTGGTTATTTGCATTGCCTTATTGCTTCAATTTAGGGTCAGCAATGTTAATTCCTTTCATGTGGTGACATGAATTATGAATTGTGTTCTTTGTGCTCTTGAGACCCTTTAACTTAACAATAGTACTTAATAAATTCAAGAAGTATCCTCTTGTGAATGAGGTGAGAAGAAATTTTTATTAACATCCTGCATGTGGGCTAGTTAGGGCTACGTTTGGATGTTGAAATGAGTTGTGAATAGTAATATTTTGTGGGTCCCATTGAGATGAATTGAGTTTGGTTCAACAATCAAACACAACCTAAGGCTTGGTTTGTTTTCGCAAACCATCTCATCTCATCTAATTATTACAATTTGACGGTCCAACAACATATCTCTTTTCCTTGGAAGAGCATTTAGAGGGTTTTTGTGCCGTCTAAAGTTGCCTTTTTTACATGGACAGTTGCACTTGAGAAGATTTTGACGGTTGATAACTTTAGGAAATGTGGTATGACTATTATGGAGAGGTACTTCATGTGTAAGAAGAATGTGGAATCGATTGATCATTTACTTTTACATTGTGAGGTGGCTAAGGAGTTATGGGTTGGCATTCTTAGGGCTTGTTTGGAAATAGATCTCTTCCTAAAATTCTCATATCATCTCATCTCATTTTCTTCCCAAACATAATTCAAATACAAACATTTTTAAACTAATCATTACAATTTTTCCAAATTTTTAAACAAAAAATAAAAAATAATTCAACTTTTTCAAATTCTTAAACAAAAATAATATTATAAAACTATATTCTAAAAATATTTCAACTTTATAATATTTTTTATTCAACTTTTTCTATCTCGTTTTCCAAAACCTAAACAATACTCAACTCAAACTATTTTACTACTATTAACAAACTATCTTATTATTATTAACAAAAATCTCATCTCTTTTCACTCCCCAAACGAGCCCTTTGTAGAGCTGGGCTGAGCTGGATTATGCCTAAGAGTGTGGGGGATCTACTAGCATGCCGGAATAGGCATCATAATAGCTCTCAACTAGTAGCGGTGTGGAGGATGATATCTTTGTGCTTAATGTGGTGTTTATAGACGGAAATGAATGACAGGTACTTTAACAACAAGGAGCGAGCAATGGGGAGAAATCTGGAATTTCTTTGTGTCTTCTATTTTTCAGTGGTTTCTTGCTATTGTATGAAGGAATGTTCATGAGTTTTTGTTGTCTTTTCAGCTTTCTAGAATGTAATTAGGTGTCTCATTTTGTATACTTCTTATATACATGGGCTTTGCTTAGTTTCATTCGATTCAATAAAGATTCTTACTTAAATAAAAAAAATATAACAATTTTCCCAAACTCTCAAATAAAGTACAAAAAACAATTCAACTTTTTCAAATCCCAAAACAAAAATAATATTAAAAAATTATATTCTAACAATATTTATTCAACTTTCATCTCATTTCATTTTAATAACCAAAAGAGGCTTAAATTGCTGTCTTTACTCACCTAGAAGATTTAAGGCCCCATTTGGATAGTGAAAATGTTTCATCTTATCTCATCTCATCATTATAACTTTTTCAAATTTTCATACAAAATATAATAAACAATTCAACTTTTTCAAATCCCAAAAAAATAACATTAAAAATAATATTTTAACAATATTTTATTCAACTTTCAACTTTCATCTAAAACCATCTCATCTCATCTCATCTCATCTCATTATCCAAACCGCACTTTAAATAATTGATATCCAATTGCTTTTGCCCTAGGCTTTTCTGGGCAACAATTTCATTGGGGACAAAAGAAATGTTTTATTTATGGACGTAGTTGTTTTGGGGTGGGGGGCGGGGTGCTTGCCGGACATATGAGATGAATGTATGCATATAGTATAATCCTATCTATTGACATTTTTTCTTCTACTTGCAGGTTGGATTGCTTAGTGCGTACATAATAAGGAAATTGTACTTTGGCAGGTAGATAAAAGCTAATAATTGCCTTTTTATCTGTTTTTAATTATATTGGTCAAGTTTCTTTTCTTTTGGTTTCTGTTTGTTTTTATTATGGTATCGAAAGTTGACATGTAAGCTCTATGGTATTCTTTGATGAAGAAAACATAGCTCTGATACCATTTGTAACGTCCGAACGGAAACCCCAAGCCACATGACCCATATGCCAAAAGGATTGGTCAATGATACAAGTGAAGCCTCATTGGAACCTTTTAAAGAGTAAGAAAGTCTCCTTCCCAAGCAACGTGGGATCCTATTCACTACCTACCCTTATCCTTATCATATGGGGGATCACAAGTTATGTAGAGTTTACCTAAATATGATAGGTGTTGTTCAATTTAGATTTTAATCTTCTTAATTTCCTTTTGTTTCAAAATATGCTGAGCTAATCTTTGGCTACATACAATTCAAACAAGGAATTGGTTTATAACTACGGATTATTATGATCAATTAAAAAATTAATCCACAATTATATGTATAGCAATTATCTAGTATTGCCCATTATTTTTCAGCCTATAAAGCTTTTAGAATTGTATTTTTGTCACGAGCATTCCACTAAAATGATCATCTTCTCGAAAAGGGCAAAAAATAATTTACTCTTTTAAGTTGTATCAAGTCTTTACATGATGGAGAAAGATTACTAAAAAGAAAAAACAATACAGTTTTCTATTCTCTTAGTCTTTTGTTTTAGTATGATTTATGTCGTCAAATTTTTTCCAGGCACTCTACTGATCGTGAAGTTGCCCTTATGATTCTAATGGCTTACCTTTCATACATGATGGCTGAAGTGAGATTTTCTAATATGTTGAGCTGAAACTTCCGATTGCTTTTGTTTCAGATTTAATAATTGGATTTCACACAACTGAACATTCTTCTAACGCTGATGTTAAAACTTGTGTTCCAGCTGTTCTATCTAAGTGGTATTCTCACTGTGTTCTTTTGTGGGATTGTCATGTCACACTACGCATGGCATAATGTGACTGACTGTTCAAGAGTCACAACTAAGTATGTTAACTATCGAAACAAACTCTCTTTCCTCCATCACATGATAATTTCCCCTCCCTACATCAGTTGAATGAACTGTTTTCTGTCCTATTTTTCCTCTATGCAGGCACGCATTTGCAACATTGTCATTTGTCTCAGAGATTTTCATCTTCCTATATGTTGGTATGGATGCCTTGGACATCGAAAAGTGGACAGTAGTAAGCAAGAGGTAGTGTCTACCAGCGCCAAAAGAACAATCTAATAACTTAATCTTCCGAGTTTATCTTTATACGTTATTATTGATATGCTCATCCTGCCTACACTTGCCCTTGTTTTTAGGATTATTAAAGGTTGAAGTTATATTATAATTGTCAATGATTTTCAATGTAAGTTGTTTGTTGCTAGAGTGTGCCATTTTTGTAATCTGAGCTATATTTGTGCTTTCACAGTCCTGGGACATCGGTTGGGGTGAGTTTAATATTGCTTGCCTTGGTTCTGATTGGACGGGCAGCTTTTATATTCCCCCTATCTTTTATATCCAACTTAACTAAGAAGTCTCAGAGGGACAAAATTGGGTTTAAGCAGCAGGTAGATATTTGGTATCTTGTGTTGAGCTTTTCATCTCCCGTTATTCTTAATGACTCATTAACATAAGTCAAACAGGTAACCATTTGGTGGGCAGGACTCATGCGAGGTGCTGTATCTGTGGCACTTGCTTATAATCAGGTAAAATTGGGACAAGTTGACTTTGCTACTTATCACCAGTGTTACTGCTCCACTCTCAACATTTGAGTTGGGAGCTGTATTCATGCTGGGTCTATGTGGGCTACATGAGTCACACCACTTTGTCTTGCTCATAATTATGTATGTCCTGGTGGTGAGGATGGCGTTTTCCTTAATTCTTGGTGCATTTTTCCTTGGTATAATGTTTTTGCACTTGAGGGTGAATGATAATGTTGAGTATCCGTCACTACCATATGTAGTCATACAATTACATTACTCTTTTATGGTGGTTATGACTTGTGATGAAGTCTTATTATGATGTGTGTGCAGTTCGCTAGGTCAGGGCATACTCAATTGCTGGGGAATGCAATAATGATCACCAGCACCATCACAGTTGTTCTCTTTACTACTGTGGTAAGAAACCTGATTCTAGTGAGGTTGAAGTTTTAGATTTTGGAGTGTTCTCTTACAAGATTATTTGCCATAACTAAATAAAGTATTTTAAATTATATGTGTGTGGTTTCCACTACCATTCTTTCGTCAACTACCAGGTTAAGGTCATTAAAATTGCGATAGCCGTATGAATAGGAGGATGAGGAAGGAGGTCTTGTAGGGGTCTGTTGCTTGAGTAATATTTTTGCTGGCAGTGATTTGCCTAATTTCCATGTATGCTATTTCAGACCTACCCACATGTGGGTATAATACTTGTGGTTTCCCTTCCCACCCTTTCCTTCTTAACACTAGGTTAATGTGGTCACTAAATATTGAAGTTAAACTCAATACATTTATAACTGCATTTGGAAGATTAGAACATCTAATAGTTCAGTGGTTCAATGGTTTTTTCTTCCCTTTTTGGCATGAGATTTTTGAAGTGAAAGAGTCTGGTTTCATCACATATTGGCCAATTAGCTTTGTTTGGATTGAGAGAGTATCTTAACTCATCTCATCCCATCTAATCTAATTATTGCAACTTTCTCAAACTCTTACACAAAATACAATAAACAATTCAATTTTTTCAAATCCCAAAACAAAAATAATATTTAAAAATAATATTCTAATAAAATTTTATTCAACTTTCATCTCAATTTACTATCCAAACCTCCCCGTACTATTCTGGTATGACTATATGAATAGAACAGAGCCCTTGCCATTGACCATAAAGATTCTCATTGTTTTTTTTAACGGGCAAGAAAGCAAAGGAAAAGAGAGTAAGTCACTAATTTCAAGGAGGTTTGAATGAGAGATGTTGAATGAATATATGTGGTGGGATGATCAGTATTGGGAATGCATCCACCAACATCATTGGCTGTGGCCTTGGGCTTGGGGGTATGCTTCCTCCCCGTCTAAGGTTCAAATTCCTTTGGGTGCAAACAAAAACAATCTTTAGGAGCCATCAGACTAAGGGATTTTTCTCTTGAATTATTTGAGGTGTGCTTGCGGGAAACTTTTTACCGAGGGTTTGTGCACCTCCGGGATTAGTCGGGACGCTGTTCTTGGACCCGGTGCCAATAAAAAAAAACATCATTGGCTGTGGCCCGTCTAGTGAGGTAGTGTGCAGTGAAATTGGCACTTCTATGGATCTTTGTAGCTTCATAATTTGATTCCCATCATTGGCTTTCAACATTCTTACAGTAGGGAACTCTTACCACCATACCTCCAAGCATTTGTGTATCCTTCCATCCTTGAATCGGTCATATTCTAGATCTAAGATCATCAAGGGGGTACTTGATGGTTGGCTGTTCATGAGCTACTATTGTTTTCCAGCCGCCCCCTGCGCCGCCCTGGGGGGGGGGGGGGGTCGCTGTCAATTGACTATGATTTGGCTTGCTTCTACTAAGAACATAATAAAGGATAACTCCAGGCCCGGTTAGTTATGTGTTGCCATCTTGATGTTGGCAAGAAGATAATGATGAAAGATGATTAACTGTAATTGGACAAGCTGTGTCTCATGATGTTCGTTATGTAACTCATCTTCGATTTTATGGTCATTTTCAGGTGTGTGGATTACTGACAAAGCCTCTTGCAAGGTTCTTGCTTCCACTACAGAAGCACTCGGGAAGCACGATGATGTCTGATTTTTCTTCTCAGAAGTCTCTAAATCTTCCACTTCTCAGTGGACAAGAGTCGGAGGTTGACATTGGTGGTACCAACATTCCTCAGGTACCTAGTTTACGTATGCTGTTGACGACACCGACTAACACTGTACATCACTATTGGCGGAAATTTGATAATGCTGTCATGCGTCCCGTGTTTGGTGGGAGGGGCTTTGTTCCCTATGCCCCCGGTTCATCTCCAGAGTTAGTTGTCCAGTAATGAGAAATGGGAGAAATAAATATAGGAAATATTCGAATTTTGAAGATACTTGGTGTAGAGTTAATATATTTCTGGGAATTTAGTTGAGGCATTTATGCAAGTAAAATCGAAAGTGATGGGATCCTTTACAGTTCCACTTTGAACATTATGCATCGACTTATATAAAAAGAACCCAAAAACTAATAGAGGACTCGTTTGTTGGATGAAATGGAAAGCCAACGACACTTCCTCCTCTGCTCCACATGATGTCTGTCTAGTGCGATGAGGTGAGGAAGGCCGTGAATTCTGATTACTCGCATGTTATCCACTCAAGGTTTATCTACATACATATATATATATATATATACACACACACACACAATATCATACACTACCTGCAAAGTATCTACAACTATAATACAACGATTAACAAAAACCTATTCACAACTATATACAGATATTTTTTAAGTATATGTTACAATAGCGATAAGTTTTAAAAGAGACATTTGAAACATTTATCTTCCCGCTTCAGATATAGCATTGACAGAGAGTACGTTAAATTTGTTTTGGTGCAATTGTCCATATTCATTTATTTGTGCCCCTAAATTGATCATCCATTCTTTTTTTAAATTTTGAGTTGCAATATTTTTGAAATATGGGAGGTGATCCTGTAAAGATGGAAACACATAAACAAGTAATTCATCAAATTTTTTAAACAGATTGATGAATAAACGTTTTATCTCTCCTCCATGTTCTAGAAGATCCATCTGTACAATAGATTATGTTAGAAATGAGAAATCAGAAGCTGAGTAAAAAATTCAAAAAAACTTAAAAGATGCAATCAATTTACAGAGATTAAAGTAAATCTAATAAGAAGTTAACAAAAGTTATAGATTTATAGAAGTTAATGTTTTATTTAGAGATATACTTACAACACTGGAAAGTTTGATAACAAGAGATTTTGAAACTTTATGCCGTTGTTTCACCTACAGAGCTGATGGAGAGAATGTTTAGTTCCTTTTGACGTAGTTGTCCAAGTTGATTTATTTCTACGCCACGATAGATGATCCATCATCCATTCATTTTTTAGAACTTTTATTGTAATATTTTGGACATATAGTAGATGATCCTGCCTGAAATAATGAGAAAATATAAATATATGAATATCAAGATTATTTAATTTTACATTTTTGTTGTTTTTAAAGTGTTTAGATACTTTATATAGTATAGTTCAAATATTAAATATATAGTTTGTAGTTTCTTTGAATTGTGTATTTTATTACAAATTTAAATATATTTTATTTTGATGAAAATAATAATTCATTCATAACATTTATTATTTAATGAATATTGTTGTTATGGAATGAATTTTTTTTTTTATTATACTTAACTAATTATTTTCCTCTCTCTCTCTCTCTCTCTCTCTCTCCATCAGCCGGCAACCCTCTCTTTTTCATTTACCTTCCATCAACCAAAACCACCGCTCTTTTTTTCTCTCCATCTATCTCAGTCCCCATCGTTTCCAGTAACCCACGGCAACGCTTGGTTTCTCTCCTCTATGTTTTGTTAGTATTTTACCCACAATCATTGTCGTCCTTCACAAGATTTGTGAAGACTGATGTGAGGATTTGTTTGAAGCTGTGAATATGTGGGTGAGAGAATAAGAGAGTAGACATATTCACGGCTTTGGGTGAATTTCCTTTGTGCATGTGTAATGCATAGTGATACTAAGAGAAATGAAGGTGGCAATTAGAGAACTGGGTTATGGCTTTCGAGGAGCCACTGCCTCCACAAGTGTATCTGGATAAAACATTCTGATGATCATTCATGGAAAATAATTGAGTATTTAAATAAGGACTAAATAGATAGATCATGACATTGCTAACTGATCCCTTACTAAATAACTAACAATTGGCCCACACGGCCCATTACTTACCATCCTTAAGACTCAGTCCAACATCAACAGTTAAATAAATATTAAATGACTGAAACAACCCTAATTAATAAGCAATAGACAAAAGCAACCCTTGTAACCCTAAATATAAAAGCATCACTTTGAGCTTCGAAGTTCCAGAAGCCATTTCCTTATCCTCTGCCGCTTCTCTCGCATACTTGGTCTAAAACCCTAGCAACTTGGAAACCCTAAGAATGCCTCTATCTTCAAAAGATCTTGCCCACAAGATCTGGGAACCTTCTCTTCACACCCTCGAGGTCTTCCCAAGTTGAATCCTCAATTGTTGTGCCTTTCCAGTGAGTGAGAACCTTGACCCCAATTTGCTGCCCTTTTTTCTTCAACCTTTTTTCCAAGATGGTCTTGAGTTTTGGCATTAGAGCTCTATCTGATGTCACCTGAGGCAACTGAGAGTGGGCTTGAACATGGGTTCCAAGTCTCGTTTTGAGACACAAACCATGGAACGTTGGATGGATCTTGGCTTCTCGGGGCAGATCTAGGCGATATGCAACCTTCCTTACACGGTGGAGGATGCGATATGGCCCGAAGTACCTTGGTGACAGCTTGAGGTTTCTCCTAAGTGCCACTGACATCTGTCAGTAAGGTCTCAGGCATAGGTACACCCAATCTCCTTCTTGGTATTCTCTATCTGTTCTTTTGGAATCTGCATTCTTCTGCATCCTAACTTGTGCCTTTTGGAGATTTTCTTTAACCAGTTTGTAGATGAAATCATGACCTTTTAATTCCTCTTCCACAGCTTGTACTCTGGTTCGACCTGGTTCATACATTCTGGGTGGGGAGAATCCATAAACTTTCTCGAAGGGACTTATCTAGGTAGAGTAGTGGGTTGAAGTGTTGTAAGTGAACTCAACTAGGGCTAACCATTTCTTCCAGTCTTTTGGTCTGTCACTTGTGAAATACTTGAGATAGCACTCAAGGCTCTTATTAACCACCTCAGTCTGACCATCCGTCTGAGGGTGGTAAGCTAAACTCAATAAGAATTCTGTCCCACATAACTTGAACAGTTTTGCCCAAAATTGACTTGTAAACACCGGGTCCCTGTCACTGACTATGGTTTGGGGAAGTCCATGTAACTTGAACACATTTTTCATGAATATTCTTGCTACTTTTAGAGTAGTATATGGATGGTGAAGGGGTAGAAAATGAGCATATTTGCTCAGCCTATCCACCACTACCATTACTACTGTGTACCCCTCTAATGGTGGCAATCCTTCTACAAAATCCATACTTATATCTACCTAGTTTTTCTCGGTATTGGAAGGGGTTGAAGCAATTCTGGAGGATGAAGGGTTTCAACCTTGTTCCTCTGGCAAATGTTACATTCCCTAATGAAGGTCCTGACATCCCTTTGCATCCCAGACCAGTAAAACTCATTTTTTACTTTTGAGTAAGTTTTGAATACCCTTATATGGCCTCATAATGGATTGGTATGCTACTGTTGCAGGATCTGCTGCTAGAAGGGTACCAAGGTCCCTAAATGAAGTCTTCCCTTGTAAAAAAGGAGGTCATTTTGGAGCTGGTAATGAGAAGGGTCCAAGGCCTTCTGATGGTAGTTGCACAACAGCTCCTGCAACTAGGGGTCTTGTAAGTCTTCTTTAATTCTTCTATCCACTTGGCTTGTACCATGCATATGGCTTGTATGGTTGGTTCACTGTTATGCTTGGTTGGGCTCTGGTTGGTTTGGTTGGGTTGATTGGGATTTGGTTGGCTTGATGAAGTGTTTGGGCTTTGTGTTGGTTGGTTGTGATCTGGTTGGGGTAAGGAATTGTTTGGGTTATTTGTGGTTAGTAGCTTGGATAGTGCATTTGCAATAGTGTTAGTTTTTCAAGTTTTGTACTCCACCTTGAAATCATACCCTAACAGCTTAGAAACCCACTTTTGCTGAGTTGGGGTTCCTATCCTTGGCTCCAATAAGTGTTTCAAGGCCTACTAGTCAGTGCGGACCTTGAAGGATTGCCCCAACAAATAATCCCTCAATTTTCTTATAGCCATAACCGGCGCCAACAATTCCTTTTCGTAAGTGGATAGGGTCAAGCTCTTTCCTTTAAGAGCTTGAGTCAAATAAGCTCCGGGCTGCTCCTCCTGCATAAGTACGATACCTAACCCTTCCTTCGATGCATCACATTCAATAATAAGTTGCTTAGTAAAATTTGATACCTTTAAAACTGGTGGGTTCATTGTAACATCTTGCCTAAAAAACTCCTTAGGCCTTGACTTTAGTAACCTTAATCCTAGTTAATTAGGAGTTGAGTTATTCTACTATAAGAATAATTTTAGATATTTGAGTTGGCAAGAGGACCTTATACTTTGGGTTTAGAAGAATTACTAGAAGATTCTAGTGCAACAGTGGTTTTTGAGAAAAAAAGAAAAATTTTGGAGCTTGATATTGTTTGGAGAATTTTTAGTGCTTATTTAATTTTGAGGATCAATGCCAAGAGGCCCATAAGGGAATGACACGTGGCATATTAGGTGGTTGCCACATTAATGAAATTATCTAAAATGGAAGTAATATGCGGCTTGATTTGTGGAGCTTGGGAGGTTTTGGTCGCCAACAGATTGATCACGGTTAGGATGAATTATCCCACCTAGTAGATGCCGTGTGCACTGAATGAATGGGCGTGGAAGTCACAAATGAGCGGGTGTAGAGGTCATGAAGACCACACAACCCTCTTCTCGCCTACTGAGTAGAAAGACTCCTGATTCGGATGAAAGACTCATCTCGCCTATCGGGATGAAAGACTCCTCTTGCCTAATAGGACGAAAGACTCCCCTTGCTTTTTTTTATTTATTGCCCACGATGTGGTTTAGGTTGGACTTTTAAGTTGGTCAGTTAGACTAGTCGCCTAATATAACAGCCCATAACCTTGTCACCATGTCTTCTCGCTCAGAACTTTGTAGCCAAGTCACCTCGCCCAGAAGGTAAATATATATTGGCGCCAAGTTTTTGCGCCCAGGTCTTCACCCTCTAGTTGCGAGTCTCCTCGCCTACTGAGAGGTAAGCCTTCTCGCATTTGAGCTAGAGAAATCTCTTTGTTGTCCACGGGACAAGGCTCCTCGCCCAAATCTCGTCTGCTCTCTTCAGTTCTCGCTGCCTCTCATCAGTCAGAATGAAAATCGCTTAAAATAACACCTATCACCCCACGAGCTGGCCACCACTGTAGGACCATTGTAGCCACAGTAGGAAAGAAATCATGGTGGTTTCAGGCCACTATTCCCCTTGCTCAAAAGGACACAAACTCCAGAAGGCAATCTGAAAATTTCAGCAGGATGCCTCCATCCCATCACCTTATTTCGAGCTGCACCTTCATGATAGTTCAAAGGGATTAGTCAAGACAATGATCAAAATCTGCCAAAGCAGAACCAGTTGAACTCGTTAGCCCTCTTGGGCGGTTTTGGTGATTTTTCTCCTCTCTCCTCTACCCCACGACTTGGCCAGCCCCCATAGGAGTGAAATCATGATGGTTTAGGGCACTTTTTTAACCTGCACAAGATGACACAAAGTGATGGAAGCAAATCTGGAAAATTCAGATTCACACACCTTCTTCCATTAAACCCCTTGGACCAAGCCAACATCCCCTCCACTTTGGCTGCCTATAAAAGGCCCCGTCACCTCCTTATTTCCTCCACACCTCAGCTCCAAGCTTCCTCTTGAGCCTTGAAGAGCACTTACCCCTCTTAGAGATCAAAAAAGTGAAATCGAGTGAATTCTTGGTAAGTTCTTAAATGTTCTTGTGTAAGACTATCTTGAGTGCTTGGAAGGCCATGAAATTTGTAAGTTTTCTTTCTTTTGATCTTAGTTAGCATGTCAAACGTTGTTTCCATGAGTTGGTACGAAATTTGGGTGAGTTGTGGGAAGGTTATCATGCTTAAGTCAAAATCGGGTCAATTAAGGGATGGTTTGATTAATTAAATGTTTTTAAGTGGGAATTTAGCTATGACATGTCTTAAGCATGATTTAATATGATTTATTATTGTCTTGGCATAATTATGGAAGGTTTAAATTGTAGTTAGAAGTATGCCATGGTAGGTTTTGAATCTATCTTCTTTTGATCATCTAATATGAATCGGTTTTGAATGAAGTAGAGATTAAGGATATCTTAGCCATGATTAAGTGTTGGGATGAACTCTATTATCCTAAAATTAGTCTTCATTATGTCATTAAATATGTTAGTGATAATTTGTGATTAAAGAAAATCTCACATGGACCAATAGTTGAAAATACATTTAGACATCAACTAAAGTACATTCCACGGGTTGGGACCATTTGTGCAAGTTTCACTTTTATTTTTTAAAATACAAGGGCATAGATGGTTTTAGAATACCAAAAATATGAAGTCCATGAATTTTTATTAAATTTAGAGTTCGTTTGTAATTAGTGAAAATTTAGGATCTTAACGGTAATTTTTTAGGGTCTAGGGGTACTTTTGTAAATATCCATTTTTGAAGTATTTGATTTTGGACCTCACTCATAGAAGTATTAATCCTAACTTAGTACGCACTTGATTTAAGCAGCTACGGCATTATTTTCAATTACTCCGGAAGTTTGTAAATTGGCCTCTAACTTATACCTTGACAGATTATTTATGATTTATTGATAAATGCATCATTCATATTTCAATTATCACTTTGAGCATAAAATATTATTTTATATGATATATTGAGTGTATATGTACATGACATGTGATATTTCTACTATTTTAGCATATTGCATCTATAAATGTCATTTCACATAAAAAGCTTACTATATATGTACATGTCATGGAACACATTTTTCTAACTTAGCATGAAATTAATTTTTGTCACGACCCAAATGTTAGGATGGGGAATTGTTCTAGTGGAACTCATCTGTTCACTCTGGAGTGAGTAAAAATGAAGTGGTGAATCATGGGTTGACGAAAAATAGTCAATGGGCTTCGAATGGGTTCTTTTTAAAGAACATTGGAACGAAGTCATATTTTATGACACCTAATGCTGGTGTGTGTATATGTTATGATATTATAATGATGTTATGTTATATTACCAATGCATTGATAATGATGTCTGCAGACAATGACGTAGTGCCAACAAGAGTTGTGCTACGGTCACCGGTAAGTGCTCATAGTATATGGGGAACCATGTTGCTACCAAATTTATGTTAATGATGGCTTAAATAAATGATAAAATGTTATGATTTTTGAAGGTAATGAAGTATGAAATGTTCTCTTTCGAAATTTCATGTTTTTGGAATGAGAAAGTGAAAATGTTTTCTGAAAGCGAAAGTGCATCAATGTTTTTCTAAAAATGTTGAGGAATTTGGATGAGAGAACATGCACATTTTCCTGCATTTCATACAATTCGTATTTATCATTCTTCATGCATACTTTATTTCTGTGTAAGTTGGTTGTTTAACTTACTAAGGTTTTGAATAAATCTCACCCCTTGTGGGACCACTATCATTGCCGGAATGATAAAAGTTGTGACAGGACCAATAGAGGATGAACATGATGGATCGCTAGATGTAGATGGTTGAAAAGGAGCCGGACCTTGAACGAAGACTACAAATAATTGTCATGCTTATAAGCATTGACTCTTTATATTTCAGAGCGTATGAAATAGTTGATCTAACTATGGAACTTGGATTAAGTATTTTGTATTAAGGAAATGTTATCCTTAAGTTTGAACTTATGATGGTTATTAATGTTATTGGGATGTTTTTAAGTCCATTTTCGAATGAGTTATAACTAATCACTCTTATTCCGTTGCGATTATTGCATACTACCAATTGCACTTATAGGATGCATTGCATATTAACTGTTATGTACGGGGGTATGTAACCTTGTGTTGTATATCCTGACACTCTAAGTCTCAATTCCATCCCAAGTGGAGGTTGGGGCGTCAGATTCATTTTGGCCTGCTTGAGTTGATGAAAGGCTTGTAAAGCCTTGTCAGCCTAGTTGAATGTATTTTTCCTGAGCAATGCCGTGAGTGGTGTTGCTATCATGCCATAACCCTATGCAAACTTACGATAATAACCTGTTAGACCTAAAAAACCTCTTAAGACTTTTAGGTTAAAGGGAACTGGCCATCTCTACATAGCTGCAATCTTCTGTGGATTTGCCTTTACCCCTTCTTTAGAAATAAGGTGTCCCAAATATTCCACTTTCTGGCTTCCAAATGTACATTTGGATGTCTTAGCATAAAAATGGTGAGATTGCAGAATCTCCAAAACAATACTCAAATGTTGTAAGTGATCCTGTAATGTCTTACTGTAGACCAGAATATCATCAAAAAATACGAACACAAAATTCCTTTGATAAGGTCTGATAACCTCATTCATTAAACTCTGAAAAGTTGAGGGAGCATTGGTGAGGCCAAAAGGGATCACCAAGAACTCGTAGTGACCCTCATGGGTCCTGAAAACAGTTTTGTATATATCCCCTGGGTACATTCTGATTTGATGATAATCAAAACGTGGGTTTAGTTTAGAGAAGAACTCAGCCCCATAGAGCTCATCCAACAATTTATCTATGTTAGATTTGTGATGCTTATCTTTGATGGTATCTCTGTTTAATGCCCTGTAATTCACACACATTCTCCAACTTCCATTAGCTTTTCTCACCAATAAAACAAGAGAATAATAGGGACTTTGACTTCTCCTTATAATCCCACTGTTAAGCATTGCAGCAACTAACTTTTCAATCTCAGTTTTTTGGTAGTAGGGGTACCTATAAGGCCTTAAACTTGCTGGTTTAGATCCTTCCCGGAGCTGAATCCTATGGTCATGACTCCTGGGTAGAGGCAAACCATGGGGTTCAGAAAAGACTACCTCAAACTTTTTTAATACCTGTTGTATCTCGGGTTCTGCTTTCTTCTCAAAACTGTTAACTTGTTCTCCCAGCATCTAAATCCATATTCCCCTGAGTGTTCCTTTCCTTAGCTTCAGGTTGTGATCCTCTTCCTCCAATACCTCTCTTGAAGGTTGAAACCCTTGTAACTTAGATTCCACCCCCTTAAGAGTAAACTACATAGTAAGATCAGAGAAATTTTCCAAAATAGGTCCCAGTTTCCTTAACCAATCCACCCCTAAAACAACATCACAACCACCTAAAGTTAAGACATATAAAGGAGCCTTAAAATGCAAGTGTTGTACTTGGAGTGAGACTGCCCTACAGTAACCTTGGTAAGGAAGGCTATCCCCATTAGCCACCCTTACTGCCAACTGGCTTCCTTCCACTGGTAGTTGTGATTTCCTTGATACATATGAGTCCACAAAACCGTGCGTACTCCCTATGTCGATTAAAATCAGGATTTTTTTTTGGTTTATGCTACCCTCTACCCTCATAGTTTTAGGGAAAATAGATCCAGCTAATGTGTGTAGTGAAATCTCCAATAATTTTCCTACTTCTTTCCCTTCTACTAGGTTTTCCTCAATCTGGATAACAGCTAGGTTTTCCTCATTTTCCCCATGTTCCTCTTCCTCAGTTTCTAAACCTTCCAATAGAGGATTATGCTACTTCTCCTTTCTTCCATCTTTTTGAGTAATTCTTTTAATTTGGAAGGTATTTTGGCAAGGTGGGTAGGTAGGATTTGGTAGGGGTCTTGGTTCTGGTTTGGGCAATGATGGGGGCAATCTAAGGACAGGTGCTGAGGTGATGGGTTTTGGGTTATAAATGGTAGTGGGGCGTAAATTTCTGGTTGGTGTACCCTGTTTTCTTCGGTTTACTTCTTCTTCTTGTAATTTGGCCAATCCAAAGGTGGCTGAGAGGGAGGTTGGTTTGAACATAGTCACCATGATTTTTAAGTCATCCCTGAGACCACTAATGAAGGTGCTAATTCTAAACTCCACAGTGGGCCGCTTTATCCTATTGGATAAAGCCTCAAATTGGGTTTGTTATTCCTCTACAATTCTAGTTTGCCTTAATATAGTAAAAGCCCCAATTGGGTCCTCATAAGTAAATGGCCCAAATGACACCTTAGTGCAGTCACAAATCATCCCGCTTATGAATTGGACTAGATTCCCTTAACCAGCAATACCATGACAAATCTTTCGCTTCCATGTGAAAAAATGCAATTTGTATTTTTTGATCATCTGGGAGTACTAAAATATGCAAAAAACTACTATGCCTTAAGAACCCATTCTACCGGTTCAGTACCATCAAATTTTAAAAATTCAATTCTAATGGATCTAGCATGAATACCCCCTCCCCTTCAAATAAAGGATTGTTATTGACCTGTCTGTTTGAGGATCCTTCACCTGAATTCTGGTTTCCAGCCATTATAGCCAATTGATCATAATTGACAGCAAAGTTATTTAATTGTGCAGCATTGCATCCAACATTTGTTTCTGTGTTTCTTGTTCTTCTCATAGGTGCGCTGTTTCTCCCTTCAAAGCTGCTTCAGCCAGTTGAGCGTGACGGGTACCTTCGACCGTGGCGCATGAACGCTGCTCTAAGACCATTGTAATGCACAGTGATACTAAGAGAAATGAAGATGGCAATTAGAGAACTGGGTTATGGCTTTTGAGGAGTCACTGCCTCCACAAGTGTGTCTGGATAAAAACGTTCTGATGATCATTCATGTAAAATAACTGAGTATGTAAATAAGGACTAAACAGTTAGACCACGACATTGCTAACTGACCATGTACTAAATAACTAACAACTAGCCCACACGGCCCACTACTTACTATCCTTAAGACTCGGTCCAACAACAATAGTTAAATAAATATTAAATGACTGAAACAACCTTACTTAATAAGCAATAGACGAAAGTAACCCTAAATATAAAAGCATCACTTTGAGCTTCAAAGTTCCAGAAGCCTCTTCCTTATCCTCTGCCGCTTCTCTTGCATACTTGGTCTAAAACCCTAGCAACCTAGAAACCCTAATAGCGTGGTGGGTCTCATGACCGGATTTGGCTCGTTTTGGTGGCTGTCATTGTAGATCTGGGCAGATCTGGTGGTTTGTCATTGTAGATCTAGTTTGCAGATCTGGTCCGTCTCATGATTGGATTTGGATGGTTTGTAGATCTGAAGATTTTTTTTTTACATGTAGACATTTATTGCAGATTGTGTTTAGATTTAGTTTAGTTTCATGTCTATAGGTATGACTTTGTTAGTGAAATTGTATAAATTGGAACAAATTTCTTTCGGGTTTGATTTTGTCTCATGCATATGTGTATGATCTATTTTGTTGAGAAAACCATGGGCAAAATAGTCGGTGAAAGGAAGAGAAAATACAAAACGATGGAAATTTCATGAGAAAATAGAGGATAATATTGGAAAGAAAATATGGACATAAATGGAAGAAAAAGTGTCGACGAAAACACTGTTCAAGGTTGATTGGCGCTTATCATATATAATAGATATATATATATTAAATAGCTAAACTTTATATTATAAATAATGAGACTGGAAAAGAAACCTCCACAAATAGTTTATACCTAAAAATAGTGAAATATTTATAACTCGAAAATCAAATATTTGATGATACTCTCTTTGTCGGCACAAGCCAACATAATACTTTTCTAAACTTTCTCAATATACTCCCCTAAAAAATACAATGAAAGATATGCAACCTAGCACTTGCAGTATTAGATGAAAAATGATAAACACATATTAGATTGTAGTTTCAGTAGAATTGTTTTAAAAGAGGAAAAAAATACTTACTATCCAACACTCCAAGTGGGGATCTTTTTCTTTTTTGGGTAATGATACCCTTACCACCAAAGACTACCGGTTTACTACCCCCATCCTACACGGATTTATTTTTTCTTTACTTCTCTGCATATGTCAGAAACTCTGCTTCTGTCTGTTCTGCCATCCCAGATTAGACTAAGCTTTGTCAATCAGCTTTCATTTTCTCTCAGACGTGAAATATTCCCTCGCGCCAACATTCAATCCGAGCCGAGACCCCTCTCTCTCTCTCTATGTAGCCCTTCTTGCTCCACTTTCATTTTTTATGGGTTGCCACTGTTGAAGTCGGCCAGAGAGAGAGACGTGGAGCCCAGCCCTCGAGCCCAGGCATTGTCGAGCCCACCTTTGCGTCGTACCTCTTACAGTGAGGATACTTCTGTCTCACCTTCGTCGCTCCTCCTGTGGTATGGAGAAATCACTTGAATATTTTTCATAAGGAACTTTCTGGAGTATGAGTTAAAAGTACAAGTGAATTTAATTTGTTATTCAAATTCTCATAGTTCCTATGTTTGAGCGTCAGGTATGAAAGTAAAATTTGATGATCAATGCAAAATTTGAAATAGTTTTCAAGTTAAAGATGATCTTTTACCAAATCATGATCTTAAAGTTTGAACTATTTGACATTCTGCATTGAGATGCTGCTACACAAGGGGTTTTGTGATAAATATTTGGACATTTTAAATGCTTGCTAGTTGTGGTTTGACTTGATTTTGGTCATGGTGTTGTCTTCAAAATTTGACCTTTCTGAAATCAGATATAATAACAGTTGCATTAGATGTGTTATCAATTCAGTAAGATTTACATGGATTGTGAATATAATTGTGAATCTAATTATTAGACAAATCTTTTATCCATCTAATATTGTCAATCTAATTGTGAGCATGAATTAAACTTATAACATATGAAATTGTTTTCTTTTTGACCCATAATTAAAGTTAAACCAAAATAAATGTAAATGATAAATTTACAACTTGAAATTTGGCTGCTATGAAATTTAATGATGATATATAAGAAAATGCATTAGATGTGTGTAATTTTGCTGTATTTGATGCATTTCTGATGAGCATGAATTAAACTTATAACATATGCTCAGTCTAATTGTGAGCATGAATTAAAATTATAACATATGTATTTTTGTTGTAATTATGTCTTTGTTTCTTATGTTATGTCTGTGTAAGGATAAAACCAAATGTTGGAGATAAGGATGTTGTTGAAGAGCCGAAGGAGGAAATATCATTTTCCTCGGTTGAGGAGGTAAGGGCATACTATATGCGGTATGCAAAGAAAGTTAGTTTTGGAGTGACAAAGTGAAGTTCTAAAATCTAAGCCGATGGGAAAATAAGATTCACCCTTGCTTGTGTCCATCAAGGCATGTCTGTGAGCACATCGTCGAATATTCTTAAATCGAGACAGATGGAACATAACGGATGTAAGGCAAAGATCAATGTCATATTGGGTTCTGAAGGAGAGTTTGCTTGACCTATGGTCTCCTTGAGCACACTCATGCTCTCAGTTCCAGAAAAGCAAGATATATTAGATGTCATAAGAGGTTGGATGAGCCGATGAAGAAAAGACTAGAATACAATGATATGATCGGCATTCAATTGAGCAAGAACTATAATTCTTGCGTTACTGAGGTAGGAGGGTATGAGAATCTCACGTTTTGAGAGAGAGATGTAAGTAAATACATACATGAGGTTAGATTACTTTAACTTGAGTTAGGAGGTGCGAAGCACTACAAAACTACTTCACTCGTATGCAGGCATAAAGTGATGGTTTCTATTATGTTTTGGACGGATGCCCCGTAGTAGAGCTGCATACGAGTCGTACGGTAATGTTATAACTTTTGACACGACATACTTGACCAATGCATACAAAATGCTATTTGCTCATTTGGTGGGAGTTAATCATCATGGTCAATCGATTATGTTTGGATGTGGCTTGATTTCCGGTGAGGATATGGACACATTCGTATGGTTATTTGAGTCATGGCTCAAGTACATGAATGGCCGCGCACCATAAGCCATAATAACAAACCAAGATAAAGCTATACAAAATGCAATTGCAAAGGTGTTTCCAAAATCTCGACACCAATTTCACTTGTGACATATAATGAAAAGAAATTTCGAGAAATTTGGAGCATACAAACAATATGATGGCATCAAAACTCAGCTTCATGAGTATGTTGTTTTTCTTCGTTATTTCTTGAATGTTGTGTTATCTCCTTGTGGCAGATTATGGGAAAGAAAACAACCGATCTTTGGACTGTTCACACAAGTGTGTTTATGACATGTTGACTCGTGATGAATTCGACAAGTGTTGGCTCCAACTTCTTGATAGTTTTGATCTACGTGATAACTTTTGGCTTGAATGGTTATATTCTGAGCGTCATCTATGGGTGTCAGGGTACATGAGGAATGACTTAATGTCAACTATTCAAAGAAGAGAGGGTATGAATGCGTTATTTGATAATTATGTAAATCAAAGCCAACATTAAAGTAGTTTGTAGATTAGTATGATAATACAATTAGACACAAGATTGAGAATGAGCTTATAGCTGACTTTAGTTCATTCCACACACAAATTCCGTGCATAACTTTTTATGGCATTGAGAGGCAGATCCAAACAATTTATACAAATGTTAAATTTAAAAAAATTCAAGAAGAGTTAAGAAGCTTGATTTATTGTTGCGCATCAATGAGGTTTTTAGTGGAGTACTTCATGGGCTCAGACAAAAGGTATGGTGGTGTAATAGCATTAGAGGTACTGCTAAGTCAAGATTCTCAAACTAGAGGCAGATTGTGGTATATAAATGGGTAATACTGCACCATCATTCATTCTATTATGAACATTAATGGATGTCAAGATTTAGGATCTTGGATACCCTACATATGCATGAAAGAGAAACGAAGTTGAAGTCCTAAACTTCGAATCTACCGTTGAATCATACACTTCAGTAAAAAGCAATACAAGTAAAGCTTACCAAGTGATTTTCTCATACATTGAATCAGTATAAAGTAATCCAAATAATCATCCTAAAAATGAAAATCATAGAGAGAGAGAGAGGGAGATTGTGAGGGCTTACTTGGAGGCTTAGGAGTGGCGACTTTGCATGGCTGCAACACCTTACTGTGATTTCTCCCACATTGTCCAAACTCGAGACAGGGACAAAGTTAGACATCGAGAGAGGTGAAGGAGAGTGAGAGAGAAGTATGTTCACCTTCGAAGGTAGGGGTGAAAAAAAAACTGGTGAATCGGACCGATTCAAAACAAGTTCAATCCGATGCTGGTTCTATTTTCCTCAAAATAGATCGAAATTGGTCTAGTTCCATTTTTTTTTCTTATACCGAACTGAACCGGACCAGACCAATTCATCTATATATTTTAATTTTTTATATTATATAAAATGTTATTTATATGATTTGTTATATTATATATAATATATGTAATTATATAAAAAATAATTTATATTATCTGCTAAATAGCTAATTAATATAATATTAAATTTTAAAATCGTATTATTCATGTATAATAATAATAATCTAATAACATAAAATTTTAATTTTAAACATGAACATTTGATCATATGTTTTTAATATAAACTATATATATGTATATATATTAAGGATAAATACATTTTATAGCATAATAAATTATCATATATATTTTTTTGATAAATACATTTCTATATATTTGATCATATACACTCATATAAAAAGTGTATGTAACCATCATATTATCACTAACATATATAATCGAATATATAAATAAGTTAGACACTAACATATTATCACTAGTATATTATCACTAACATATATAATCAAATACTATATCACTATATATATATGATCCTATTATATATATACATACACACATATATATACTAATACTAATATTAATACTATTAGTAATCCACTATATATAAATAACTATATATATCACTCTATATTACTATATGATACTATAGTATTAGTAGTTATAATATATTATCACTAATATATAGTATTAGTAGAAAACTATATACATAATATTATTATATCAATATATCACTATATAGTATATATAATATTAGTATGGTATACTGGCGTGGATTACTAATAGTATATATTAGTATTAATACTAAGTATACTATTAGTAATCCACTAGTTATAAATAACTATATATTATAATGTATAGTCTATAGTATTAACTACTAATACCATATCATTATACGTTATGATATACTATAATATATCATTATATTATCATTATATTATTATATACTATAACATATATATAGTATATTATATATATAAATATACTATATATATAATATATTAAAAAAAGAGGATCGAATCAGTAAAACTAAAAGTACTAGTTTAGGAGTGTAACCGGTGTAGTATTGATTTTCAAATCTCAGAATTGGTGTATATTGATTCAATTCAAAAACATGTTCAAAATCAAACTATATCGGACTGGTTACACTTCTATTCGAAAGCATCGTCGAACGGTGGCCACACCGTAGGAGGTGGAAATCAAAGGGGAGAGGAAGCTTGGCTTTGGGCGCGATGCGTCGCGAGTGCTTATGTGAGAGAGAGAGAGAGAGAGAGAGAGAATGAGTATGTGGGATGTCTCACCTTTGACGACGCCGTTGTTCTCACGCCGGGAGAGGAGGCTCGACCTAGGCGCCAAGTGGTGGAGAGGAGGAGACGAAAACAATAAGGTCTGAGATTGGAGAGGTGGAGACGAAAATGAGAGGGTCTGAGATTGGAGGTTTTGAAACTCAAAATGAAAACGAAAGAGCTTTTGAGAGTTTCCTTTCATTTTCCAGAGCTTCTGAAATTGAAAATCTTCAGAGGAACGAAAGCTTTTGTCAAAAGCAAGTCAAATCAGGGACATAAGGCAGAGAGAAGCAGAGTTTTTGATGGATGAGAGCATAGAAGCAGAGTTTCTAACAGGGAAGCTGGTACGGTCATAGAAGATGGCCACAGAAATTTTTTACCGAATCACATGTATTCTTAACTGGCATGCCACGTGACTTAAATTTTTAAAAAATAAAACAAAAGTAAAATTTAAACGGACCCAGGCATGCCACGTGACTTAAATAATAATAATAAAAAAGCAAAAGCAAAATTTAATCTGACCCAATTAATTCTACCTGCCATCGTCCCTCTCCTCTCACTCTCACTGAATTGCTACAACTTACAGGTGCGACTCGCAAATGGCTCAAGGTTACAGAATCCCTTTACAACAACTATTCGATAACTTATGACTCTTTAAGACCAACAAAATAAACAGAATGAATGAAATGCCTACTAATGTTAGAACTTCTACGGGAATCCAACAGGGAGCTCCTTTATCCAAATCCTTTGACCCCTTCTTCGAACCCATTTTCCCCTACCAATCAGATTACATTTAACATCTCACATTAAAGCCAACAAATCAACCACAACTACTAGTCAATCCCAATAACAAACCATTATTAATTTGTCATATACCTCTACCATAATATCAATCTGAACACCAGGAATCAACTTGGGCCGGTCCTGCGAAGCACAAAAGTCGAACCAAACGCATTGAAAACCCAACGCAAAATAAAAATGAACAAATCATTGACATCTATTACAAATGCTTCAACCTGAGTTCGTGTGGTTCCAGGAGATGAGGGATTGTGTGGTTCAGGGAGATATGCTCGAGACTTTCAGGGAGAGAGGCTTCGTAGGTGGAGATGAGGGAGGCGAGAGAGATGAGGGCTCGTAGAGATGAGGGAGACAAGAAAGATGAGGGCTTGTAGCTGGGGATGAGTGGGATGAGGGAGATGGGGGCTCAGAGGAAGAGTTTGGAGATGAGGGAGATGAAAGAGTTTATTTTCTTGGTTTTTTTTTAAATCCACTTGGTAGTAGCCAAGTCATTCGGTGGAGATTTTCTTTAAAAAAAACTTCTGTGAACCTAGCATTTTCCTTCTACAGATGCGAAGAAGAAAAGAAAAAATAAATCCCCATAAGATGGACAGTAAATGGATAGTCTTCATTGATAAGGGTATCATTACCCTTATTTCTTTAGAGGCGTGCGTGAGGTGGCTTCATTCTAGCCTAGGATGGATTCGTGAATCTATGACATGCTGCCATTAATTGGTGACAACGTTGTCCAAACCCTAATGGGAAAGCGGGATGCTGCTATTAGGATTGGTTGCAAAATTCAAGTTTTACACTATTTCTAATTTTGATAGAAAAGAAATAGAGAAATGATATTTATAATTTTAAGATGTACATTCCTTTAAATTTTTTTATATGAGTATCAGATTTATTCATTTTTTTAAAAGAAGTATGCGAGACTTGCACGCCATAAGAATATCGAACATTACTTAAAGAAAGATTAATAACACATTCAAGCGGAGAACTTAGATTTAAGAGTTTATACATATATATATATATATTAACTCAAGTGAATTAGAAAAATGAAATGAATTTTCATTACATCAATATTATCCAAAAACATGGGATGATTTCACACATTACAAATCATTTGGGATACCAAATCGTTGATTTGAACACTTTGGAAAGCTAATTGAAAAAACAAAATGATAAATTCTGAGTATAAAATAAAATTTCCACTAATTATAAGACATTTCCATCCAAAACAAAAAAGAAAAGATACATATTCTTTATTTTTTATTTTTTGGGGGATGGTGGTCTTTGTACCATAAAATAAGAACAAAATTAAAACCCAAAATCTAAATGGTCCCATTTTGGTCTGTGTCTTATAGTTAGGACGATGAAAAAGGTTCTTTTTATGGCATTTTCGACCGTTACACATATATGGCTCCACCACGCTCCCTGCCTGCCTCCATATATGGCTGTCTTTTTAATTTTAAAACCCCCTCAAACACATGAAGAAGCATCCAAATATTCATTTACAAGTTGATCCCACGTGAGTCCATTGCAAGCTAATTCGGCTTTGCATTGACTCTGCGCCTTAAAACTGACTGTCCAAATACCACAAATGTAAGTCCTGAAAAGTGACAAAACAGACTCGAAACTCGAGGACGTGCATTTAAAAATTAAAACTACAACTTCTACGCTCCCCTTCGGGAGTCCACACACAGCTCCACAGAGAGAGAGAGAGAGAGAGAGAGAGAGAGCGTCCCAGCTCTGTGCTTTGGCATCTGGATTCTCTGGGGGGAGAAGAAGACGAAAGAACCAGGTACTACCTCTCTTGTTCTTGTCGAAGTTCTCTCGTAATGGTCATGGTGGCCGTTCAAAAAATATATTGCTTAGTCCAGGGTTATCTGGTCGCTTAGTTATGTTCTCAACTCACCGAGTCTTGAACTAAAGACTCCTTTTTTTATCCTCCCTTTCTTTTTTTTGTTGGTGGGTTATTACCAATTTTTTGTTTATGGGAAAAAGGGAAGGTTGGGGGTTTTGAAAATTACTAGCCTCTTTGAAATTATTCCAGTGTGCCTCGACAGCATTACAAATTCTCTTTTGTGCAACCGCGACGGGTGTTTTCTCGACACGGCCGCACGTATACTGGAGATCAACGACAGTCGTCCGCTTGTATATGCCGGTAGTACGCCTGGTTTTTTCTTTTTAGCCGAGGGTTGGAGACCATATCTTGTTTATTCTTATCTTTTCTCTTTGATTTGGTAAGTTATTAATATATATATATATATATATATATTTTCCGTCTTCTTTTTAGGAAATAAAGAAATTTGAGTTTCTGAAAAACCAGATTCCATCTAAACATTTAATAAGGAAAATTAATTGTTTTTTTTCTAATATATGTCACTTTCACCTCACATTTTGTTTAGCAACTCAGGCTTGAGACACGGAAAGAAGCAAGTGTTTGAACTTTTTTGTTTAAATTCATTTGCTTTATATATCTTTTGATTGGCTTCTGATTGATCAAAGAGAAAAATCAAGCTTGAGACGTGGGTTTTGATTTTGAAAAGGTAAGGACTGATAAGATGGTGGAAATGATGATCAAGAACCAAACATCACACTGGTGGTGGTTTGACAGCCACAACAGCTCAAGGCGCTCACCATGGCTCCAATCTACTCTTGCCGGTACCTTAATCCTCTTTTTTCCCATTATTTTTTATTTCCTTGTTTGGGTTTTCTTGACTTTTGTTTTTTAAAAATTTTTCTGTATCAAGTGGGCCTAGATTGTCTTGGTCTTTGATTCCGTCTGTATCTCAACTTTTTTTGAAAGTTTGAATATTTTTTACTTTTGTGACTGTATTTTTGGTGGGAATCTGAATTACAAGCTAACAAGTCTCGGGGAGACCGGTTGGTGTAATTGTGGGTTTTATTACATCAGATGAATAGGAACAAGATTCTTGATATAGGGACTGTTAATTACCCAAAAGCTAGGAAGGACAAGAAAAATATTTTATATGGGATGGACCTCCATGGATCCCATGTGATTTGGAATATGGTGACACTACATCCAGAGAGGGATTTTCCCGACAAGCCACATTGCCTTTTTTTTTTTTTTTTCCATACATTTTTTTTACGTTCTTAAAAAAACACTTAAATCACTAAGTAAAAAAAAAAAACTATCGGGAGAAATGCTCGGGACCCATTATCGGGATCCCAAGCATTTCTCTTTGGAATTTGGATAGTCTTGTCTTGAATTGGGTAAATTATTAAATACTATAAAGGTAAGGGACAAATAATTACTATTAAGATGGGGGGTTGGAATTTTAAAAGGTATAGGACAGATCAATTTAAAAGGTGCTTTGTTTAGGGATGTTTATCTCTCTTGGATCAAACACCATGCATGTTACCTTTTATGAAAAGGTTCGTCCATTTTCAGTAATGCCATTACATGTTGATAATATCTTCTAAAGAAAAAGATTACCCCTTTTCTTTTTATTGAGGCAATGACTCCATAAATTACAGAACAATTGAAATCCTTGCTATATTGTATGCCTCGGCCATGAAACAAATGATCCATGAAGACACGAACCAATTCCTTGTCTCTAGTCCGACCCCATCAATACTTACATAGAATGCTATTTGACTAACAAGTCAAAATGATTAAACAGTTACACATAACTTTGAGTAAAATATGGGAAACTCCGGACCTTGGGCTCCTTGGAAGAGGCACCGCGTCTTGTCTTCATGGCACTGGCACTGTTCTTGATAGGTGATATGGAGCCAGTGCTAGAATGATTGAATGGGTTGAAATAGTGAGAGTACTCCCTATTTTATTTAATAGTGGTCCTCGCTGTTGATTGTTGAACGCCACCAAGAGCTGTCAAATACTTTTTACATGAACTTTTAGCATTGGTCTCAATAGTTTAAATCATTCTTTAGAGCCTTGAAATGACTTGGACCCCCTGAAATCTTGTTAATATAAATAAACTTTGGTGAACATGCAAAGCAGATTTCTGGTACTAGAAAGTTGGAAGGATATGGGGCCCTATAATAATGCATTGATCCATCCCTTCTATATTCTTTTCTTTTTCTCCTTTTTATCTAATTATGGTGATTAGAGAATAGACCCTTTATGTCCTCATGCAAACCTGCTGTTTTGTTTGTATTGATGCTTATCTCCATTATTCTCTGGCAGAACTAGATGGGAAGACGACGGCCATGCTAAAATTGATCGAAGAGGATGCAGATTCATTTGCTCAACGAGCAGAGATGTATTACAAGAAGCGACCAGAGCTGATCAGCATGGTTGAAGAGTTTTACCGAGCTCACAAATCATTAGCTGAGCGATATGATCAATTGAAGTCTGACTCTAGCACTCGCCTCCTTACAACCTTGGGGTCTCCATTTTCTTCCACTAAAGATCGACTGGAGAAGTTAACAAGCATGATGGATCAAACGGATGATGGCTACTCTGAGACTTGTGACCCTGAGGAGTCTGTTGAGTCTGAAGTTGATGATCCTGAACTAGATTATGAAACTGAAGTTGATCAAGAAATCAAGGCAGAGGCCATTCCAAGTGGGGTCAGTAATGATGAAGTGAAGAAGTTGAGGGAAGAGATAGAAAGACTTAAAGAAGAGAACAGAATTCAACAAGATCTACTAGTGCAGAAAGATGAAGAGAAAAGAGAAGTAATAAGACAGCTGAGCTTGGCAGTGGATGTGCTTAAGGATGAAAATGTGAAACTGAGGAAGTATATTGCTAGAGCTTCCCCCAACCCTAAGAAACGGGCTCCTTTTGAGTTCAACATATTTAAGGGGGCATTTCTGGGGAAGTTGTTTAATGGGCCTCCGAAGGTTAGTGTTGTTGCTTTGTAGAAGTGGGTATATTCTGGTGAATAGGGTAGTCTGTAGCACAGTCTAGAGAGATGTCTATATTAAGGAAATTTCCCTTCGAACGCAACTTGGAAAGTTAATCTAACGCTACTTTTTAAAGTATCTTCCATCATTCTCGATATTCTTCCTCAGACAAGTCATTACCTGTAATTTAATTTTTGATATTCTTCCATTTAGTTTGTCTTTTGGGTAATTGGGCAACAGTCCCCTCTTTGGTTGAAGTAATTATGTGCATCTATATAAGTTTATAACAGATCAGAGATGGATAGGTATGCCCGTATGCATTGTGCTTTGGTGTGTTTAATGCGAATGCTAATGAAAACGCCAAGTTACCAACTCTACAAACAAAAAAGAAGAAAATGTAGAGGGGAAGAAGAAGAAGAAGAAGAAGAAAGGGTTAAGAAGTTACAGTTTGAGATGCAGGATGCCTCTTGTTGAGCAATCTTCGAAACCATAAGAAACCAAAAGTGGAAAGAAATAGAAGATAAAACTCACAGCGACCCACAGTATCAGAAAAAGAATACAAGTACCCTGTAGTGACAACAGAAATGTTTTCTACCACAGAGAGAGAGAGAGAGAGAGAGAGAGGGAAAAGCAAAAGATAAAATAAATGGGATTTCTGAAAGCATCTACTCTTTACTTCGTACTTTTTCCCCGACATTATCCTGCCTTACACTTCCATACCTGAAACCACACTAGACCATACATGTACCCAAAAAACAAATCGACATAATTCCTTAAGTGGAACCACTAGTAACAATAATTGAACTGATCACCAACATCTCCTCATATACCAACGCTCTGCACCATGCAAACCGTCACCAAACTTAGCAGTAAAACAAAGTCTAGAGGACTGGATGGAGCTATAGAAATTGAGGACGATGCCGTCAAAGACTCAGATGGTGGAAAGGCTGCATCATGCCCAGGAGCAACCAGAAAATCCGGGTTAGGAGGGCTCCGGCTCGAAGGGATAGTAGGCAGTGATGACTCAGAAGGAGGAAGTGCCACACCACCAGGAGAAGGGAACAGGGGACTAATGTCGGGGGATAGAACTGGAGGGGATGCAGGAGCACTTGGCAAGATATCAGGCGCATCTGAAATAGTTGAAACTTTCATATTTAGTGCAGATGCTGAAGCTAATGAAGAGTAGGCAGCAAAGAGCATGAACATTGTCAAGATTGACCAAATGGAAGCCATAAATGATGATAGAATCAATTCCCTAATTATGAACTGCAACAAATGTTTCTCAGAGAGAGAGAGAGAGAGAGGGAGCATGTGAGGAATGTGAGGATGTTCATGATTAAGGCTTAAAAGGGTACACTGTTGTGGAAGTGCTGGTGGGGACGAAGTGCTATGTGGCAAAAGATCATCGGGACCCAGTATGATAATACAGCTCAGCATGTTAGCTACGGGACAAGGTAGATATGTGATTTTCTTCTGGAGCACATGAAGATGAGGTGTCTGGTATCTTTTTCCTTTCCTTTTGAGCATTCCTGCTTCAGTTAAACCATGAGAGTCTGGAGTTTAAGGTTTAATTCAAAGTCATGTAGGCTTCCCAGTTGGCATATACATATATAAATACATATATATATATATAAA